>OY757920.1:101542921-101805421 GCA_963585895.1 Sepioteuthis lessoniana
ACTCCATTTACTCTTGATCCGTATCTAATAGTGCTGAGTGTTAATCAAAGAAGCAACAAGTACCATTTTTTGAGTCTTTGGAGTCTAACCCCAGTCTCCCAGATCATAGGCGAACAATCCATTATTATATTTTGCTCTGCAGGGTAGATTAGGTCTTGATTCATACTCATTTTTTCCCCTTAGAAGCGCTCTTAATACAACGATTATCATCGTAGGAAATGTAATCAGCGACCCGAGTTCAAATCCTAGATGAAGCTGTTTGCGTTTCACATCCCTCTGTTTTCCCTCCAGCTATAGATAAGTAGTAGAGCAGACTGAGTTCTTTAAACTTTGTGTTGCGACCAGTCAAGGAGAAGGAAAACTAAATTCAAAGCAGCTTTACTCCGCTGAAAAGTTGACCTACAGTCACATCTTCTCATGGTGAAATGGTTAGGTAAATACTCTCTTTGCTTTTTCACTTTTTTTCTCTATCATTATCACTTCTCTGCATCACTCCATGTTTTTTTCTCTCCCCACCCCCTTATTTCTCTTTCCTTTTCGCCTACTCACGATTGGCTGGTAGCTTTCTTTCTCCCGTATACTCAAGAGATTTCAGTCGACCGATGCTCCTACGTTCTAGATTTTCTAACGTGACTGATGTCAACATCTCCAAAGCCATAGACAAGTAGACGTTAATCCGCTCAGTTATAATAGTAACAATGCTAAATAAAAACATCACTCACTGATAATACAAACAAAACCCGCAAAAACCCCTTTGTGCGCACGTGTAGAACGCTATGCTGACAACATAAAAATAAATCGTCTCACTGGCAGGGCTTAGGATACTCTGCTAAGAGATTAAGACACCACCACCGCCAAAAAAAAAAAAAAAAAAAAAAAAAAAAAAATGGGTTCATGCATCTGATGTTGAGGCTCCAATTCTGGCGCTCTGGGTATGTGAATTACCCCTGGTAATTGCCATTACTTCCAAGTCCACTTTGGTAGTACCTGTTAGGGTCCTGTCTGTGGGTTAAATAGATCTGTTTTGAAATTATTCATATTAGGTAGGAATACTTGATATCATAATCGTGCGCAAAAAAAAAAAAACTCATAAGTAAATACGCAAAAAATGTAAATATAAACGTACGTACTTCCCTAACATCTAGGCATGAAATAACCCCAGATTGGTTGACATGCCACTAAAAACCAATCAATCATAAAAATGAAATAATTTAAATTGTTTAGCATTAACGATAAAAACTCGTCTTTTTTTCTATTCACTCATCGCCGACAAGAAAAGAAAACTACGGTGATCGGGGGGGGGCTGATTTGTGTAAAATGAAAATACTCTAATGACAGACCCCTAAAGAGTAGCAATGAAAACATGCATACTGGTAAAATAGCAGACATTTCTAAAGATACAGGTTTTGGCACCAGATCAAACTTAAAATAACCATAGCCAAAAAGAAAAAAAAAAAACCTTAGGAAAATACGAACTCTTTATTCATCGCTAGGTAGCGCAAGGGGTTCATAGAGTTCCTTACGGTACCCAGGGTATGACACTGAATTGCATCTGATGGTGAAGCTTCAGTCCTGGAGAGTGCGGAGTAACTCTTGTGATTGCCATTACTCCCAAATCCACACTGACTCGGAGAAGTAATACCTGTTAGGGTCCCATCTATGGATCAAATAGATCAGTTTAAAATGATTTTTATTCGACAGGACCGTGTGAAAAAAAAAAAAGAGAATAAAAAATAAGCAAAATTAAGAAACAACTACACAAAACATAAATATGAACGTACAATAAACGCGATTCTCTAACTTCCTAGCATGAAATAACTCTAGACAGGCTGACATGCCATTAAAATCAATCAATACATCTAATTAACTTCTCTGGCCTATCAGAATAATTCGATTCTACTTTCAAACAAAAATCTAAACGCCGATGTATTTAAATGATTACATATTAACATGAAAACAAGGTTTGTAAAAAAAAAAAATGAATATGAAAAAAATTGCCAAGTGTATTTTTTTAAACAAATTACCTAATTAGAGCAAAAAGATCAAAAGTGTACAAAAATTTAAGATTGAATTGGATGAATTCAGAATTTAAAAAATTATACACACACACACACACACACACACATTATATATATATATGGCATTTTAGGGAATTCTCGGATGAAATATTCAACAGAATTTGATCTGTAGATAGATATTTCATTAATATTGTACGAGTTGTGTGCAAACATTTTTTCTTTTAAAAGTTGATATGAGAAGATTATAAAAAACGGAGATGTTTAAGGAAACATAATAGATAATTCGTTTGTCAAAATCGTTCAAAAGTAGAATGGAAGTTCAGTCAGCAAGAACTGTGTTGTTGTCGCATGAATTCTGTTAAGAATTGGCGTCCGTGGATGATTTTAAAACTCACAAACCAATAAACTATTGTAGAATGATTTGTAATAAAAGCAGAGATGAACTGAGGTTTATAGATTTCCCGATCAACAGACAAGAGCAAAAAGAATCATTAAATCAGGATCAACACAATTACTTATGATTGACACGTTAAGAGAAAACAAAAACTTCAAACAAACCAGTGATACAGACACGCATATAATGTGATTTTAATGGCATGTCAACCCGTCAAGAGTTATTTTATGCCTAGAGGTTAGGGAATCGCCTTCATTGTACGTTCATAGTTGTAGTTTTTATTTCTATTTTTGATTTTTGCACACGGTCCCATCGAATACAAATCATTTTTAAACAGATCTATTTGATTCATAAATAGGATCCTAAAAGGTACTACTACTATGGATCAAAGTGGATCTGAGAGTAATGGCAATTACAAGAAGTGCTCCACACTCTCTAGATCACCAAAACTTGAGCCACACCATCAAATACAGTTTAGTGTCATATGCCCACGACACACGCATATAATGTTTATTGTGTACGTACTATTACCTTTTTTATTCTCTTGGTTTTTATTTATCTATTGATATAGTGTGATACTTTTTCTTAACAGAGTCTAAAAAGACAAAGGAATGAAAACAAAGATATAATTATGGTAATGTTGAGATCAAGCGTGAATATAGTTTTTAGAAAAAGCCAATAGGAATTAACAGCTCGTAAAATTGCTGGTAGCGGCGAAGTTCAAAACTCGAAAATTCTCTCTCTAATACAGATTTTTCCCCCAATTAAAAAAAAAACGCGAATAGCTTAAGAATTTAATATAGGTCTCATTGTACTATACTAAAGTGCACAATGTACTTAACTTTCTGTATGTGTACACAACTTTGTATACACTGGTCAGGCCGCGTGTCACGGTTTGTCATATGTCTGCGAATTGTTCATACTGTATATCGCGTGTACGCTGACTTCCATCGTTTTGCATGTGCGTGTTTCGACTGAAACATTGCATTGGTAGTAGTAAGACAGTCAGTACGAACTGATGCATTTTTTTTTTTTTTCACCGTCTTGTTTTAAAAATGAGCTAACTTTGTTTTTATGCGACATGTGGATTGTCTAACTTTTGTTTGTAAAAAGAAAAAATATGTTCCATATATAAATGACTACAACCAGGTCACAGGGAAATGTTTAAACATTGATTTCAGTACGATATCATCTTTAAGAAGAAAGTGGTAGAACTGAAACGATATTCCGTCAGAAATTAAGTGCAACTCTGTATATTTCTCTATCGGTAGACATGTCATGCTAAAGAAAACAGATATTCAAAATTAACAGCCGAGTCCTACCTGGATTCGAACGTTAAATCTGTAGGTAAGCTATTTATGTACAACTTCAATAATCTAGCATTCTATTGAATGAACAGCACAGTAACATCAAGATATTAAGTTATAACGCACAGATACTACCCTGATCCTCGGCAGAAGACCGGAAGTGACACTTTAATCCTTAGCAGAACGGACAGATAATCTGACCCGAGCGGCTTAAGTGTCGTTCTAAAATAATCCTGTTTTATTTTATTTTATTTATTTATTCATTTTTTTTTTTTTTTTCTTACGGATAAAAATGAATGAACGATTAATGAATGAATTGCCATTGACACAATGAGAAAATTGTCTATAAATTTTAGTTTATCATCGGCTCTTTGAGAGGGCGGGAGGTCATTTCTAAGAGTCCTCTTCATCTTGCGTGTGTGTAGAGATTCAAACTTGTTTTCGGCACAAAGCCCATTTTGAAAATCGCAACGCACTAAATAGCAAAAGGACTTCTTGAAGGACTTTCCTTCTTGTGTCTACTACACACACACACACACACAATCACATATTGAGTCACCTTGTTCTTTACGGTGAGGTGACTGACTGACTCGACTTAGTACTTCTTCACCATTAAGTTTTGCTTGAAATAAGCTCGTAAGGTTCCAGGATTTAATTAAATGAATATAAAGCTATTAATTCATTCTAATAATTATTTGCTTCATTAAAGATTACTCTTTAAAAATCTTCAAGCAAATCATTTTTTTAATATCAAGGTTGAATTGAATTAAAATACTAGAGTCACCATTTAAAAATTACGGGACTACGCATACTATGGATCAGCCCTTCTCAATGATTAGGGCCAGTAGAGGATATATATGTCTATCGACACGTGGAAATCCCAGTTATTAAAAAGAAAAAAAAAGATTATATGCTGATAAAGTTATTTTAAAGTGTATAACTGTAATATATTCTAAAAAATAAAAACAGAATGAGAAAAAAAATGGATGATTATATTTTCTTTTTATTTATTATAACATACTTTAATAAGTACAAATATGACTACACTCTGATCTTGGGCAGAAATACTGACAAGCGACATTGAACCAAGTAGAATGCACAGATACTACACTCTATTCATCCTAACAGAAGTGACGGATAAACCAAGAAAAAAATCACAATGCTGTTCATTATTTCTATCTTAAATGTTTCATTGTTTATTCTAACTTCATTCGTTTGAACGAGGTATTATGTACAACTTATTTGGTTTTTTCATTTATTTTATTCGTTATAAATATTTAGTGAGATGTTACCCATTATATTGAGAAGATTGCAGGGAGGGTATTTTTTTTACTCCAGTATCTACACCAAATTAATCAATTGCTTTAATATTGCTTATTATATGAGACTTGAAGTTAGTCAAGCGAGAAGCTTTTTTTAAACCTCTGATTTAAGTGTTTAATCAAAAAGTCTTCACGTTACGGGAGAGAAAAATCTTATTATCAATCCTTTGCTCTACCACTGAGACTTAATTATCGGCGTTGATAAGAGACATTTCTTTTTTGCAGCAGGAAAAGGGAATAGTAGTTGTACAAGTGATGTTGACTTTTTGCAGTTAAATTTAATTTAGCTATAAGCACGTGTTCGTAAGTGACTGGAGGAGAAAGAACGATACTTAAATTCAAAATGACTGAATTTGACTCAATGACTCCGTACCCCCGCCCCCCCCAAAAAAAAAACAACTGAGAAAAAATTAAAAAAGAAGAGGACGAAAGAGACAGATCGATAGATGTTTTAAAAAGTTTATTTCTCCAGATATTGGGACTATTTGTTTTATTGATTAAGTTATTTACTTCATTGCTGGACATGCCGATAAACTATAGCTGAGGGTCACAAACCCTCAGGGCTTCATTTTTTTTTTAAATATATATTTATTTTATCCTTACTTTTTATTTTTTAACACTTTAATTCATCAAAAATTATATGTTTTTTTTTTCTTTATCATTAACATAAAAAATAATTTTTAACTCTTATTTTTTTTACAAAAAAAGGTCTCAAATTCATTTAGCTTAGGGTTACAGCAGGTGAAAGTCTGGCCCTGGTTTACTTAACCCCTAGATCTACACCAAACAGGTGTACATACCATCTAAAGTGTTTCCTCACAGAAAAAAAAATTATGTGCCCGTCAGTCTAATAAAGAGTTCTGAGGAAATCTTAGAAAACTTCTCTTTTTTTTTTTTTTTTACAATACTTTTTTGCAAGTTGTTTACAACGAATACGAAGTTGGAGCAAAAGGAACAGGGCAGTGCCCCACTCTATAAATAAATTGTTCCAGTTTGAGACAGGAAAAATATTTATGCGCTCGTATTTATCATTTATTTATTGGGGATAATCTTTTAATTGAAATGAGAATTCATTGAAAATAGGAAATAATAGAAAAATATTAACTTTTTAACGTTTTTGATTTTTTTTTAACTTTGTAAATATACTCACGAACCTTTGAACTTTTTTATGGGGTTGGAAATATAACAACACAAAATATTTTATTAATTTCAGGGCTACAATAACAATTAGTTGATTGACTGTCAAAAAGAGGTAATTCATTCATGTTAAACTTTGTAGTGACTAAGGTGGGGGGTCTCCGCGCCGCCGCCCCCCCCCCGACCTCATGTCAGTATAAACATGTATTTTGTCTCTGACTTCTTGAAGGACAAAAACTATGTTTTGTTTTGTTTTTAACAATGAGATGTTATTTTGTAGGGAAGTCGGTTTTTTGTGTATGTCAAAGATGATTAAACTCAAAAATTTTAAGATAAAACAGAAAAACTTCCCGACAGTTTATGGACGATTGTTTGTTGATCTGCTGACTCCATCATTTTGAAGAAAAATATGTTTTGGAGAAGGAAAAAAACAAATGTTTTAATAAGAGTAAAATAAAATAAAGTTAACTATTCACACATGTTCGACCTTTTAACAAACCCTTTACAACAACATTCATGGGGAAGGGGGGAAAAGTCATAATCCTGAGATATTCTTCTGTCGATAATTTCGTGTATATCTTCAAGTTTAAAAGTCCCTTTTTAAAATTCTTAAATTTTGATTAGGTAACAGCATTTTCTTTTACCAAAATGAGTGGTTATAAATATTTGATTTTCGCTTCAAATTTGAAATAAACAAAAATATTATACGTGGGGAGGTTAAAAACAATTAAAAAAATATACTTTTTTTAAAACTACAAGCGAGAAAGAAAACTCGTTGCTTCCTTTAAAAATAAGAATTACTCGCATTTCTAACTTTAACGAATTAAAAAAAAAAAAAAAAAATTAATGCGCAACTTCAGGTGCCAACAGGTCACCTCATTGAATTTCTTTTTTTTTTTCTTTTTTTTTTTTTTCACCTTTTTTTAAGCAAGTAGGAAGAATAGTGAATATTGGGGGAGGGAGTATATCACCAACTTCAAAGACACAAACTGTTTTTATTCGTTTATTTCTGCACGAAAATAAGTTAAAAAGAAGAAGAAGAAGAAGAAGAAGAAGAAGAAATTAATTTAAGATTGAATGAAGGAAGGAAGAAACAAAAATTGAAGAATTCTAAGGAATTCCGTTATCCATTCAATATAATCCGTGCTCATGCTATCAACAATAAGAGTTGTTAGACTGTTCTTGTGCTTCAGTATGAATTAAAATTGAAAAACTAAGTGAAGTTTATAAAAAAAAAATGCATATGACTTTAACTTACTTGTCTGGCCGTTTGTGGCGTTGGGCAGGGCCGTGTAGAAATCTAATCCATAATCTTAACGGTGTGGCAAGTGAGATTCGGGGAGCTTCCTTCCTTCTTGGATACTATCGTGGTTGTTGTTGCTGATGTTATTGTTGGAGGTAGTGATAATAATGATGATGGTAGTGGTGGAACCAGAAGAAGAATTAAAATGTGCCGCTGCTACTCCGAACCTTGACATTGTGGTGATTTCTTTTCTTTTCTTTCCTTTTTTTTTTTTTTTTTTTCTTCTTTAGCATGCCGAAGAGAAAGAGAGAGAATAAACAGTAGCAACAACACCAGACTCAAAAAGAAAAAAAATAACGATTGAGAAGGAAAAACGTATATACACTATATACCCGTAAATAAATATACACAAGTACATGCATGTCCAGGCAATCCTTATTTTTCGCTTCTTCATCTTCATCCCCCTCTCTCTCTCCTTCCTTACCCTTTCTCAAGATTTTCATTCAATACATCAATCATTAAGTGATCTGTCTGTTCACCTGTCGATCTCCATCAACACTTTATCTATATTTGTATCTATCTATATTTAAGTCTGTTCATATCTATCTATCTATCTATCTATCTATCTATCTATCTATCTATCTATCTATCTCCATCTGATTGTCTATCTCTTCATGTCAACATATCAATCTGTTCTTGTCTATATATTTATCTGTCTGCCTCTTTTAGCTATAGATGTACATATGTATATTTTCACATATTGAAATCTCTAGCAGTTATAGGGTATAAAAGATTAGTTATGTCTCTCTTCTAAGGTATCAGTTTATCTCTATATTTTTGTTTACACCTAGTTAATCTATCTGACTAGCCATCAACAATTTCTTTCTCATAATTATCACTCTTTCTCATCAATACATAATTCTATCTAATAGATATCCATCCTTATTTTATCTATATAATTCAGTGTGTGTGTGTGTTATGCAGAATTTATTTTTGTTTACTAATCCTAATCTATTAGTTTCTTATCTTTTTCCTCTAACTAGCAAGACCGAGAATATACTGACTACATCCCCCTGCTGATGGGTAAGAGCCCATTGAAAAAGGGTGTTCAGGATATGGTGCTAAATTGCATCTAGTAGTAGGGTTCTACTTCTGGAGATTTGAATGAATGTGGAGTCAACTTTTTATTACCATGACCCTCAAATCCACTTGAACCTGGAGTGGAAATACCTTTTAAGGTCCCATGCATGGGTAAATAGGTCTGATGGTTGGTTTGGTTTATTGGGTTTTATGGTATATCAACCTTTGTAGGTTATTTAATGCCAAATTCATTTTTATGTAAATAATCTGTTCTGTTTAAAACAATTCAGATTAGCATAAGTACACAGTTTAATGGTCAAAAACATTTCTATTTCAAACTATTCAAGCAGTTATATATAACAACTCAGTTAAGTGTAAATACAGTTTTAATGTCAAAAAACAGTTCTATTTCAAATAATTCAGTTAAGCATAAGCACGCAGTTTAAATGTAGGTACGGTTTAATTGTCAAAAACCTTTCTATTTCAAACTATTCAGTTTACTCAAATAATTCAGTTTAGCATAAGTATGCTGTTAGTTCTATTTAACCCATAGATAGGGCCCTATCAGGTGCTACCACGCTGGGCCAGAGTGGACCTGGGAGTGATGGCAATGAAGGAGTACTCCGCATACCCCAAAGCTCCAGCATTGCTGGAACCTCACCATCAGATTGTTTAGTGTCACATCCAGGACACTCGTTGGGGGGGGGTTACTCCTCTGCAGAGGTACAGTCAGTGTATTCTACCTCCCCAGCTGACTGGGTAATACACAGAGTTAAATGTCAAACAGTTTTATTTCAGATAATTCAGTTCAGTATAAGTACACAGTTTAGATGTCAAAAACAGTTCTATTCTGAGCAATTCAGTTCAGCACTATTCAGCAGTTCCAATGTCAAAACAGTTCTATTTTAAACAATTCAGTTTAGCATAAATACACAGTTTAAATGCAAAAAACAGTATAGTGAAAGAAGCACGGTTTAGTTCTATTTAACCCATAGATAGGACCCTTATCAGGTGCTACCACTCTGGGCCAGAGTATTTTAAGTATTTACCTGTTTACAATCATTGTGAAGATAGATTTTTTTAGTGTATAAACAGGAAACTATAAGTGATTTTGGCATAAAATAACTCAACAAGAGCTGACATACCATAAAAACCAACGAACCAACCCCCCAAAATCCCACTGATTTATATGTTTATTATTGTTTTCTTATACTCTTTGTCTTTTAAATTTCTTTTCAGATTTATCTTTTCTCCATATTTATTTGGTCAATATCATCATCATCATCATCATGTCGTGCTGGTAGCATGGATATCCCTGACCCTCTCTCGCCACTTTTCCCTATCGTTCATTGCCTCAGGCAGGTCTTCTGGACAACATCCTGTATCCTCACATAGTTGCTGAATGTATGTTCATGCTGGTCGTCCTGCTTTTGCACGGCCATGTGTGCAGGTCCATAAGAGTACATCACTTATGAGTTCGTCCCTGCTTCTCTAGCAGTGTCCTGCATGTCTGGTTCGTCTAACTTGAATAGTTTTCGTGATAGGAGGCAGGTGGCCGTACAGTTGGTGTCTTGTGGGGTGTTGCTGCCAGGACTTTCAAATAAATACTACCTCTGCCTCATAACAGTTGTAAAGCTTAGTAAATAACAACACCCTGTCAGCAGGGCTTAGAATATACTGCAGAGAAGTAAGACCCCCACCCCACCCATCTCACCAAAAAAGGGTGTCCTCAGTATGACACTAAACTGTATCTGATGATAAGACTCCAGTTCTGGAAATTTGGGGAGTGGGAGGGGTTGCCCCATCATTGTCATTATTCCCAGATCCACTCTGACTCAAAGTAATATTACTTATTGGGGTCCTATCTATGGATCAAATAGATCTGTTTAAAGATTATTAGTATCGGATAAGAATACATGGAACCATATAATAGTGTGTAAATAAATGATTATTATTAATGTTAGTATTAAGAATAGTTACTTAAAGTTATACCAGGCCATTAGCCTAATGAGTAGAGTGTTTGCCAATGGTCTGGAAGACCAAGGTTCAATCCCAGGTCGAGTTATACCAAAGACTTAAAAAATGGTACTTGATGCTGCCTTTCTTAACACTCAGCATTATAAGGTAAGGATCGAGAGTAAAGTGGAGCAATCCAGGGAATGGAATAGAGCCCTCCCCTACACCCAGGTGTAGTAGCTATTGAAAAGGGAGCCTTCAGGTCACCCTCGACTAAGGTCGCCAACTTTTACTTTACTAAAAAGTACAGTTGTTTACTAAGAATTATTATTATTATTATTATTATTTAATACCATATAACTATGTAAAAAAATTATATGTATTAAATAGAAATGATTACTTGAAGCCATATTATTTGTGTATAAAATACTTGATATCATATAACTGTGTTAAATAACTCAAAGAAACAACTACACAAAAATGTAAATATAAACATATATTAAATGTCATTTCCTAGACAGATTGATATTTTATTAAGGTCAATCAGTGACAAAGTTTTGTTTAGGTTCTTCATTTGTTATATAGTCACTCATTGAAGTACTGAATAGGTTTATGTCTGCTTAATTTCAGTGATTTGGTAGGAACCACCAATTTCAGCATTACGTGATCATAAGTTTTTGTCCAATAATATTTGTTACATTTGCATATAAATTTCATACACTAAATGTAACAACTATTATGGGACAGAAAGTGTATGTCTTTGTTTTTTTTTCATTCATTCTTACTCAGTTCTATTTCTTACAACAGTTAATTGCAAAATCAGATTCATTACAACACACTTAAAAGATACTTTTAGCAGCTATTAAACTCAATGCCAAATTACATCCTATTTATTATAGAATTAATATTATAATTCAAAACAAATATTTATTTTTTTAAATTAGAGGACTCCATGATTAGTATTCAATAGTTATTCCCCTTACAAACTTATAATGATTGCAGTGAGTGCAAATGAAGACTTCAACTATCTTGATAATATCTTGCAAATTGAATAGGAAATTAGAGCATTTAAATGAGCAAAAATCTTATGATGGGCTATATGTCAGGACAACAGATCATTATGATATAGATTTGCTTAAAGGACATCTTTGGAGACCATTTTTATTTATGTTATTATTACAAAGAAATAAAGGGAAGCACATGGTTACATTTAATAGTTATCACCCTTGACAAATAAAAGTGATTAGGGTGAGTACAAATGTTGACCAAGTATTCTTAAATTGCAAAAAAGATATATTTTGTTCCCTGAGTTGATAGAATTTTAATGTTATTTCACAAACACAAACTTTGCTACAAACTATTTTTGTTGTATTATGATAACACAAAGAAAAATCAAACCATTATAATATAGTACTTCGTCATCATCATCATCATCATCAAGACTTGCTGACAGCAGAAATTCCTTTGACTCTCTATCCCCATCTGTCTTTATTAGCCATTATACGTACTTAGTATGTCTTCTAAACGACATCCAATATCAGCCCACAGCTGCTGAATGTAAGTTTTTGCTGGTCAAACAACACTGCTTATCAGTTGTCTAAATTTCTGAGATGAAGCTTGATGATTTTTATCATTAAGGGTTTTTGGACTATTGTCTTCATCTTTATTGTTATTTCCACTGAAACGTTCTGGCCAATATGTCCTTCGGCCTTCTTCAGGTGTCTGTCGAACTCAGGAACCTTCACGGAACTTCAAACTATGTCCTTTATTGTACCCACAGGGGTCGCCTGTTCTGATTCCATTAGCCATAACCGGGTACAAGTGTTAAGTATTCCTGTATTGTTACTTGTCTGCACTCAGGATTGAACCTGCAGCCTCCAGATGATTGTTTCCTTATAAGCTTAGGGAACCAACGCCTATAACCATTACGCCTATAACCATTACACTATGTGTCCAGCAGGATACATAGCATAACGGTTATAGGCATTGGTTCCCTAAGCTTATAAGGAGACAATCATCTGGAGGTTGCAGGTTCAATCCTGACTGCAGACAAGTAACAATATAGGAATACTTAACACTTGTACCCGGTTATGGCTAACGGAATCAGAACAGGCAACTCCCGTGGATTCAATAAAGGATGTAGTTTGAAGTGCTGTGAAGGTTCCCGAGTTCGACAGACACCTGAAGAAGGCCAGAGGACATATCGGCTGAAACATCGTGGAAATAACAATAAAGATGAAGACAATAGTCTGAAAACCCTTAATGATAAAAACACTGCTTATGTCCATGTATAGGAGTCTACTGGAGAACATCTCTTATGAGTTCCTTCTTTCTTTATCGCCAGTGCCCAGCATGTTTTGTTCATCTTACTTGCATGGGAGGTAGGTGACCAAACAGCTGCTGAACTCCTATAAATAGATTAACAACCATATAGAAATCTGATCTCTCTCATAAAACAAGAATTTTTCCAAGCTGTAGCTGTGTCTGTACTATTGTATGGTTGCACCACCTGGACTTTAAAGAAACACCTGAAAAAAAAGCTAGATGGGAATGACACAAAAATGTGGCATGTTATTATGAACAAATAAATAATATAGATAGATAATATTTATTATTACTCAGTTTTCAGCTACCAAGGTTGAATTTTTGTTCTAATACAAAAATAAATGATTAAATAAGAACATTTTCTTTGTAGTCTTTCACTAAGTAAATTCAGAAAATGGTAAATTTTGAGAAATGAAAAGAAAATAACCAACATCACACCAATGAAACAAATTTCAAAATTTTTTAAAGAGCTAAATTGGAAAATCTAAAATTCTTTCATTTCAGTGAAATAGAAAATTTTTCAATATCTTTTCTCAGATCTTTAATAAATTCTGACAACGACTCAAGTTTTAAAAAAATAAATAAATAAATAACCATAATAAGTGTAACAAGACAAAATATTAAACAGAAATACTTAAAATCAACTTGCAGAGATTTAAGAAAAGATAATTTTGGAGCTGCTCTTCTTTCTTTTTTATTTTTTCTTTCTGGGTTTTTCATTGTATCTTTTTTTCATTATCTTTAACTTGTATTTTCTTCTTTTTTTTCTTTCCTTATATGAATCTTTCTTTCTTTCCTTTTTATGAATCTCTCTTTCTTTCTTTCCCTTATATGAATCTCTTTCTTTCCCTTATATGAATCTTTCTTTCTTTCCTTTTTATGAATCTCTCTTTCTTTCTTTCCCTTATATGAATCTTACTTTCTTTCCCTTATATGAATCTCTCTTTCTTTCCTTTTTATGAATCTCTCTTTCTTTCTTTCTTTCCCTTATATGAATCTCTCTTTCTTTCTTTCCCTTATATGAATTTCTCTTTCTTTCTTTCTTTCTTTCTTTCTTTCTTTTCCTTATATGAATCTCTCTTTCTTTCCCTTATATGAATCTCTCTTTCTTTCTTTCCTTTATATGAATTTCTCTTTCTTTCTTTCTTTCTTTCTTTCTTTCTTTCTTTCTTTCTTTCTTTCCCTTATATGAATCTTTCTTTCTTTCCCTTATATGAATTTCTCTTTCTTTCTTTCTTTCTTTCTTTCTTTCTTTCTTTTCCTTATATGAATCTCTCTTTCTTTCCTTTTTATGAATCTCTCTTTCTTTCTTTCCCTTATATGAATTTTTCTTTCTTTCCTTTTTATGAATCTCTCTTTCTTTCTTTCTTTCTTTCCCTTATATGAATCTCTCTTTCTTTCCTTTATATGAATCTCTCTTTCTTTCCCTTATATGAATCTCTCTTTCTTTCTTTCCCTTATATGAATTTTTCTTTCTTTCCTTTTTATGAATCTCTCTTTCTTTCTTTCTTTCTTTCCCTTATATGAATCTCTCTTTCTTTCCTTTATATGAATCTCTCTTTCTTTCCCTTATATGAATCTCTCTTTCTTTCTTTCCCTTATATGAATTTTTCTTTCTTTCCTTTATATGAATCTTTTTTCTTTCCCTAATATGAACCTCTCTTTCTTTCCCTTATATGAATCTTTCTTTCTTTCCCTTATATGCATCCTTCTCTCTTTCCTTTATATGAACCTCTCTTTCTTTCCTTTATATGAACCTCTCTTTCTTTCCTTTATATGAATCTCTCTTTCTTTCCTTTTTATGAATCTCTCTTTCTTTCTTTCCCTTATATGAATCTTTTTTCTTTCCCTTATATGAACCTCTCTTTCTTTCCCTTATATGAATCTTTCTTTCTTTCTTTCCTTTATATGAATCTTTCTCTCTTTCTTTCCTTTATATGAATCTTTCTTTCTTTCTTTCCCTTATATGAATCTTTCTTTCTTTCTTTCCTTTATATGAATCTTTCTTTCTTTCTTTCCTTTATATGAATCTTTCTTTCTTTCTTTCCTTTATATGAATCTTTCTTTCTTTCCCTTATATGCATCCTTCTCTCTTTCCTTTATATGAATCTTTTTTTCTTTCCCTTATATGAATCTCTCTTTCTTTCCTTTATATGAATCTCTCTTTCTTTCCCTTATATGAATCTCTCTTTCTTTCTTTCCCTTATATGAATCTTTCTTTCTTTTCTTTTATATGAATCTTTTTTTCTTTCCCTTATATGAATCTTTCTTTCTTTCCCTTATATGAATCTTTTTTTCTTTCCCTTATATGAATCTTTCTTTATTTCCTTTATATGAATCTTTCTTTCTTTCTTTCATACTCTCATTTCAGTTTTCTTGTTCCTATCATTTCTCTGTAACTCCCTTTTATCTAATTCTTTTTCTTATCTTCATTTTCAATTCATTTTTTCTCGTAAATACATTTTCTTTGTTTTATCTTTTCCTTAATTTTCATTTTTTTCTTGTTTTCATTTTGGTTTTCTCGAAGATTTATACTCTCTCTTCCTCTCTCTCTCTCTCTCTCTCTCTCTCTCTCTCTCTCTCTCTCTCTCGATATTTTCCCCTTTTATCTTTTTTCTCTTTATCAATCATTCATCTCTCTCCTTTTACTCTCTCTTCATGTTTGTTTTGTTTTTCTTTTTATTATATTCCTTTTCTTTCTTAATTTTTTCTTCTATTATATTCTCTTTCTTTCTTTCTTTCTGTTTTATTCCCTTTCATTTCTTTTTCCTTTTATCTGTTATTCATTAAATTTTTCTTACTTTTCATATCTTCCCAGTTTTTTTCTCCTTCTTTTTGACCACATTTAATCCTTATTCTTTTTTTCTTAATCTTTAGAAAAAAATTTATTTTGCCTTTTCCTTTCTTTCTACTTTTTATTCTCTTTCTCTCCCAATATTTCCTTCTCTTATCTTCTTTTTTTTATTACTCATCTTCTCTCTCTTTCTATGTTTTTTTCTATTATAGTACCTTTCTTTCTCTCTCTCTCTCTTTCTTTCTTTCTCTCTCTTTCTTTCTTTCTTTCTTTTACTCACTTTCATTCTATTATAGTCTTTTTTTTCCTTTTATCATTAAATTTTTTCTTTTCTCTTTTTTCTCCATCTTTTTGGATCACATTTAATCCTTCCTCTTTTTTTTCTCTCTTTTTATCTTTTACTTTCAATGTCTTCTTGCCTTTACTTTGATTTTCTCAAAGATCCTCTTTCTTTCACTCTTTTTCTCTTCTAATAATTCTCTTTTTTATCTCCTTTCTCTTTATCACTCTCTCTTTCCTTATTTTTCTCTATTAAATTCCTTTTTTTCACTTTTTCTTTCTGATTTTCATTCTCTTTCTTTCTTTCAATTATATATTCTTTGCATATTAAATTATCCTTCTGTTTCTTTTATTATCTCTCCCTTTCTACATCACTTTTCTTTCTTTCTTCCCCCCCCCCCAATTTCATTTCTTTTTCATATTCAAACATTTACCAATCAGCATATTCCCCTGAAGGACTTTTTTGGAGAATAATTTTACCAATAATTTTATAAATGTGGAACACTGCAACAGAACTTTCCAGATTTTTCTTCTTTTTTTTTTTTCCTTTCTATCTTGTTATGTTATCATCAAAAAGCTTAGTATAAAAGCAGAAACTGTGAAGTCACTTTCTTTAAACCCATAATACCAATTTAGAAATATTTGTTGTGGGGTGGAGAAAAAGAAAAAGATGAAGAAACTAAGGATGAAACCCAAAACAGCATTGCATAAAGCCAAATTGCTGCAGTGATGTGCGCTCACAAATTATTCAAGTGAAAAACTGACAAGAAAAGAGGAAAAGTTTTCCTAATTTCAAATTTAGAATAAAGGAGAAAAAAAGATTAAATCACTTAATAACTTTTATGTTTTGAATAAAAATGAAAATGTACAAATTATAAAATTTTTGTTAAAATGTTTGTAGGTTTTCTCTTGCTTCCGAGGTCATCAAAATATCATGCAAATATTTTCCCTTAATAGCACATCTCAGGCCAATAGCAGTTACTTAGTAGTGCTCATGCCTTCTCCAAATAACATGTGACAGACAGGTTGTACTGGCTTACATGATAGCAGAAACAAGGAACAATCCATAAAACTTATATATATATTATAACAATTCAAATAATCCAATATCACATTTTTTGCTTGAATATATATATATATATATATATATATATACTTTTTCAATCACATTATATATTTCCACCAAAATAATATGATCACAATTATGTCCCCTAATTTTAACTTTCAGAATGAAAAAGAAGAGTAGTAGCAGGAGGAAGAGGAGACTTATGAAAAAAAATGTTGCCTTCAATTTGTAATAAGCAGAGTAAATTTTCCATAATTATATCAGGAAAAAATAATATTTTTAATGGTGGAAAAGATGGTATTATATAAAGGACATTCAATAAATAAGGTGAATTTTGCCTCAGGAGTTTGCTGTATGAAATAATGCTTACAGTTGCACCTTTTTTCAAGAAAATGCATACTGATGGGTTCTTTCATGTTTAAGAAGACTGTCAGCATAACCTTCTTTACTGATCACTGCATCAGAACTTTTTCTTTACCAGAGAGTAATATAAATAAGTTGTGTATGGTTGTGGGATATCAAGTATTCACGCCCAATACAAATAAGTTGTTCATATTTATACTGTGACAGCAAATTGACTAAAATCCCAAAATGGGACTTTAATTTTCGCACGTGTGAAGACAGGGCAGGTTGGCACTTGATCCCTTATAGAATAAGTCCTTGTTCAGAGTTTTTTCTCAGGCATATAAGAACTGGCATATTATGTGAGGGATTAATTTAGGGATAGACTGACCGCCACTGGCAAGGGGTTCCAAATTTCACACTATCCACACACCCACCAGGTCGCTTTCCTTCCTCCCCTAGACAATGGAAGATATGGACCTATAGGTTTAGTCGTAAGTAAGTAAAGTTAGCGACCATAGTCGAGGGTGACCCGAAGGCTCCCTTTTCGATAGCTACTACACCAAGGTGTAGGGGAGGGCGCTACTCCATTCCCAGGATTGCTCCACTTTACCCTTGAACCGTACCTTATAATGCTGAGTGTTAAGCAAGGTGGTATCAAGTTCCATTTTTAAAGTCTTTGGTATGACTCGACCTGGGATTGAACCCAGGTCTCCCGGGCCATTGGCGAACACTCTGTTTCCCGTGTGATATTTTAAATGAATTTATAGGATAATTTTAAGCAAGATAACATAAGGCGAACAGAAGCTGAAAAGGAAGCATGAAGTAACGAACTCGTAGAAGACAATGCAAATAACAACTTAGACCACGTGGTAACATTAAAATACATGAATCTTTTACTACAATTATATACACCTTCAAAGTGTCAAAATATATAATAAATGAACAGTCCATGAACATAAATGTCTTTCTCCTTTTCTTTTCTTTCGTTTTCCTTCAAATTGAGAGAGAGAGAGAGAGTGGTATATAAAATTGGGTATAAGGAGAAATAGTCCCAAAGTTACTTATCTTATTTTTCGACGGGGTTCCACAGGAAAATCTTTCTTCTTTTACAGGCTAATAGACTTTATGCTATTTTTAATACTGGCTTGAAGAAAATGGCTTCTTCGTGTCTCGCAGATATTTTTTTCGTCTTTTTCACCCGGAGTACTTGGCTTTTGGTTCTGTCTCCTACGAACCATGTCCAAAAACTAACTTTTTTACTTTCTATTTCCGCTGTCGGGAAGGAGTCCCCACTTCCGTTTTAGGGTCCCAGCCAATCATTTGGCTTCTCTCTCCTTCCCCCTGGTGTCCGGCGACCTGAGTGAGTTTACCAAGTACCAACATCTGTTGGTATCCCCTCTGTGACCTACATTCTTTCTTAACGATCACTCTCTGACGACTTGCTACTGTTAATTCGAACACGGGAGGATAGTATTAATCTTATTTCTATCGTCTCAGTGGGACACCACGTGACAATACAATATCAAGTATTTATATCTAATAATAATATTTTATACACAATTATATGGTTTCAAGTAATTATTTCTATTTAATAATTATCATTTATTTGCAAATATTTATATGGTTTCAAGTAACTAATAATAATCCTTAGTAAATAATTATTGCTACAAGTAAATATTCCTAATGCTAATAATTTATACACAGTTATATGGTATCAAGTATTTCTATTTAGTTCAAATAATTTTTAAACAGGTCTATTTGATCAATAGAATGGACCCTAACAGGTACTACCAGTCAGAATGGACCAAGGTGTAATGGCAATGAAAGGGTAGTCTACACTCCTTAGAGCTCTAGAAATGGATCCTTACTATCAAATGTAGTTTAGTGTCATACACAGGACATCCCATTTTGGGGGAGGGAGTCTTACCCCCTCTGCAAGGAATACAGTGTATTTTAAGCCATGTCAATAGGGTGTACACCTAAGCTAAGCTTAGTAAATAACTACTATGTTTCCAGATAGAAAAAAGACAAAGATTTATAACATTTGGGTACCTTATGATGTTAGTGATCTAAAATAAGGAAGAATTTATTATATTAATTTTTGAATTTAAATTTTGGACTGTCTGCCTTGAAAGTCAGTATTTGAAATTCTGATTTCAATGATTTCCATAATCTATGCAATCTATATATAAATATAATGTCAACAAATAGATATGTAAATACAATATATCAATGGCAAAGGGTGACTTGGAAACCAGGGTATGCAGTCCATTATGCAAGTTGATCACCAAGGTAAAAAGGAAAAGGAAAGCTTTACTCTACACCCCCAGAAAATTATTTACCTCCTACCCATCTATGAATATGATGAGAACTTATTTTAATGTGAGAAAATACACTTCTACCAACTCATTTCAGACTTGATATCCCTCTCTCCACTGGAGTTGATGTCCCCCACCCCACCATTTGTAATACCCAGGCAACAATGATGACGATTATTGCTTACAAGAGAAAATAATAAACTCAACAAATAATGAGTCATTAAAATTTATTTGTAAGTAAATTCAATTTTTTGTTTCTTTACGACAAATTCACCAATCACTTTGTTATAAAATGTATCAGAATCACGTTCTACCTTTGTCTTCTTTCAAAGGTCTTTTTTCATAAAAATGAAAACCAAATTACTTAATCACTCTTTACTTTGAGAACACCTCATATAATTAATTATATGATTTAGTGAAGAAGACAATCTCTCACAGGAAGCAGATGTGGCTGGTATGGTCTGAATCAGACATAGTAATTTGGTAACTTCTTCCTGAGCTTGGTTTAATTCAAGTTCCCATATTATATTGGTGGTTCCTTGGATGTTTGACACTTACTTTGCAAAATCTGCAGCATAAACTGATTTCAACTTACATTTCAATCTATCCAAATCCAATATGTTTTTATATGCATCCAAAGTTGAAAATATTTCCATTGGAAAACTTTTTTTGTCAATGTGAAAAAAGCTTCAGATTTAACAATTCAACAAATCCGAACTTTTCCATTGTTTTAAATCTTTTCTTAACTCAAACAATGACTTCATCCAAAATGTTATTCAGAATTGAATGATACAAATTTTTCATCTAAATTTGTTCTACTATAAGTCCTTTGAATTGGCAAGTCTTTGATTTTAGGCACACGAGGCAATAAAAACATTGTCACTTAGTGTCTGCTAACTTAAGATCATTGGATGGCAAGCAAAAGAATTTCTGCTTTTTGGAGTTTTATTTGTGAACCCTCCCCCATTTTACTATTCTTTCGTTTTGATACACTGAGTTCAAAGGGAATAAGAGCCATGGCTTTTTCTAACAATTACTACAATGCAAGCAAAAATATTTTTAGTTTTCTATAACTGTCTCTCTCTTTTACCCATTCAGTCTTATGTTGTTCCTCATTCTCCCAACACAAAGACAATAGAGAAACTACAAAATTCATTACTTTTACTTGTGTCTTTTCTAAATAAACAAAGAGATGTTTTCCTTATTTACACTCCCTAAATAGTATCCAAAGAAATGGGAAAGACCTAAAAGTACAAGCACAAAAATGATAGTAAAAATTATGAATAATTGATTTTAAATTACGCAAAATCATTTATCCTGGGAAAAATGTAAGGCACGCACAGTGCATGAGTTGCCTGCATGGACCCTTTGCCTCTGCATTATATTGCATAAACATATGATATCCATATGATATTCTGTTATGTGATATGATAGGTCTAACAAAAGAAAGAAAAAAACATGTCAGGCATGCACAATGCATGAGTTGCCTGCATGGACCCTTTGCCTCTGCATTATATTGCATAAACATATGATATCCATATGATATTCTGTTATGTGATATGATAGGTCCAACAAATGAAAGAAAGAAAAAATGTAAGGTATGCACAGTGCATGAGTTGCCTGCATAGACCCTTTGCCTCTGCATTATATTGCATAAACATATGATATCCATATGATATTCTGTTATGTGATATGATAGGTCCAACAAATGAAAGAAAGAAAAAATGTAAGGTATGCACAGTGCATGAGTTGCCTGCATAGACCCTTTGCCTCTGCATTATATTGCATAAACATATGATATCCATATGATATTCTGTTATGTGATATGATAGGTCCAACAAATGAAAGAAAGAAAAAATGTAAGGTATGCACAGTGCATGAGTTGCCTGCATAGACCCTTTGCCTCTGCATTATATTGCATAAACATATGATATCCATATGATATTCTGTTATGTGATATGATAGGTCCAACAAATGAAAGAAAGAAAAAATGTAAGGTATGCACAGTGCATGAGTTGCCTGCATAGACCCTTTGCCTCTGCATTATATTGCATAAACATATGATATCCATATGATATTCTGTTATGTGATATGATAGGTCCAACAAATGAAAGAAAGAAAAAATGTAAGGTATGCACAGTGCATGAGTTGCCTGCATAGACCCTTTGCCTCTGCATTATATTGCATAAACATATGATATCCATATGATATTCTGTTATGTGATATGATAGGTCCAACAAAAGAAAGAAGGAAAAAATGTAAGGCATGCACAGTGCATGAGTTGCCTGCATGGATCCTTTACCAATGCATTATATTGCATAAACATATGATATCCATATGATATTCTGTTATGTGATATGATAGGTCTAACAAAAGAAATAAGGAAAAAATGTAAGGTATGCACAGTGCATGAGTTGCCTGCATGGATCCTTTACCAATGCATTATATTGCATAAACATATGATGTCCATATGATATTCTGTTATGTGATATGATAGGTCTAACAAAAAAAATAAGGAAAAAATGTAAGGTATGCACAGTGCATAAGTTGCCTGCATGGATCCTTTACCAATGCATTATATTGCATAAACATATGATATCCATATGATATTCTGTTATGTGATATGATAGGTCCAACAAAAGAAAGAAGGAAAAAATGTAAGGTATGCACAGTGCATGAGTTGCCTGCATGGACCCTTTGCCTCTGCATTATATTGCATAAACATATGATATCCATATGATATTCTGTTATGTGATATGATAGGTCTAACAAAAGAAATAAGGAAAAAATGTAAGGTATGCACAGTGCATGAGTTGCCTGCATGGATCCTTTACCAATGCATTATATTGCATAAACATATGATATCCATATGATATTCTGTTATGTGATATGATAGGTCTAACAAAAAAAATAAGGAAAAAATGTAAGGTATGCACAGTGCATGAGTTGCCTGCATGGATCCTTTACCAATGCATTATATTGCATAAACATATGATATCCATATGATATTCTGTTATGTGATATGATAGGTCCAACAAAAGAAAGAAGGAAAAAATGTAAGGCATGCACAGTGCATGAGTTGCCTGCATAGACCCTTTGCCTCTGCATTTTATTGCATAAACATATGATATCCATATGATATTCTGTTATGGGATATGATAGGTCCAACAAAAGAAAAAGAAAAAATGTAAGGCATGCACAGTGCATGAGTTGCCTGCATAGACCCTTTGCCTCTGCATTTTATTGCATAAACATATGATATCCATATGATATTCTGTTATGGGATATGATAGGTCCAACAAAAGAAAAAGAAAAAATGTAAGGCATGCACAGTGCATGAGTTGCCTGCATGGACCCTTTGCCTCTGCATTTTATTGCATAAACATATGATATCCATATGATATTCTGTTATGGGATATGATAGGTCCAACAAAAGAAAAAGAAAAAATGTAAGGCATGCACAGTGCATGAGTTGCCTGCATGGACCCTTTGCCTCTGCATTATATTGCATAAACATATGATATCCATATGATATTCTGTTATGGGATATGATAGGTCCAACAAAAGAAAGAAGGAAAAAATGTAAGGCATGCACAGTGCATGAGTTGCTTCCATGGACCCTTTGCCTCTGCATTATATTGCATAAACATATGATATCCATATGATATTCTCTTATGGGATATGATAGGTCCAACAAAAGAAAAAGAAAAAATGTAAGGCATGCACAGTGCATGAGTTGCCTGCATGGACCCTTTGCCTCTGCATTTTATTGCATAAACATATGATATCCATATGATATTCTGTTATGGGATATGATAGGTCCAACAAAAGAAAAAGAAAAAATGTAAGGCATGCACAGTGCATGAGTTGCCTGCATGGACCCTTTGCCTCTGCATTTTATTGCATAAACATATGATATCCATATGATATTCTGTTATGGGATATGATAGGTCCAACAAAAGAAAGAAGGAAAAAATGTAAGGCATGCACAGTGCATGAGTTGCCTGCATGGACCCTTTGCCTCTGCATTATATTGCATAAACATATGATATCCATATGATATTCTGTTATGGGATATGATAGGTCCAACAAAAGAAAGAAGGAAAAAATGTAAGGCATGCACAGTGCATGAGTTGCTTCCATGGACCCTTTGCCTCTGCATTATATTGCATAAACATATGATATCCATATGATATTCTGTTATGGGATATGATAGGTCCAACAAAAGAAAAAGAAAAAATGTTAGGCATGCACAGTGCATGAGTTGCCTGCATGGACCCTTTGCCTCTGCATTATATTGCATAAACATATGATATCCATATGATATTCTGTTATGGGATATGATAGGTCCAACAAAAGAAAAAGAAAAAATGTAAGGCATGCACAGTGCATGAGTTGCCTGCATGGACCCTTTGCCTCTGCATTATATTGCATAAACATATGATATCCATATGATATTCTGTTATAGGATATGATAGGTCTAACAAAAGAAAGAAAGAAAAAATGTAAGGCATTCACAGTGAATGAGTTGCCTGCATGGACACTTTGCCTCTGCATTATATTGCATAAACATATGATATCCATATGATATTCTGTTATGGGATATGATAGGTCCAACAAAAGAAAGAAAGAAAAAATGTAAGGCATGCACAGTGCATGAGTTGCCTGCATGGACACTTTGCCTCTGCATTATATTGCATAAACATATGATATCTATATGATATTCTGTTATGGGATATGATAGGTCCAACAAAAGAAAGAGGGAAAAAATGTAAGGCATGCACAGTGCATGAGTTGCCTGCATGGACACTTTGCCTCTGCATTATATTGCATAAACATATGATATCCATATGATATTCTGTTATGGGATATGATAGGTCCAACAAAAGAAAGAAAGAAAAAATGTAATGCATGCACAGTGCATGAGTTGCCTGCATGGACACTTTGCCTCTGCATTATATTGCATAAACATATGATATCCATATGATATTCTGTTATGGGATATGATAGGTCCAACAAAAGAAAAAGAAAAAATGTAAGGCATGCACAGTGCATGAGTTGCCTGCATGGACCCTTTGCCTCTGCATTATATTGCATAAACATATGATATCCATATGATATTCTGTTATGGGATATGATAGGTCCAACAAAAGAAAGAAGGAAAAAATGTAAGGCATGCACAGTGCATGAGTTGCTTCCATGGACCCTTTGCCTCTGCATTATATTGCATAAACATATGATATCCATATGATATTCTGTTATGGGATATGATAGGTCCAACAAAAGAAAGAAAGAAAAAATGTAATGCATGCACAGTGCATGAGTTGCCTGCATAGACCCTTTGCCTCTGCATTATATTGCATAAACATATGATATCCATATGATATTCTGTTATGGGATATGATAGGTCTAACAAAAGAAAGAAAGAAAAAATGTAATGCATGCACAGTGCATGAGTTGCCTGCATGGACACTTTGCCTCTGCATTATATTGCATAAACATATGATATCCATATGATATTCTGTTATGGGATATGATAGGTCCAACAAAAGAAAAAGAAAAAATGTAAGGCATGCACAGTGCATGAGTTGCCTGCATGGACCCTTTGCCTCTGCATTATATTGCATAAACATATGATATCCATATGATATTCTGTTATGGGATATGATAGGTCCAACAAAAGAAAGAAGGAAAAAATGTAAGGCATGCACAGTGCATGAGTTGCTTCCATGGACCCTTTGCCTCTGCATTATATTGCATAAACATATGATATCCATATGATATTCTGTTATGGGATATGATAGGTCCAACAAAAGAAAAAGAAAAAATGTAAGGCATGCACAGTGCATGAGTTGCCTGCATGGACCCTTTGCCTCTGCATTTTATTGCATAAACATATGATATCCATATGATATTCTGTTATGGGATATGATAGGTCCAACAAAAGAAAAAGAAAAAATGTAAGGCATGCACAGTGCATGAGTTGCCTGCATGGACCCTTTGCCTCTGCATTATATTGCATAAACATATGATATCCATATGATATTCTGTTATGGGATATGATAGGTCCAACAAAAGAAAGAAAGAAAAAATGTAAGGCATGCACAGTGCATGAGTTGCCTGCATGGACACTTTGCCTCTGCATTATATTGCATAAACATATGATATCCATATGATATTCTGTTATGGGATATGATAGGTCTAACAAAAGAAAGAAAGAAAAAATGTAAGGCATGCACAGTGCATGAGTTGCCTGCATGGACACTTTGCCTCTGCATTATATTGCATAAACATATGATATCCATATGATATTCTGTTATGGGATATGATAGGTCTAACAAAAGAAAGAAAGAAAAAATGTAAGGCATGCACAGTGCATGAGTTGCTTCCATGGACCCTTTGCCTCTGCATTATATTGCATAAACATATGATATCCATATGATATTCTGTTATGGGATATGATAGGTCCAACAAAAGAAAAAGAAAAAATGTAAGGCATGCACAGTGCATGAGTTGCCTGCATGGACCCTTTGCCTCTGCATTTTATTGCATAAACATATGATATCCATATGATATTCTGTTATGGGATATGATAGGTCTAACAAAAGAAAGAAAGAAAAAATGTAAGGCATGCACAGTGCATGAGTTGCCTGCATGGACCCTTTGCCTCTGCATTATATTGCATAAACATATGATATCCATATGATATTCTGTTATGGGATATGATAGGTCTAACAAAAGAAAGAAAGAAAAAATGTAAGGCATGCACAGTGCATGAGTTGCCTGCATGGACACTTTGCCTCTGCATTATATTGCATAAACATATGATATCCATATGATATTCTGTTATGGGATATGATAGGTCCAACAAAAGAAAAAGAAAAAATGTAAGGCATGCACAGTGCATGAGTTGCCTGCATGGACCCTTTGCCTCTGCATTATATTGCATAAACATATGATATCCATATGATATTCTGTTATGGGATATGATAGGTCCAACAAAAGAAAAAGAAAAAATGTAAGGCATGCACAGTGCATGAGTTGCCTGCATGGACCCTTTGCCTCTGCATTATATTGCATAAACATATGATATCCATATGATATTCTGTTATGGGATATGATAGGTCTAACAAAAGAAAGAAAGAAAAAATGTAAGGCATGCACAGTGCATGAGTTGCCTGCATGGACCCTTTGCCTCTGCATTATATTGCATAAACATATGATATCCATATGATATTCTGTTATGGGATATGATAGGTCTAACAAAAGAAAGAAAGAAAAAATGTAAGGCATGCACAGTGCATGAGTTGCCTGCATGGACACTTTGCCTCTGCATTATATTGCATAAACATATGATATCCATATGATATTCTGTTATGGGATATGATAGGTCCAACAAAAGAAAAAGAAAAAATGTAAGGCATGCACAGTGCATGAGTTGCCTGCATGGACCCTTTGCCTCTGCATTATATTGCATAAACATATGATATCCATATGATATTCTGTTATGGGATATGATAGGTCCAACAAAAGAAAAAGAAAAAATGTAAGGCATGCACAGTGCATGAGTTGCCTGCATGGACCCTTTGCCTCTGCATTATATTGCATAAACATATGATATCTATATGATATTCTGTTATGGGATATGATAGGTCCAACAAAAGAAAAAGAAAAAAATGTAAGGCATGCACAGTGCATGAGTTGCCTGCATGGACCCTTTGCCTCTGCATTATATTGCATAAACATATGATATCTATATGATATTCTGTTATGGGATATGATAGGTCCAACAAAAGAAAGAAAGAAAAAATGTAAGGCATGCACAGTGCATGAGTTGCCTGCATGGACACTTTGCCTCTGCATTATATTGCATAAACATATGATATCCATATGATATTCTGTTATGGGATATGATAGGTCCAACAAAAGAAAAAGAAAAAAATGTAAGGCATGCACAGTGCATGAGTTGCCTGCATGGACCCTTTGCCTCTGCATTATATTGCATAAACATATGATATCCATATGATATTCTGTTATGGGATATGATAGGTCCAACAAAAGAAAAAGAAAAAATGTAAGGCATGCACAGTGCATGAGTTGCCTGCATGGACCCTTTGCCTCTGCATTATATTGCATAAACATATGATATCTATATGATATTCTGTTATGGGATATGATAGGTCCAACAAAAGAAAAAGAAAAAAATGTAAGGCATGCACAGTGCATGAGTTGCCTGCATGGACCCTTTGCCTCTGCATTATATTGCATAAACATATGATATCTATATGATATTCTGTTATGGGATATGATAGGTCCAACAAAAGAAAAAGAAAAAAATGTAAGGCATGCACAGTGCATGAGTTGCCTGCATGGACCCTTTGCCTCTGCATTATATTGCATAAACATATGATATCCATATGATATTCTGTTATGGGATATGATAGGTCCAACAAAAGAAAAAGAAAAAATGTAAGGCATGCACAGTGCATGAGTTGCCTGCATGGACCCTTTGCCTCTGCATTATATTGCATAAACATATGATATCTATATGATATTCTGTTATGGGATATGATAGGTCCAACAAAAGAAAAAGAAAAAAATGTAAGGCATGCACAGTGCATGAGTTGCCTGCATGGACACTTTGCCTCTGCATTATATTGCATAAACATATGATATCCATATGATATTCTGTTATGGGATATGATAGGTCCAACAAAAGAAAGAAAGAAAAAATGTAAGGCATGCACAGTGCATGAGTTGCCTGCATGGACACTTTGCCTCTGCATTATATTGCATAAACATATGATATCCATATGATATTCTGTTATGTGATATGATAGGTCCAACAAAAGAAAGAAGGAAAAAATGTAAGGCATGCACAGTGCATGAGTTTCGTGCATGGACCCTTTGCCTCTGCATTATATTGCATAAACATATGATATCCATATGATATTCTGTTATGGGATATGATAGGTCTAACAAAAGAAAGAAAGAAAAAATGTAAGGCATGCACAGAGCATGAGTTGGCTGCATGGACACTTTGCCTCTGCATTATATTGCATAAACATATGATATCCATATGATATTCTGTTATGTGATATGATAGGTCCAACAAAAGAAAGAAAGAAAAAATGTAAGGCATGCACAGTGCATGAGTTGCCTGCATGGACCCTTTGCCTCTGCATTATATTGCATAAACATATGATATCCATATGATATTCTGTTATGGGATATGATAGGTCTAACAAAAGAAAGAAAGAAAAAAATGTAAGGCGTGCACAGTGCATGAGTTGCCTGCATGGACCCTTTGCCTCTGCATTATATTGCATAAACATATGATATCCATATGATATTCTGTTATGGGATATGATAGGTCCAACAAAAGAAAAAGAAAAAAATGTAAGGCATGCACAGTGCATGAGTTTCGTGCATGGACCCTTTGCCTCTGCATTATATTGCATAAACATATGATATCCATATGATATTCTGTTATGGGATATGATAGGTCTAACAAAAGAAAGAGGGAAAAAATGTAAGGCATGCACAGTGCATGAGTTGCCTGCATGGACACTTTGCCTCTGCATTATATTGCATAAACATATGATATCCATATGATATTCTGTTATGGGATATGATAGGTCCAACAAAAGAAAGAAAGAAAAAATGTAAGGCATGCACAGTGCATGAGTTGCCTGCATGGACCCTTTGCCTCTGCATTATATTGCATAAACATATGATATCCATATGATATTCTGTTATGGGATATGATAGGTCTAACAAAAGAAAGAAAGAAAAAAATGTAAGGCGTGCACAGTGCATGAGTTGCCTGCATGGACCCTTTGCCTCTGCATTATATTGCATAAACATATGATATCCATATGATATTCTGTTATGGGATATGATAGGTCCAACAAAAGAAAGAGGGAAAAAATGTAAGGCATGCACAGTGCATGAGTTGCCTGCATGGACACTTTGCCTCTGCATTATATTGCATAAACATATGATATCCATATGATATTCTGTTATGGGATATGATAGGTCCAACAAAAGAAAGAGGGAAAAAATGTAAGGCATGCACAGTGCATGAGTTGCCTGCATGGACCCTTTGCCTCTGCATTATATTGCATAAACATATGATATCCATATGATATTCTGTTATGGGATATGATAGGTCCAACAAAAGAAAGAGGGAAAAAATGTAAGGCATGCACAGTGCATGAGTTGCCTGCATGGACCCTTTGCCTCTGCATTATATTGCATAAACATATGATATCCATATGATATTCTGTTATGGGATATGATAGGTCCAACAAAAGAAAGAGGGAAAAAATGTAAGGCATGCACAGTGCATGAGTTGCCTGCATGGACCCTTTGCCTCTGCATTATATTGCATAAACATATGATATCCATATGATATTCTGTTATGGGATATGATAGGTCCAACAAAAGAAAGAGGGAAAAAATGTAAGGCATGCACAGTGCATGAGTTGCCTGCATGGACCCTTTGCCTCTGCATTATATTGCATAAACATATGATATCCATATGATATTCTGTTATGGGATATGATAGGTCCAACAAAAGAAAGACAGAAAAAATGTAAGGTATGCACAGTGCATGAGTTGCCTGCATGGACCCTTTGCCTCTGCATTATATTGCATAAACATATGATATCCATATGATATTCTGTTATGGGATATGATAGGTCCAACAAAAGAAAGAAAGAAAAAATGTAAGGCATGCACAGTGCATGAGTTGCCTGCATGGACCCTTTGCCTCTGCATTATATTGCATAAACATATGATATCCATATGATATTCTGTTATGGGATATGATAGGTCCAACAAAAGAAAGAGGGAAAAAATGTAAGGCATGCACAGTGCATGAGTTGCCTGCATGGACACTTTGCCTCTGCATTATATTGCATAAACATATGATATCCATATGATATTCTGTTATGGGATATGATAGGTCCAACAAAAGAAAGAGGGAAAAAATGTAAGGCATGCACAGTGCATGAGTTGCCTGCATGGACACTTTGCCTCTGCATTATATTGCATAAACATATGATATCCATATGATATTCTGTTATGTGATATGATAGGTCTAACAAAAGAAAGAAAGAAAAAAATGTAAGGCATGCACAGTGCATGAGTTGCCTGCATGGACCCTTTGCCTCTGCATTATATTGCATAAACATATGATATCCATATGATATTCTGTTATGGGATATGATAGGTCTAACAAAAGAAAGAGGGAAAAAATGTAAGGCATGCACAGTGCATGAGTTGCCTGCATGGACACTTTGCCTCTGCATTATATTGCATAAACATATGATATCCATATGATATTCTGTTATGGGATATGATAGGTCCAACAAAAGAAAGAGGGAAAAAATGTAAGGCATGCACAGTGCATGAGTTGCCTGCATGGACACTTTGCCTCTGCATTATATTGCATAAACATATGATATCCATATGATATTCTGTTATGTGATATGATAGGTCTAACAAAAGAAAGAAAGAAAAAAATGTAAGGCATGCACAGTGCATGAGTTGCCTGCATGGACCCTTTGCCTCTGCATTATATTGCATAAACATATGATATCCATATGATATTCTGTTATGGGATATGATAGGTCTAACAAAAGAAAGAGGGAAAAAATGTAAGGCATGCACAGTGCATGAGTTGCCTGCATGGACACTTTGCCTCTGCATTATATTGCATAAACATATGATATCCATATGATATTCTGTTATGGGATATGATAGGTCCAACAAAAGAAAGAAAGAAAAAATGTAAGGCATGCACAGTGCATGAGTTGCCTGCATGGACCCTTTGCCTCTGCATTATATTGCATAAACATATGATATCCATATGATATTCTGTTATGGGATATGATAGGTCCAACAAAAGAAAGAAAGAAAAAATGTAAGGCATGCACAGTGCATGAGTTGCCTGCATGGACCCTTTGCCTCTGCATTATATTGCATAAACATATGATATCCATATGATATTCTGTTATGTGATATGATAGGTCCAACAAAAGAAAGAAGGAAAAAATGTAAGGTATGCACAGTGCATGAGTTGCCTGCATGGACCCTTTGCCTCTGCATTATATTGCATAAACATATGATATCCATACGATATTCTGTTATGGGATATGATAGGTCTAACAAAAGAAAGAAAGAAAAAAATGTAAGGCGTGCACAGTGCATGAGTTGCCTGCATGGACCCTTTGCCTCTGCATTATATTGCATAAACATATGATATCCATATGATATTCTGTTATGGGATATGATAGGTCTAACAAAAGAAAGAAAGAAAAAAATGTAAGGCGTGCACAGTGCATGAGTTGCCTGCATGGACCCTTTGCCTCTGCATTATATTGCATAAACATATGATATCCATATGATATTCTGTTATGGGATATGATAGGTCCAACAAAAGAAAGAAAGAAAAAATGTAAGGCATGCACAGTGCATGAGTTGCCTGCATGGACCCTTTGCCTCTGCATTATATTGCATAAACATATGATATCCATATGATATTCTGTTATGGGATATGATAGGTCTAACAAAAGAAAGAAAGAAAAAATGTAAGGCATGCACAGTGCATGAGTTGCCTGCATGGACACTTTGCCTCTGCATTATATTGCATAAACATATGATATCCATATGATATTCTGTTATGTGATATGATAGGTCTAACAAAAGAAAGAAAGAAAAAAATGTAAGGCATGCACAGTGCATGAGTTGCCTGCATGGACCCTTTGTCTCTGCATTATATTGCATAAACATATGATATCCATATGATATTTTGTTATGGGATATGATAGGTCCAACAGAAGAAAGAAGGAAAAAATGTAAGGCATGCACAGTGCATGAGTTGCCTGCATGGACCCTTTGCCTCTGCATTATATTGCATAAACATATGATATCCATATGATATTCTGTTATGGGATATGATAGGTCCAACAAAAGAAAGAGGGAAAAAATGTAAGGCATGCACAGTGAATGAGTTGCCTGCATGGACCCTTTGCCTCTGCATTATATTGCATAAACATATTGTGACGGCAAATTGACTAAAATCCCAGAACGGGACTTTATTTTCGCACGTGTGAAGACGGGGCAGGTTGGCACTTGATCCCCTACAGAAATAAGTCCTGTTCAGAGTTCTTCTCTCAGTCATATAAGAACTGGCATATTACATGAGGGAATAATTTAGGGCCAGACTGGCCACCGCTGCCAAAGGGGTCCAAAATTTCACACTATCACACACCCACCAGGCCGCTAAACTTCTTTCCCTTAGATAATAGAAGAATACGGGCCTATAGGTCTTAGTTGTAATAATATTAATGTTGTTGTAGTAGTCGGCAACTCCGGTTTCCCGTGTGATACTTTAGGAATTAATAGGACAGTTCTAAGCAAGATAATATAAGGCGAATAGAAGCTGAAAGGAAAGCATGAAATAATAACATAGACCACATGGTAAAATGAAAATACATAGGTTCTTTACTATGGTTATATATATATATACGTTCAAAGTGTCAAAAATATATAATAGGATAGTCCATGAATATAAATGTCTTTTCTTGGCTTTATCCTTTTTCAAATTGAGAGAGAGAGTGGTAAACAAAATTTGGGTGTAAAGGAAAAATGTCCCAAAGTTACTTATCTTATTTTTTTGACGGGGTTCCACTGGAGAATTTTTCTTCTTTCACGGGCTAATAGACTTTGTTCTGTTTTTAGGATACTGGCTTGAAGGATTTTGGAGTCCTTCGTGTCTCAGTTAGTCTTTTGTCTTTAGCCCGGAGTAAAATGGCTATCGTCCGTCTGCCACGAGACTTGCCCAAAAAACCTCCTTACTACCTCTGAGGGGAAGGGAACCCCACTTCCGTTTGGGGTCCCCGCCAATCATTTGGATTCATTTTCTCTTTCCCCTTCCGATGTCCGGCGACCCAAGGTCACTTAGGTGCGAACATCTGCGTGACCCACATTCTTTCCTAACGGTCACTTTTTGACTGCTTGAAACTCTGTCAATACGGGAGGATAGTATCAGTCCTACCTCTTCGTCTCCGTGAGCCATCACGTGACACATATGATATCCATATGATATTCTGTTATGTGATATGATTGGTCCAACAAAAGAAAGAAAGAAAAAAATGTAAGGCATGCACAGTGCATGAGTTGCCTGCATGGACCCTTTGCCTCTGCATTATATTGCATAAACATATGATATCCATATGATATTCTGTTATGTGATATGATTGGTCCACCAAAAGAAAGAAAGTAAAAATGTAAGGCATGCACAGTGCATGAGTTGCCTGCATGGACCCTTTGCCTCTGCATTATATTGCATAAACATATGATATCCATATGATATTCTGTTATGTGATATGATAGGTCCAACAAAAGAAGGAAGGAAAAAATGTAAGGCATGCACAGTGCATGAGTTGCCTACATGGACCCTTTGCCTCTGCATTATATTGCATAAACATATGATATCCATATGATATTCTGTTATGTGATATGATAGGTCTAACAAAAGAAATAAAGAAAAAATGTAAGGTATGCACAGTGCATGAGTTGCCGGCATGGATCCTTTACCAATTCATTATATTGCATAAACATATGATATCCATATGATATTCTGTTATGTGATATGATAGGTCTAACAAAAGAAATAAGGAAAAAATGTAAGGCATGCACAGTGCATGAGTTGCCTGCATGGATCCTTTACCAATGCATTATATTGCGTAAACATATGATATCCATATGATATTCTGTTATGTGATATGATAGGTCTAACAGAAGAAAGAAAGAAAAAATGTAAGGCATGCACAGTGCATGAGTTGCCTGCATGGACCCTTTGCCTCTGCATTATATTGCATAAACATATGATATCCATATGATATTCTGTTATGGGATATGATAGGTCCAACAGAAGAAAGAAAGAAAAAATGTAAGGCATGCACAGTGCATGAGTTGCCTGCATAGACCCTTTGCCTCTGCATTATATTGCATAAACATATGATATCCATATGATATTCTGTTATGGGATATGATAGGTCCAACAAAAGAAAGAAAGAAAAAATGTAAGGCATGCACAGTGCATGAGTTGCCTGCATGGACCCTTTGCTTCTGCATTATATTGCATAAACATATGATATCCATATGATATTCTGTTATGGGATATGATAGGTCCAACAAAAGAAAGAGGGAAAAAATGTAAGGCATGCACAGTGCATGAGTTGCCTGCATGGACCCTTTGCCTCTGCATTATATTGCATAAACATATGATATCCATATGATATTCTGTTATGGGATATGATAGGTCCAACAAAAGAAAGAAAGAAAAAATGTAAGGCATGCACAGTGCATGAGTTGCCTGCATAGACCCTTTGCCTCTGCATTATATTGCATAAACATATGATATCCATATGATATTCTGTTATGTGATCTGATAGGTCCAACAGAAGAAAGAAGGAAAAAATGTACGGCATGCACAGTGCATGAGTTGCCTGCATGGACCCTTTGCTTCTGCATTATATTGCATAAACATATGATATCCATATGATATTCTGTTATGGGATATGATAGTTCCAACAGAAGAAAGAAAGAAAAAATGTAAGGCATGCACAGTGCATGAGTTGCCTGCATGGACACTTTGCCTCTGTATTATATTGCATAAACATATGATATCCATATGATATTCTGTTATGTGATATGATAGGTCCAACAAAAGAAAGAAAGAAAAAATGTAAGGCATGCACAGTGCATGAGTTGCCTGCATGGATCCTTTGCCTCTGTATTATATTGCATAAACATATGATATCCATATGATATTTTGTTATGGGATATGATAGGTCCAACAGAAGAAAGAAGGAAAAAATGTAAGGCATGCACAGTGCATGAGTTGCCTGCATAGACCCTTTGCTTCTGCATTATATTGCATAAACATATGATATCCATATGATATTCTGTTATGGGATATGATAGTTCCAACAGAAGAAAGAAGGAAAAAATGTAAGGCATGCACAGTGCATGAGTTGCCTGCATAGACCCTTTGCTTCTGCATTATATTGCATAAACATATGATATCCATATGATATTCTGTTATGGGATATGATAGTTCCAACAGAAGAAAGAAGGAAAAAATGTAAGGCATGCACAGTGCATGAGTTGCCTGCATAGTCCCTTTGCTTCTGCATTATATTGCATAAACATATGATATCCATATGATATTCTGTTATGTGATATGATAGGTCCAACAAAAGAAAGAAGGAAAAAATGTAAGGCATGCACAGTGCATGAGTTGCCTGCATGGACCCTTTGCCTCTGCATTATATTGCATAAACATATGATATCCATATGATATTCTGTTATGGGATATGATAGGTCCAACAAAAGAAAGACAGAAAAAATGTAAGGCATGCACAGTGCATGAGTTTCGTGCATGGACACTTTGCCTCTGCATTATATTGCATAAACATATGATATCCATATGATATTCTGTTATGGGATATGATAGGTCCAACAAAAGAAAGAAGGAAAAAATGTAAGGCATGCACAGTGCATGAGTTTCGTGCATGGACCTTTTGCCTCTGCATTATATTGCATAAACATATGATATCCATATGATATTTTGTTATGGGATATGATAGGTCCAACAGAAGAAAGAAGGAAAAAATGTAAGGCATGCACAGTGCATGAGTTGCCTGCATGGACCCTTTGCCTCTGCATTATATTGCATAAACATATGATATCCATATGATATTCTGTTATGGGATATGATAGGTCCAACAGAAGAAAGAAAGAAAAAATGTAAGGCATGCACAGTGCATGAGTTGCCTGCATAGACCCTTTGCCTCTGCATTATATTGCATAAACATATGATATCCATATGATATTCTGTTATGGGATATGATAGGTCCAACAAAAGAAAGAAAGAAAAAATGTAAGGCATGCACAGTGCATGAGTTGCCTGCATGGACCCTTTGCTTCTGCATTATATTGCATAAACATATGATATCCATATGATATTCTGTTATGGGATATGATAGGTCCAACAAAAGAAAGAGGGAAAAAATGTAAGGCATGCACAGTGCATGAGTTGCCTGCATGGACCCTTTGCCTCTGCATTATATTGCATAAACATATGATATCCATATGATATTCTGTTATGGGATATGATAGGTCCAACAAAAGAAAGAAAGAAAAAATGTAAGGCATGCACAGTGCATGAGTTGCCTGCATAGACCCTTTGCCTCTGCATTATATTGCATAAACATATGATATCCATATGATATTCTGTTATGTGATCTGATAGGTCCAACAGAAGAAAGAAGGAAAAAATGTACGGCATGCACAGTGCATGAGTTGCCTGCATGGACCCTTTGCCTCTGCATTATATTGCATAAACATATGATATCCATATGATATTCTGTTATGGGATATGATAGGTCCAACAGAAGAAAGAAAGAAAAAATGTAAGGCATGCACAGTGCATGAGTTGCCTGCATGGACACTTTGCCTCTGCATTATATTGCATAAACATATGATATCCATATGATATTCTGTTATGTGATATGATTAGTCCAACAAAAGAGAGAAAGAAAAAATGTAAGGCATGCACAGTGCATGAGTTGCCTGCATGGACCCTTTGCCTCTGCATTATATTGCATAAACATATGATATCCATATGATATTCTGTTATGTGATATGATTGGTGAAACAGAAGAAAGAAGGAAAAGAAAGAAAAATGGAGAAAAAACAACAGAAAAGAAAAAAAACAGGAAAAGAAAGATTAAGTAAAAAGATTGAAGAAAAGGGAAGAGAAAGAAAACAGACAAACCAATAAAAAAAAAAGAAAAAAAGAAAATACAGAAAGGAATTCAAGAAAAAAAGCGCTACTCGAAGAAAAGGACACAAAGACGGCCTAATAAAAAAAATGAATAAAAATATAGGCGGTCGGATGGCCAAGAAATATAATATAAACAACCCATTAGTTCATAAGAGAAATAAAGCAGAGGGTAAGAAGAGGTAACAACGTTAAAAAGAGCATGAAACAACAACAAGACAGAAGAAAAAACAATGACAGAAAAGCAGAACGAGGAAAATATGAGGAAGCAACATGAAAGGCAAAAACAGAAGAGATAAGAGAAAGAAAAACAGTGGAAGAACCGAAAGAAAAGAAAGAAAGATTAGATCACGTGCTGAAGAAAAAATTTTAAAAAATAAAGATGAACAGAATGAAAAAGGAAATATAAGACCATGTTTTGAAGAAATGATCGTCCAAAAAGAAAAAAGAAGAGAAAGAAAGGACACCACCAATTATAATTAGGTAAGTGCTCTTGTATATTTCTTTTTTTTTTTTTCATTGGTTAATTCAAGCTCTGTAATCTGTGCCTGAGATTTAAAATAAGAAAAGAAGGTAAAAGCTAAACGAATGAAGAAAGAAAAGGGAAAATTATAGATGACAGAAGAAAGAATAGGAAATGTAAAATCTTTTTTTAATGTGTTGGTCACTTTACAGTCTGATTTCGAGTCGGATTATTCGAGTGTTTACCCATGTGGTGTTTGGGATTTTGTGTGGATATATGGTAAAAAGGTTGGGTGCCCCACTGTTTCACGAGAAATAATCCTAGCGGAGTTCCAATAAAGTAAAGAGATAAATGGCAGGGGGGGGTCAACATGTGGGTAATTTCTCTGTTTTTTTTTTTTTTTTTTTGGTCTTAAGTGATGTCTTGGATTTGTGTGTTGGCAATAAGGTGAACAAAAGGATTTAGGAAAGAAGAGATATCAGTACCGACAGGGAAAGGTCCCCCAAAATATCTCACTGATTGGTGAGCAGATAGAGGAGTCTTGAAGGACAAAGAGACAAAAAAGAAAAAAGACCATTTGAGAAAGGAAACTCCTTGTTCTGCAGGCGGGCTGAGGTTTGTGTTTATATGGATAACTGTTAGAGTGTATAATAAACTTACAACATGAATGTGCGAGCTTTAGTGAATGGAGAAAGAAAGATTTGGCATTAAATAACCTGCAAAGGTTGATATGCCATAAAACCCAACCAACCAACCTTGTTTACTTCTTTTGAATTGAATTTAATTTTGTTGACTAGAAAAAAAACAGAGGCCCCAAATCTTCTACGCAGGTATGGAACCACTGGAAACGGATATGTCCTCCCTTTAACACCAGGCAGAAGTAAGAGGATGACTCTAGTTTGAACGTTAGTTGGCTTGGAGACATGAATGAACACTAATCAGGACAATTTGAAGATCGTCAAAAAGTTGTTGCCCTCATTTGGGGGTGAGCTCTGAAAGGGGTCTTACACCAGACGCGAACCTGTGAAGACAAAACCAGCTAGCAAGCATGTTAGGACTACAACAGAAAACCAGGAAGAAAATTTATGGTTTGTGTCTGCTCTCTTTCTCCTCCTGACATGTGGCTTTTCTTTCTCCTCATGATATGTGATTTCTCTTTGTCCAGCTAACATGGTCAACTCAACTTTAAAAAGTGTAGAAGTAAATAAACTTTTGTGGTTGTGAACTAAGACAGAGTTTTGTGTGTTTGTCAACTTTTCCCACAATAAGGTTACAACAGGGTTCAACTACTATTTTAGACATAGTGATACAAGCATAAATCCGCTCGACCTCATGGTGGTACAAACGTCTATTAGGTACCTTTATGGTACAATCCTACCAAAAAGTTTAGTGATCAATCAGTCAAATTAATGAGTATTTTTTGTGTTTAACAGTATTTACCCAGCCCATAAGCAAATTGCGACCCAAGGTTAATTTTTAAGCATAATACAACTGGTTTGAATTCAGAGTTTTCCTTCTCCTAGACCAGTTGTCATATCAAGGTTAAAGAGCTCAACTAACTCTGCTTTACTATTTAACTGAAGCTGAAGGAAGAATAGTTGAATTCATACCTTTCAAAAGGGTTTTACTGTTATGTAAAATGCAAACAGCCTCATCCATGGTCTTAACTTGTCAAGTCCAGTTTCTACAACAATCACTGTTGCACTAGATGAGGTCATCCAGTATATCATCGAGGGTCATTAGTACAAACACTGTCAGAGAATAAAATGGAAAGAATTGGCATTCAAAGATTACTTCACAATTGGGGTTATTTTTTTTAGGGGTAACTCCCCTTACCTTAGCAACAGGCTAGCTCCACTTGTAAATAAAGTACATTTTTTAAAATCAATTTTATCCTTCTTTCAGGAAGCTATCCTTAATGTTAAGTTCTCCAAACTTTTAGCAAATAGCACATAGAGACTGTTTCAAAAACGATGCAACTGTCTTTTTGTCAAATTTTGAAGATGCTAAATGAATTATACATTTTACTAGGGTAAGTAAAAAGTTTTGCAATATTTGCCTTTCAAACAGAAGATGATGGTCTGCATCTTGGCAGAATTATAAGGGAGCAATTCTCTATGAGATTCAAGTCAGATTGTTGAACCATTAATGCTAACCTGTATTCCAAACAGCTGAAGTGAATGTGTGCAGCAAAAATACCCAGCATTTTAAACAGGACACCAGCTTTTCTGCAGTAAGACAACGCAATACCAGGAATAAACTCCAAGAACTTGAGGGAATCAAATATAGTCTGGACCTAGTGCCCTCGGATTATTACTTGTTCTGATCCATAGATCCCTTTTCATGCTCATGACGCTTCAACAACCAAGGTGGAAGCTTCAGTAGAGAAGTTCTTCACCTCAAAGGATAAGAACTGATATTAGAAAACTGGGAGAAAGATGACTTCAGACAGTGCAGCATGATGGTCTCTACTTTAATTGCTAAGCTGCTTTTGTTGTAGTTTGAAGAATCAAGCAAATAAGTTACCAAAATATTGCAAAATTTTTGACTCACCTTCTTAATTTTACAATAAATGTTGGAAATCGTTTTTCTGGATCTGGATTCAGATTTATACCTATTTCCTGACATTTAAAACCTGAGCCCTTGGGATTCTGTACATTCCCAACCAGATAGAATTTATCAAGCAAACAAAATATTATCAGCTACTTGAGAAATGTAGACTGAAGAAATTTCACCTTAAATTCATCTTTCACGCATTTTTGTAAGATTTATATGTGAAATAAGTCTCAACAATGAACACACGTTTGTCATTGGGAAATTGCATTGTTGATGCAACACAAAGGAATGGATGGTTGAATGAGGCTAGCACATGATGCAATCACTTCAACTGCTAAATATTGCTGCATAAATTCTTATCCTTACAGTTGTGTCCTTGATGAATAATGTACATTTATAATCAATATCTCTCAGGCACTTTTGCTGCAATTCTAAGAAATGCCTTGAAATCATTATTTTTCTTCTAGCTCAAGTATGATAAATATTGTAAAGAAAAAATACAATCTCTAAAGCAGTCCCTACTGGTAAGAAAAATATTCTGACCTCAAAATGTACCATATTCGCAATTAACACTATGTGCGAAATGGACATATAATGTTCATTACTATAGAATATATAAAGAACATAGGAATCTCGGAATTCGAAAACACATAACGACTTCTTGTTCAGGTACGAAACCTTTTAATTAACGTTGAGTTAAAGGTTTCGACGTAAGGAGGAGAGACACAATCTTCTATGCTGTCTTATTCATTTGGCCCCCAACTCGAGCGGCCCGCCCTCATAGGGCGCACGTTCTCCTCGCGTCATCGAGCTCCAAAATCGATCCTTCTCGTTTGGCGTCTAGTACCCGACTCTTTTTCTCTTCAAATTCTCACACAAACCTCTGCGCACTTTCGGTGCGTGACGTCACCCGCACCCCGTCACCCGTTTTGTCTCGGACTATTATGACATCTGAGTGACACCTCCATCCGCCCGCGCGCGCCCGCGTTGACACCTGCCTCGATGTTGCCTCTAACTAACCCATGTGCTGAGCCGAAAGATTCTCAGCCTAACTAAACTCAAAGGCATGAACCGAAATCCCTCGGCTATTTTATAACAAAAATAACTTCTTTCACGGCATTCTTACAGTGCTTTATATATATATATATATATATATATATATATATATATATATATATTAGCATGATACCCATCAAAATGGATCTACAATTCTGCTGAAGATCAAAACATTTCCCCACAGCCTGTAATCAGAATGTAGTATCTGTATACTCAATGAAAACTGTTACATAATGTATCTCTGTTCATGAGTTATGTGTGACATATTGGTTATTGTCATACAAAATGGATTTGATAAGATGAGTTTAAATGTTGGTTGAAGTTGATTGCATTCCACTCATAGATTAATTTCTCAAGCCTTGGCTGGGCAACAGGTAAGGCCCCTGAATTCAAAACCTAAGGAGCATTCTTTAAAGAATCTGTGGTACTCTCATGCACCATTCTTCAGTAATTAATTTATCGAAAAAAGAGGGCCTGGTCCTACATAAACTTTCACCCCTATAAACAAATCATGCATGTAAGCAGTCTCACAACTCACATCTTTAGTAAAACAGCATGGTACTCTATATGTTGAGTACTCTATATGTTGAGTACTCTATATGTTGAGTACTCTATATGTCATTCTCGACAGGAGAGCTTTTTTTTTTTTTTTGTATTTTTGCATTTACAAGACTCTGCACTTTCTCAGCTTTTTCAGCATCTTTTTCAGGTCGAAATCCCCCTTGGCACTCATCACTTTTAACTGATATTCTTCTTTCTTTAAAGTGGCAGTGCCAGTCAAAGACTCTACTATGGTTCATTGCATCATATCTGTAAGATACTTTCAGCATTTTAAACATTTTAGAACCAATTTTGTCCAATTTCAGGCAAAATTTGTTGCAGATTCATTGTTCTGTATCTCCACCATGAGAAAATTCAGGATGCTAAAAAAGTTGAGCAACTCAAATAATCAAATTGATAATGTCTAGACATCTAGCCTGCTGTCTAGATTAGTCATTGCCAATTTAAAAGAAAATTAAGCCATTCACAATACTTTTCAAATATTCCTCATATAAACATACGAGCATAAATGTCTATATATCTTTATAGCTATCTTCGTATTTATCACTAAAGTTGTATGTGTATATCTTCACTCATACTTATGAGTGGGCAAGTGAATATCTGTGTATCTTTTTATAAATATGCTTTTTTTTCTGACAGGAAATGATTATAGTCATTCCTCTTTGTAATTACAATTGTATAATTTCATATGCACACTGCTGCAAAAAAACAACAGCTGGCAACAAATCTTTCATCAGATGATTTTAAGGCTGAAGCCTTATTACCATTAACCCTTATCCTAGTAATTCTGACTTCTTTTAACCAATCAGAAAACTTTGTTTTGATTCAAAATTGATTAGTAAACTTTCCCTCAGGGAATCCTCTACTCCCATATATGTCATAAATCAGCCATCTGTCATCTTGATTTAGTACGTTATAGTGCGATAATCACTTGATGTTTTAGACAGATTTTGGGGACAAAATTGTCAATGGTTTTTGATTTTTCTCATTTGTGATTACAATTGATCATACTCAGAACTTGAAATGTTTCAGCTTTTTGACTGCATTTTTATTTGAAAGAAACTTCTACAGTTACATCAATCAGTACAGTAAGTTCAAAAACATGTTTTGACATTCATCAGGGATTAAGACATGAAAATTCTCACAGTAATCCAGTCAAAGATCATTTTTCTCTGGCGATTCTTTATATGCTTAACTAAAAACTTGAAGATGTGTCATATGATCATTGAAAATCATAAATTTCCATGGTAGGATAAGGGTTAACCAAAAGCACCTCAGCTGTACCCTGTGATATCACCAGATTTTGTTGGATATGTATCACATTATGGAAATGCCAGATGAAAATGCAGCCACATCATGTAAAGTTTTGTAGAATTCAAAACTTTCTTGCCATAATAAATATATATAAACCCTGAAAGGCAGCATTAATTCAATTGTGAGATTTTAATTAACCTAGAAAACACTGAACATGAATATGATCATGAAATTCAGCAGGAGAGTTGAAGCAGTCTTTTATATATTTCAATCTGAAAGGACAATTTCTAACTGACAGCTCATGCTGTTAGAATTGTTCAGGAAGGTAACTGTAATAAATCTAACACAAGACTTCTGTCAGGTTTTTTGCTTCTGAGAGAGTTCTACTGCCTTTTTATCAACAAATAACAATGGTAGAACCTGTACTTCTGTTTTCCTTACATATGGTAAAACTGGCACTTTTGATTTCTTAAGACTCGAGAACCAATTTTTAACTGACAAACAAAGGAATCTTTTGTTTTTTGAAGAATTTTTGACACTGGTTCTCTATGATCAATTTACAATCTCCAAGATTAATGTGATTATCGAAAAAGATAACCAATTCTAATGAGATTGCTTAGCGTTGTGTCATAATATAATTATATTCATTGGTAACTGTATTTGAAAAATAATTTATGTACATATGTAAAAATATTTCATTTCATGGCTGGTTTGTATGCATTAATAAGTAACCAGTAGAACGCATAAATAAATGGCCTTGTACTAAATTAAGTATCATATACAATATCACCTATAAATAAGTATACTACAAACAATATTTTTAAACCAAAAATATGAAGATTTTATAATTTAAAATGGAATATTATACAATTAAGACGGATATTATTAGATATTATTTATTACTTAACTCTACAGCATTGGAACTCTGTAAAAATATAGATATATAAAAGTCCAAAAATAAGTACACCCCTTGTATATATTTGTGCAATTTCATTTTTGGATACAGAGAGGTTATTTTAATTTTGGTTACAGAAGTTTAACGCAGTAATCCAAAACTGGAGTTTCACCTCTGGATGCAGTTTGGTATCATGCGTAAGATACCTTTTTGGGGAGGTGTGGTCTCACCCCTCTGTAAGGGATCCAGTCAATGTATTCTAGGCCTTGCAATTATAGCCAGTTGTCAAATGAAAATCATAATCTATGAATAAATTATTAAATCAGTGAAAGCAATTCATATGCAAAGGTAAAAATGGAGGCGGTCACCAATCCTTACTGAATGAACTCATAATAACAGATTAATAAATAAGAATTTGAGAATTAAGTGATTGAAAAGGCTTTGATGACCTCCTGATTAAACCTAATATAGAACTGAATACCAACTGATTCAGAAAGAACAGATACTTGGTTTACAGAGCAATAACAAAGTGGTTACAACCATTGTAAATCTAGGGGGTGTCCTTGTGGTGTAATGGTTAAAGTGATGGACTGCGGAATCATAGTAAGCGAGTTCGTACTCCAGTCACGCTATTTTGTTCACTTTCAGGCAAATATCCTTGGGAAAGGTATGAACCCCCTTATCCTCCCAGCTCTGGGTTAAATAGTACCACTACTGTTCTTCTTGGAGAATAGCTTTGGCATTAAATAACCTATAAAGGTTGATATGCCATTAGACAAAGAAACCAAACCAAACCAAAACATTGTAAATCTAGTTAACAAGTAGCTGTGAGTTCAATCCCTGAGTCCAGCAGTGAAATTTATATACAGTCATGTATCAACTCATGCCCAACTGACTAAGCTTTGATTGCAGTCAGTTACAGGTACATAGAAGAGCAGACTGGGTTCTTCAACCTTGGTTAAGCAACCAGTCTAGGAGAAGGAAAACTCTAAATCTGAACCCAATTCCTGGATGAGATTGTTTATATTTCACTTCAGACTATTATCTTAGAGAAAGACAAGACTCCATCTCTTCTCCTTCATTTGCCAGCAGGGCAGGCTGGGCTCTCTAGCCTTAACAGTGTATTCAATTTTGGAAAAAGAAAAACACTGAATACAAAATGTAAGGATTGTTGTTTGAAGAATCTACAGCTTATTGGTTCACCATTCTTCTGTTATCTACTCATCAAAAATCTGTGACTGATCCAACACAAACCTTAATTACTATAAATAATGAAAGGGGTCAAGCAGTTCACATTTTTAACTAAATTGTTGATCACAAATACGTTTTGTGCAAAAAGAGAGCTACTACAACTACTACTACTATTGAATGCAAAAGAGTACCTTGCAAGGTATAACATTTTTTAGTCTTGCTAGAATACAAGACATGAACATGAAATATAAGATAATATTCTGAACAGTTTTTTGCGTGCATTCTGTTGGCTAAAATCTAAAAATATATATTATACCATGTCCTCCCAAGAGACCCCTCAAAGCAAGCTTATGACAGAATCTTGAAAATGTATTATCTATTTGAAATACAAGCTAAAATTGATGAAAGAATATGAAAATGTTAAAACTGTAAATGTAATAGTATGTGATCTCACCAGTCTTGAAGAATTGGAGGAAAATAACAGCTAAAAGAGCTGTACCAATGAAATATATAGAAACAAAACAGTAAGAGGGACTTCTATCTGAAATGGAGAAGTTTTCATTTACTAAGCTTAGCTTATTTTGGCACCAGGTCAGAAGTATTGGACACCCAATAAGAATCAACAATGGTCTTCTATCCTAGTTTGTCAACCATATGGGATGCCCCACTTATATAGACAAATTACTTGCAACAGATTATGGATTGGAAACATCTTCTAAATCAGATGACAATCATAGCAAAAGCTCATGCCTTGTTTTATATGCTGAATACCAAAACTGGACCTGACTATAATGTGTAATTTAATGTTACCAATGGATGTTTTAAACCAGGACTTCATAAAGTGGTCCATATAGACTCATAGAGAGGGAATAAAACTTTAGTAGCAGTAATAAAAGAATGAAGGAGTCTACAGGGGATGATTTTACCTGATTACATTTATAAATCTCTTTATAACAAAAGAAAATTGCTGGATCAGTTGCCAGATATTAAAAACTTAAGCAAAATATCACAAGTTTTGTGCAATTGTTGAGCCCATTTTACTATCTTTTCCAAGTTTGCATATGGTGGAATCTGGATCAAGTAAAAAGTTTAAGAAACTTTGGTTTAAATATTATAAACACCAATTATTCTTCACATAGTGTTAGTGGTAAGTCTGCTGATGCTGAAAGAGAGTCAGCTGAAGATTTTTTTAGAAGAATTAGATAAACTAATTATAGAGAGAGGATATTTATCTCAACAAATATATAACATGGTGAAGACATCATTATTTTGGAGAGAAAAAATGGTAGAATAAACATTCATCCATAAGGAATTGACAAATGAAAAGTTAGTTGAACTGGAAGAGCAGCTTGTTGCAGAAGATGCAACAAGAGGAAAAGAAGAACTGCCAAGATTATTCATTCGCTATGAAAGATCTAGCAAATATGTTTTCAACTTTTAACTGGCAAAAGACATGGATCAGAAGGCGGAAGTTACTTTTTAGTGAAGATGAAAATGAATTATGCATTCGTTTGCTATTTGCAAATTTATGACGCAAAAAGAGGTAAACCAAGCCAACCACATTAGACACCTAAATGAAAAAAAATCTCCTCCTCAAATGACTTTCAGCCAGATCTTTTAGATGTGGTGAAACAGGTACTTAATGATAAGAACGAATGTACTATTAAAGCAGTTCCAAGGAAAGGTGGAGTAATGATGGATGGTCATGGAAATCATCATCCTCATCATCATCATCATCATCATCTTAGTGTAGTCTGCATTATGATAAAGATATATTTTAGTAAAGAAAAAAAATTTATATAGAAAAAATATCTACAGTCTTATTACTTTTATTAACTCTGTATACATACGTTTCTATGTACTGTAAATCATAGTACACAACAATAATGTAAAATGTTTACATATTATCAATTATTGTATTTAGATAAAATGTAAAAGTTTCAATAAAAATGTATATGTCATGATATCTTAGATTGTGTAGCATGTATATTTCACTTCACCATATAATGATTAATTGCTTTTTCAGCAGGATTTCGAATATACCAACAGTAACCCATGCAGAGAGCTATAATTCTTCCCTTACAAAAAAGGGTTTTCTAAATATGACACTAAATTGTATTCAGTAGGGAGGCTACAGTTTTTGAAACCCTGGGAAGTGTCAAATCACCTCTTCATGACCATTACTCCCAGGGTTATTCTTATCCAGAGTGGTAATACTTGTTAGGGTCCCATCTATAAACCAAATAAGTCTAACTGAAAATTATTTGTATTTGATAAGTATACTTGAAATCCCATAACTGTGTAAAAATTATTGGTTTGCCCTGTCAGTTGAGTTTAAAATATACTGATTGCATCATCTGCAAAGAGGTATGACCACCACCAAAAGGGGTGTCCTGGATATAATACAAACTGTATCTGCTGGTCAGGCTCCAGTTCTCTTTCATCATCATTACTAGCAGGTCCACTCTAATCTGGAGGGGTAGTACCTGTTAAGATTTCATCTATGAGTATAATAGATCTGTTTGAAAATTATTTGTATCTGAAAGGAATACTTTACGCCATATAACTGTGTGCAAATTACTTGTAGTAAGAATAGTCGCTTGAAGTTATAATTGTTTACTAAAGTTATTATTATTAATTGCCAGAAACCATAATTGCTTGCAAATTATTGGTTTGGTTTGTTGGGTTTTATGGCATATCAACCTTTGTAGGTTATTTAACGCCAAATCTGTTTTTATGTAAATAATCACTTCTATTTAAAACAATTCAGTTTAGCATGAGTACACAGTTTAATTGTCAAAAACATTTCTATTTCAAATTATTCAAGTAGTTATATATAACAATTCAGTTTAGTGTAAGTACAGTTTCAATGTCAAAAACAGTTCAATTTCAAACAATTCAGTTTAGCATGAGTACGCAGTTTAAATGTAAGTACATTTTAATTGTGAAAAACATTTCTAGCTATTCCATTTAATCAAGCAATTCTAATTCAGCTAATTCAGTTTAATATAAGTACAGATTTTGTTTACACACAGTTAATATCCAAAACAGTTCTATGTTAAACAATTCTGTTTAGTGTAAATACAGTTTCAATGTCAAAAAACTGTTCTATTTGAAATAATTCAGTTTAGTATAAGCATGCAGTTTAAATGTAAGTATGGTTTAATTGTCAAAAACATTTCTATTTCAAGCTATTCAGTTTAATCAAACAATTCAGTTTAGCATAAATATGCCGTTAGTTCTATTTAATCCATAGATAGAGCCCTATCAGGTGCTACCACGCTGGGCCAGAGTGGACCTGGGAGCAATGGCAATGAAGGGGTACTCCGTATTCCCCAAGGCCCCAGCATTACTGGGACCTAACCATCAGACTGTTTAGTGTCATAAATAGCACACTCGTTTGTGGGGGGATCTTACGCCTCTGCAGAGGTGCAGTCAGTGTATTCTACAGCCCCAGCCGACTGGGCTATAGAAATTATTGATGTTAGAGAAGAATATTTAACACCATATTACTGTAATAAAACAAATGCCAATTATTAAATATAAATAATTACGTTAAATCATATAGTTGTGTATAAATTATTTGATAGAAAAAGTTCATATCATATAACAGGTCAAACAGATGATTATTATTGTCAAATAAAAAGTGAAATTTAAGAAAAAATAATTGCAATGAAATGTTGAAAATATATTCATAATTGTAATCAAATATTTACAAATGAATCAAATTTCAGCATTAAATAACCCATAAGGAGTTGATATGCCATTAAATAAATCAACCCAAATTATTTGTATTAAGAATAGTTATAATTGTTTATAAATGATTATTATTCATTATTTGAAACCAAAAAATTGTTGACAAAAAAGAAAAGAGTCTTCAGCATTAAAAAAAACCCAGCAAGGGTAGACATGCCATAAAATCAACCAAATGACCCACCTATAATGGTTGACCTGTGCCAAGATCAAGTTCCACTTATATTTGCAGAAGTTAACCAGGATGCAAGTTGATACATGACTGTAATTTGGCTTGGAGGAATAAACAGAATTGGCATCCCAAGAACAAATAAATTCAGAAAAATTAGGTAATATCAAATATATCATATACAGCAGAATAATTATTCTAGAAAGACAATTTATTTTTTTCTTCAGAAATGTGTAAATTTGAATTCTGTATGATTTGTTATGTCATAAAGAAAAATGACTTCCTGTTCATATAAAAAATATAATTGGTATAGCTCTTTTATCTTTATCTTCATTGTTATATTGTTTTTTTGTCGTGTGACTTTATCTTTTATAGTAACAATTATCATTTGCAACTGTTTAGTGTAATGAAAAAAGATTGTTAAAAAGTCATTGCTTAGAAAAAAGAAATAAGTAGAAGGTTATTTTTTTTTTATATTTGTCTATTAGTCTTGACATGTTTGTCTGATTGTGAATATGTTGGTTGTGTTGGTTGGTTGGTTGGGTTTAATGGCATATCAACCTTTGTAGGTTATTTAATGCAAAATACATTTTTATACAAATAATCAGTTCTATTTAAAACAATTCAGTTTAGCTTACAAAAACAGTTTCATTTCAAAAAATTCAGTTTAGCATAAGTATGCAGTTTAAATGTAAGTACACAATTTAATTGTTAAAAACATTTCTATTTCAAGTTATTCAAGTTAGACAATTCTATTTCAAGTAATTCAGTTTAGCATAAGTATGCAGTTTAGTTCTATTTGACTCATATATAGAGCCCTATCAGGTGCTAGCTCTCTGGGCCAGAGTGGACCTGGGAGCGATGGCAATGAAGGGGTGCTCCACATTCCCAAACCTCCAGCATTATTGGAGCCTCACCATCACATTGTTTAGTGTCATATCCAGAATACTCATTTTTTTTGGGGGGGGGAGGGTTCTTACCCCTCTGCAGAGGTGTAGTTGGTGTTTTCTATACCCCCAGCTGACTGGGCAAGTTTGTTGTGTTGTTCGTCTTATTTCATTCTTCTTTTGCTGTTCTTCTTAACAAATCATGACACCTCAACAAATAATTTATTTTCGTCTTAAACAATCTTGAAAGAAATATTTGTCAAAAATGCATTATCTTAATATGTCATCATTGTATCTACAATGATTTTTCATGATAATTCTAAGGCTATTCAGAAGAGAGAACAGTTTTATATAGCATTTTTCTGCTTGTCATCATAAACAAGGAATCATTTTATTGTCATTACAACCAGCTGCAATCAAAGTCTTGTCCTCTTACCCAGTATAGAAAAGTACTTCAGCTAGTTTAAATCATCATCAGATTTTGTGCTACAAACTAAAACAAAAGTAATTCAAAAAAGTAAATTTAATATTTCTTTTCTTGCAAATAATTATAAAATTTCTATATGACAGGCATATAAAATAGGTATAAAAAAAAAAGTTAGCGACCATAGTCGAGTGTGACCCGAAGGCTCCCTTTTCGATAGCTACTACACCAAGGTGTAGGGGAGGGCGCTACTCCATTCCCAGGATTGCTCCACTTTACCCTTGAACCGTACCTTATAATGCTGAGTGTTAAGCAAGGTGGTATCAAGTACCATTTTTTAAAGTCTTTGGTATGACTCGACCTGGGATTGAACCCAGGTCTCCCGGGCCATTGGCGAACACTCTAACCGCTGGGCCAATGTCCCGGTTAAAATAGGTATAATCAAGAGATAATTTCAACATGTCATATATAACTTATAGCTTAAGATTGAAGAAATATTTTCTTTTTTAAAGAAGAATCTAATTGATTTGATTGATTGATTTTAACAGCATGTCAACCCATCTACGGTTATTTTATGTCTTGAGGTTCGGGAATCATGTCCATTGTATGTTCATATTTACATTTTTTGTGTAGTTATTTCTTAAGAGTTTTTTTTGTACCCAGTCTTCTCAAATACAAATAAATTTTAAACAGATCTATTTGACCCATAAATGGGATCTTAAAGGGTACTACCACTCCAGGACAGAATAAGCCTGGAAGTAATGTTAATAAAGGTGTACTCCACATTCCCTACATCTCCAGAACTAGAGCCTCACTATCAGATGCAGTTTAGGGTGATACACAGGACACCCATTTTATTTTGTGAGTTGGAGGGAGGGGGGTGTTACTCCTCTGCAAGGGATACTGTCAGCAATTTCTTTTAAGGCCCACAGAGAAGAATTGTCAGAATAACATGACTACAGAAAACAGAGACAAAAACAAAGACATTCATGATTGATCAGTTAAACAGTTGATAGAAACCAAATCACAAACAGACTGATGCAAATGATTTAATGTTTAACATATAATAAAGGTAATGAAAATGCTCTTGCTGTTGTATATTGACCTTCAACCCGGCCAAACATGCCATCCCAAAGACGGCGGAAGTGACACATTCTGATGGCAGTTATGGGAAGAAATCACGTAGGCGGGCTTGGCTGACAATATGGGACAAGGTAAAATCCCATGGTACAGTCATAGACTGATGCACCGGAAGAGAGTGACCTGTGAACTGCATGACAGTTATTTCCACTTGATGACGATCAAACATGCCATTCCAAAGATACTGAGTGGGCGATTGAACTATCATATAACTCAGTGAAGAGAGGAAGTCAGTTAGTTTGGAGACCAGATCCGTTGGTGACAAGATATGGTAGAGAAAGCCAGCACCGAGCAAAGTGGGCCCTCAGGCCCCCGGTTGAGCAGCCCAAGAGAACGGGAGAGAAACGCGGTTATGGCCAATAGAGTGAGGGTCAGTATGTTGCAGTACTGTCCGATCTCCAACTCCCTCTCACACACAAACCTTTCAAATAAAGTGAGAGGTATATTTTTCTAAAAGACTGTGTCACTCGTCGTCTTTATTATTGTGTTGTTATGATTCTGTATGCATATGTAGATGTATTATGTGTTTGTATAGTTTAATCATGGTCATGGCTATACAACATTGCAAGTAAATAGACATTACTTCATCCTTATAACTTAAAAGATCATACATAAATATGGAGGAATAATAAATGTGATTCCTTAACCTTGAGGCATAAAATAACCTGAGGTGGGTTGACATACCATTAAAATCAATCAATCAATAAAAAGATAATTTTGATATTCAAACCCTATGACTAACTGCAAAAGAGATGAACATTTTGTTCTAAATTAAAATTGTTTTTTTTCTTGTCATACATTCAATACATACAAATTAAAATGTTATCTTCACAGCATTGAGATTAACTTCCACTCTTTCTCACAAATCTCTATTATTGTGTATCTATCATGATCTGTATATTCTGAAGTAGGTTGTAGCAACAATTTATGCATGGAACCAGTGAAGACAATGAGGGCAGGGAACCACTCCTTGAGGCCAAGTTGGCTCTGCACTCTAATCTTTTTGCATGTAGATGTTCACCAGGTTTCAAAAGGGATTATGACTTCATAAATTCTCCATTGTTTTCTGTTTGACACTCCTATTTTCCAGGTTAGGTGGTTCAAAAATGTCAGACTTAAAACAATGGAGAAAAATTATCTGTTTCAGATTGGAAACAAAGTATGTAATATAATACATCTGATTTGCAGCCTAGGTACAAATAATGATTATAACTTTATCATTCTTCTAATAATGTATTTAAAAAATCTTACTGTATATTCTTCATTTTTAGACAGATATCCATGTTTTATTTTAATGTATGGTTTTAAATTATTGTAATTAATAACAATACTACTTGGGTGAGACAAAACTTTTGCTGTATCTTGATATGTGCTAGTTTGTGGTACATATATCATGTGACCAAAACCAGTTCAAACCATGGAAGATATCCACTTTGATAGGTAGTATTGTGGTAGTCGGTGCACTAACACGTTGTGAATTGTTTTAATCTGTGTGTGATATGAAAGCTGCACAAATGAACATGCAATGTAGTCTAATGTGGGAACTTACACTTTGCAACTTTGAATTAGGCCATAACACTATGGAACCGACCAAAAACATTTGTTGCATGAAAAATGAAGGCACAGTTATTAACTATGCTTTAAACAAATGGTTGAAGAAATTGCAAGAACCTCAATGATCAGTCATGGTCAGGTAGGCCAAGCCAGAAAGTAGTACTGAGAGAGTATCAGGTGAGTTTAGCATCTCATCATCCAGTGTGGTTCATCATCTTTATGACCTAGGCAGCAAAAGCATCTAGAAGTTTGAAATTATAACCAAAATATTGCAAAACTTTTGACTTACACTTGATTGTTCTCCCAGCAGATGTTAAATAAGTACTTAGCATTATTGCTTGGGATTATCAGGATAATAAGGTGTTTTTAATTCACAACAAAATTTGTAAAGTAACTAGTTGTTATCCAAGACATTATCAAGACTTAGCATCAACAGTTGCTTCAGCTTGTATCATATATATATAATTTGCTCATATATATATGTATATATGTAAAAAAAAATTTTCTTTTTTTTGTTGGTCCAAAGAAAGAAAAAAGTAAATATTTCAAAATGAATAGGTCCACTAACAGATTTGTATTTTTAAAGAATTATTTCATTCTTACATACTTGCATGTCTCCTGTTTGTTGCTTTCATCAGAGAACATTCAGTAATTTATAAGTTTTTTGCTTGGATGTGGCACAAGGCTTTATGAATGGGGCACCCAATGAGACTTGAAATTGTGTAAGTTTGTTAGTTGACTAACACCCTACATGAGTGAGTTCAAGTTTCATTGGGTGCCCCATTCGTAAAGCCTAGTGCCACATCCAACCAAAAAACTTTAAATTACTAAATGTTCTCTGATGAAAGCAACAAACAGGAAACATGCATGTACGTAAGAATGAAATAAACAATTCTTTAAAAAAATACAAATCTCTTAGTGGACCTATTCATTTTGAAATATATATATATATATATATAATTTACTTATATATATATATATAATTTACTTATATATATATATATATATATATATATATATATAATTATTTGAGTCTAATTAATTTTAAAGTAAAACTTTATCATTAGAGACTTTTTTTTAAATGAACATGATGTTGAATGTTCAAATTTTTTTTCTTCTTTTGAATATCCAGCATCGTGTTTATTTAAAAGAGTCTCTGATGATGAAGTTTAACTTTGAAAATAATTAAACTCAAATAACAATTATTTTGCACTGCAATAGCCCTCTAAATTAATACAAGGCAATAAAATAACACATATTTATATATATATATATTAAATCAAGAGTGCTTAATATCAGTGATAAAACATATTTGTCTAAGTTAGGATATTGAAAACATAAAGTCAACAGTGTTTGGTGATTGTCAGTTTCTTATCAATGCTATCATCAGACTATATATATATATATATATATATTCTCTGACAAGTACTTGCAAGAAATGAAATAAATGCAAAGTTTGAAGCCAAAACAGGATAAAAATTAAAAAATTTAAGAAAACAAAAAAAGAATATGCTTAAAATTACTGTTAACACATTATAGAAATTTTACCCTACAGTCAGTCTAATAGAATCAGCCAAGATATAAATATCATTAATTAAAGTATTTGAGTTGTTATATCATTATTTTGAAGTGGGGGCTTTTATTAGTTTTCTATTTTCATCTTTATATTCTAGATAAGCAAAGCCAAGTCAAGTTAATTTGGAAAACTGATACTCTTGTCTTTTAGAATAACATTCTAATCTTCATATCTTTAAAAATTCCAAGGATAGAAATGAAAAGTGGTATTAAGTATCTCTTTTGTGTCTCAGGAGTGAGTGCTTTGATTTCCAAAACATTCTAATTTGGTTTAAAACTATATTTTCAACTTTTGTGGTAGAACGTAGTTTTCACAAAAATTTACAGGTTCTGAACAATTTATTTGAATAGATATCAAACTACATTTAATTATACAGAAAAAATAAAGAACAGAATAATATATGAAAGTGTAAGTGATGTGAACCAAGTAAACAGTAAGCAGAGAATTCAGAATAGCTTCTTGTGGCATTTCCAACACAGAAGATAGATAGATAGATAGACAAAAATGAATAAACTGAGAGGGATGGATAGATGGATGGACAGAGAGATACATGGATTGATAAATCAATGGATAGATTTGAAGAGGCTGAGATAGATAGATAGATAGATAGATAGATAAGCCCAATTGACATGGATAGATGGATATGATAAAACAATATATAATGCCAGAAGTTATGTAAACCTTGAAAATGCAATGAGAATTATTGTGGAATAAATTAGCACAGATAGATAGATAGATATAATCAAGATGATTAACAATTCCTGAAGCTATCTTTATCTTTAAAATACTGTGTAAATCAGTGGAGATATATATATATATATATATATATGTGTGTGTGTGTGTGTGTGATACTATGGGTGGTATCTGTTTCTGTGGGTGTGGGTGCCAGTCAGAAAATCCCTTTGTCTGTTTTGGTGCGAAACTCACACAAAGGGCCTGCATGCAAGATCTCCCATGAGACCGGAAGTGAGCAAGGGAAGGAAGGTCTCAGAGAAGACAGAAGGACACAGTCAGCAGAAGAGAGCAGCAGAGATCAGTCGGCATGAGAGGGCAGTCAAGAGAAGAAGAACAGTCAGCAGAAGGAAGCAGAAGAGACCAGTCGACAGAACAGGTCAGTCAAGAGATGAGAGTTGGGCATAGAGGAGACCAGTCAACAGAAGTCAGGACCTACAGATACCGGGTTGATCAATGCGAGGAGATGAGTCAACATTCCAAAGGGCTTTGTGGAAGTTTCATGCAAATACATGCCCACAATAGCCTGCAAATGCACGGAGAGATGCACAAAAGTGTCACAGACTTCCCCCTCTTGCACTTGGAGCTAACCCAAGCCTGATTGTTTGTTCTTCTTTTCTTCCACCCTCACAGTTGTGTATTTTGTGTGATGGTAAAGGAATGTGAAATACCCCTGGCCAGGGATGAGAAAAACCACTAGACAATTGTGATGGTCATGAGTAGTTTGGTTGGTTGAGATAGTGGGGGTCGGCCGGCGGGGTATTGTCACACACACACACACACACATACATATATATATATATATACAGAGAAAGAGAGAGATAGAGAGAATCACCCATAAATATTTATGCAAGTTTATTTTTGGTTACAGAGGTTCAATATTATAGAGTTTGTTAATAAATAACACCTAATAATATCTGTTTTTATTGTATAATATTATTCAAGAAATAATAAAATTCTAGAAGAACCAATACCCAACAAATTAGCAGCTATACTGCCACTTACCTCCTATCTCACAAACCATTTAAGAATAGTAAAAAAGACACACTGGGCACTGTTGGAAAAGCAATGACAAACTCATAAGCAATATTCTACTGTGGACTTCTACACACAGACACACCAGAGTTGATGATCCACAAAAACTTATATCTATCAACTCTCTTTGGACACTGAAGACCTACCAGGAATGATGGTTGATAGGGACAAGGTGGTGAGATAGAGTTAAGAAAATCTGTGCTGTGAGCACAACTTAATGATGTTGATCTTTAGTTTAAAAGAAAACTAACTTTTTTCTAAATTGTAGTGGAGTACCTATTTATTGGTGACATTGTAGATATATACAGATATTGATTGATTGATAGAAACAGAATGAGATAGATAGATAGATAGATAGATATGAACAGAATGAGATAGATAGATAGATAGACAGGAACAGAATGAGATAGATAGATAGATAGATAGATATTTAAAGAAAATAATAAATTCTGTTTGACAATTTCCTTTCTTTTGTCTTTCAACTTTCGATGATGATGATGATGATGATGATGATTCTTCTTCTTCTTCTTCTTCTTCTTCTTCTTCTTCTTCTTCTTCTTTCAGTCTGTCTGTTTTTGTCTTATTTGCATATGACCTTCTCCTTCCTTTCCTTCTCATTCATCATCTTTCTCATCTTTACTCATTTTTCATGTCTGTCTGTAGAAATTCTAATTCAGCATCTCATTATGTGGCGCCAGGAGGAAATATCTGTGGATTATCAGATTTATTGAATTTTTGTTTTGTCATTATTGAATTTTATCTAAAATCCAGGAAATCAGGAGGAAACCTAAAAATAATCTTATTATTCAAACACACAAATGCATCATTTTTTTCTAAGACTCACTGATTTATTTCTTAGTATAAGATGTACAGGGTGGGGGTGGAAGTGATAAGAAAGTCAATAATTGATTGCCCTGTTACTTCGGCACCACGTATATAAGATATAAGTGTGTAAGAGGAAAAGAAAGAAAAGTTAATTTCGAGAAAAATAAATAAACTTTGTTTAATTAATCTCTCTGCAAGATCAAAATAACATTCAACTTCTTACAGATAATTCCTTTTACAAATAAATAAATTTAACAAAATAAAAAAATTGGGTTCTTTAATGTAGAGGGTGCCTCCCACCCCAAGTGAATTAGATGACTGGCTGTGTGACCAACAATAAAGGGTCAACCACAAGAATGCTCTCAGTAAAATGGTCACACAAGAATTAGGCATTTTTAAAAGGGTCAGTCAGGTGGTTAATAACTGGCCCAGCAAAAAGGAACAACTTTAATTTCAGGGTTAGCAAAACTTCACCCACCCCACCTTATTGGGAAGGGGCTAAGATTTACCAATTCCCTCATCAACTCAAAAAATACCAATGCATGTCTTTGTGATTCGAGATTGAGTTGAAACAAAGTAATAAAGGGAATGGTATTTTTTTCTGCAACCATATGTTGGATTTTTTCCTTTCCTGTGAACTTGTTACCATCTCTTCATCTTATCTTTGTCCCTGTCAACTTTCTTTGAGACTCCCCCACACCACCAATTCCCATTGTTAAAGAATCTTATTCCACAGTTATCTTTGTTATATTGAGAATTTGGATGATTAAAAAAAAAATTAACATTCAATTTGATGTAGACCCCACAAAATTATCATTCAATTACAGATTGATCGGAAAGTGCTTTATTCTTTAAGTTGGAGCATTTTAAACATATTGGTTTCATAAAAATCTTGCTGTGATCAGCCATTTCTTTACTGGGTTATGATTAAATACTAGGATTGTTCAAAAAATATTGAGACCCAAGGTATATTTACCAAAACAGAAATGAATAATGAAGATGTTTATTTTCTTCAAAATACTAGATATGTTCAAAAAGTATTGAGACTCAAGTTATATCTACCAAAAAAGAAATGAAAGATAAAGGAAATGTTTATTTTCTTCAAAATGGTCATATTGCATTTAAAACACCAAATCCAGCAAGCTTTTTATTGGTTAAAGCCTCTCCAGAACTTTGCTTATGATATGCTGCACTTTCTTATTTCTTTTAATGTCCTCCACTTCATAAAATTTCAGAATTGATTTAAATTTTCAGTCAATGAATTAAGTGGTGAGTGTGAAGAGTACTGCATTTGCAGAACCCTGAGTTCCACCAAAAACTGCTGTTTAAAAAGTATGAAGATTGATTTCATCAATTGTTTTTCAAATTAATACTGACTTATCTGAATTTCATCTTGACTGCTGTCTAGATGTCTAAACATCATCATCATCATAAGTTTCTTAACTGTGCATATATCTTCATTCAAATTTTAAAGTTTAAAAAATTTTTACATTCAATCTCAATACTTTTTATTAAATCTCGTAAATACAAATATAACAAAATGTTTGTAATCGATAGGTTGATAGATAGATCAATAGATATTACTACCAATTATTTTTTATTCCAATAAATTTACCTGAGCTTTCCAAAAAGATATAACTTCTGTCCTATAATACTTGTTATGTTTGCTATAAATTTTAATACACTAAATTTACCAACTATTATGGGACAGTTGTATAAATTTTTTCTTCAAGTTGTTAAACTTCTTGGAATTGTTCAAAATTTGGTGATAACTCAAGAATCAAGAAAAGGATACATAGAAATATACAGGGTGTTTCAGAAGAATTTACATCTTTTTAATTACTTGGCAAGTTTTTGTTCAAATGATATCAAATTTTAACAGCCTGTGTAGAAACAACTTAAATTTTCATGTTTCGTAATTTCTTCATACTTTTTCTTTACAGATATAGAAATGCTGGTCACTGGAAAAGAAAAAATGTTTTGTATGTTAAAGTATTTTTAAACAGAGCCAAACAAGATGGTGTCATGTGCATTTGTAAAAAAATTCACTAAAACTGCACCAACTGCAATGCCAATTTGGATTTGGCACAAAAAAATTCAAAGAAGAAGACTATCTGTGCTGGGCAAAAGGATCTGGACAATCACCACTATCAAAAGAGATAGCAGAAAACTTCTGAAATTGTTCATAAAATCCACATACTTTTGAATTTTGATGAATAAATCTTATTTTGTGCAACATTAAGCCTCTTTAGTTTCATTTGTCTTGACTTTGTACTTACTCAGATATTTATATCTCAAATGAAATCAATTTTTTTAAACACTCTGTATATATTTTTCCTTTATATAATGCAGATCTAAATAGAACAATATCATTTTTGTTGTCTGAAATTCTGAGATAAGGAATTATAATTATTATATACTGACGTATATAGACAAATGACCTCAACTAGATTGTTGTTATAGTCACCATGTTTTGGTTATTATACACTCCAGACTCGTTCATGTATTTGTTATAGTCAGTAAGCTTTTTGGAATGTCAAACTAAACTGAACCATTTATTTAGGACAATGGATAAGTATAGTTTAAATATGTATCCAGTTATTTGATGGTTATGAGTTTAATCTCTTGGTGGAATTGTAGAAAAATGTAATTTTCAACAGAAGAAACTGGCAAATGACATCACATTGATAAATAAACTCAAAAGAATTAACTGTTATGAGATATCCTCCTATCGGCATGAAAACTGAAATTAAAATGTTCTACTCACATGAACTGAATAAAAGGTTTGGTTTAAACTTTGAAAGTTTCTGAATATCTGTATAAAACATTCTGACTTGTTAAAGACAAGCTATATAAATTTTAATTTCAATAGTTGCATGAAATTCAGAGTTTTTTTTTATAAGACATTTTACTCTTTAGGTGCAGAGTGTGATAATACTTTTGTCATTTGAATCAGGATTTAGGGAAAATGTATATCAACTAATCAGATCAGTATTAACATTTGTGGCAGAATTCATCATCATCATCATCATCATGTCGTGGTGCTAGCATGGATTTCCCTGACTCTCCCTTGCTATTCGTCTCTATCATCCATTGCTTCTAGCTGGCCTTTAAAACTAGATGTTGTGTCCGTACAGAGCTGTTGAAGATAAGTTCTTGCTGGTCATCTAACATCTGCTTATCACTGTGAAGGAGTCTATAGGAAAACATTGCTTATGAGTTCATTCTTACTTCTCCAGCAGTTTCCTGCATGTCTGGTCCATCTTATTTGGGTGGTTTTAGAGATGGAAGGTAAGTGGCCGTACAGCTGCTGTTTTGTGGGATCTTGCTTCCAGGATTTGTTCAATATTGTTCATAGTATTCTTCTGCAATTGCAGTCAAGGTTTTTTGTATATGCTGGTCAGCATCTATGGTAGTATGGACATAACCACAGTATGGAAATTAATCTTGAAAAGAGATTTCTTGCTTAAATCATGTTAAAATTTGAATATTCCCACTGATTCTGTGTATGAGTGTGAAATTCTGTAGCAGTTTAATAGGAATGATTGTCCTTCTCCTAGACTAGGGAGCCCAATCAGTCCTCTTATTTTCTCCATAGCTGGGAAGAAATGTGTTAACGTCTTTCCCAAGAGTATTAATGCAAAGTATATCCCAGCATATTCATCATTCAGAATCAGTGTTTCAGATATCTCCTGAAGTACATCGAATTTGTTTCTTAGTGTTATCGTATATTTATCGCAAATATCTCTATTGTTAAGCAGGGACCAGTCATAGTATGAAGTTTTGGTTGTTTGCATCGCATTCCTGCATCGGCTTAAACATATCTTTGCCATGACAATGCAATGGTTGGAAGACACACACTCAAAAGAGGAGTATTCCTCACAATCCAAAGAGCTTGTAGCAGAAAGGACTAGTTTTCAGTTGTGCGTCAGTCCACCGTTAAATCACGTGTTGATTTATAATTTCAAATTATTATTTTGTGCAGAAATTGATTCGAAATTACATATTTCGTTCAATGAGAATAACTGATGCAATTCTGTCCCGGTCACCTCCCGGGGCAACATAAAAGGCAACACTAATCATTTCTTGCTCTCTCTTTTCACTTCATCCCTTGCTAGCAGCATGGACAGACCAGCCAACATGAGAGAGCATACATACTCTCTCTTTACCTCCTAGCAGCATGGACAGACCAGCCAACATGACAGAGCATACATACTCTCTCTTTACCTCCTAGCAGCATGGACAGACCAGCCAACATGACAGAGCATACATACTCTCTCTTTACCTCCTAGCAGCATGGACAGACCAGCCAACATGAGAGAGCATACATACTCTCTCTTTACCTCCTAGCAGCATGGACAGACCAGCCAACATGACAGAGCATACATACTCTCTCTTTACCTCCTAGCAGCATGGACAGACCAGCCAACATGAGAGAGCATACATACTCTCTCTTTACCTCCTAGCAGCAGGACAAACCAGCCAACATGACAGAGCACACATTCTCTCTCTTCGCTTCCTAGCAGCAGGAAGGACCAGCTAACATGAGAGACCACATTCATTCTTCTTCACTGACTCTCTCTCACATATTTCGAGCTTTCTGCTTAGCATACCCAATCTATGGACCATTGGTGTCTGGGAAATCATTCTTTCATCATTCATCTTTCCTTCAACTTCTGTTTTAACTTCAGCATTTTAATCCCTGTCCTGACAACAGCATTTCAACTTCTGCTTGGACTTCAGCATTTTAATTCCTGTCCTGACGACACCATTTCAACTCCTGCTTTTAACTTCAGCATCTTAATCCCTGCATTTACAACCATTTTCTTCTTCCTGTGTCCCACAGCACAAAGGTTATCTTTCTGGCTGTCATTAAACTTCTTGAAACTCATAAAGATTCTCGTTCTCATTCCTGTACTTCTTTTCTTCTTAATGTAACAGAAGGCAGACTACAATTTGCTCTTTCATTAAAAGCTATAAATCCATTTCTTATTTGTGAGAATGTAGTCTATTCGTGCTTTAGCATTATTTGCAAAGGTGCATATCCATTGCTTTCCCTTCCTTTTGCCACGACCTGCCCACAAACATAAACAGATCAGATTACTTCGACATTGTTGCAGGACTAATACAAGGAGACACGCTAGCCCCATACCTCTTTATCATCTGTCTAGACTACGTGCTTAGAACTTCGATCGACAAAATCAGAGAAAATGGCTTTGAGCTGACTAAGAAAAGAAGCAAAAGGTACCCCGCAAAAACAATCACAGACGCCAACTACGCTGATGACTTGGCGTTACTGGTGAATACACCTAATCAAGCAGAGACACTACTGCATAGTTTGGAACGAGCCGCAGCAGGCATTGGCCTCCATGTCAATGCACACAAAACTGAATATATGTGTTACAACCAAACGGACAACATTACCACACTAGACAGAGCCTCTCTGGGGCTGGTGGACAAATTCACCTACCTAGGAAGCAGCATCTCATCAACCGAAAACGGCATCGACACACGACTGACAAAAGCATGGACGGCTATAGATAAGCTCTCAATCATATGGAAATCAGACCTGACCGATAAAATGAAACGCAGTTTCTTCCAGGCAGCGGTTGTATCGATACTGCTATATGGATGCACTACATGGACGCTAACTAAACGGCTGGAGAAGAAACTTGACGGCAACTACACAAGAATGTTGAGAGCAATATTAAACAAGTCCTGGCGACAACACCCCACGAGACACCAACTATACGGCCACCTGCCTCCCATCACGAAAACTATACAAGTTAGATGAACCAGACACGCAGGACACTGCTGGAGAAGCAAGGACGAGCTCGTAAGTGATGTACTCCCATGGACCCCCACATATGGCCAAGCAAAAGCAGGACGACCAGCCTGAACTTACATACAGCAGCTATGTGAGGACACAGGATGTAACCCAGAAGACCTGCCGGAGGCGATGAATGATAGGGAGAAGTGGCGAGAGAGGGTCAGGGATATCCGTGCTGACGGCAGGACATGATGATGATGATGATGATAGCCGGAAATGACTAAGTCCTTTTTTTCAACCCTGAGCTGCCATTACAGCTAAAAAAAGGATAAATTAAAATTAACAACAATTACAGAACACTTCTGCAAGAAATAACTCTATAAAAATGGAATTAATTATCTTTGCTAGCCTATATCAGGCTAAAGAAATACTTTATTTCTACACCCATTTTTTTTATAGAAGAACTTTCTATTTAGGTCCCTGGCAGAAGTGGTTTTGCCTTCCCTTCATATAAACAAGACTTCGGTGGCGAGAAATTTGAAGGTCCCTGGACACTCTCAGGAGCCGCTCTCAGAGCAGGCTCCGAAAGGCTGAATCCTACACTATGGCTTCTAAGTATTTTCCTCCACTTGCATTGCTTAAGGATAAATACAGGACATGGAGAAAAGAAATGAAAATACGGGAACTCGTGACTTCACTGGATAAAACAAAAAGAGCCCTCATGGTGTTTTTGTCATTGGAAGGAACAGCCAGAGAAGCTGTTTTGGAATTGGACACTGCTGTTCTTAATTCTGAGGATGGAATGAAGAAGTTGTATGAAAAACTGGATACACTTTTTCCGGAAGGTATAAACCAGTCTGCCTTTCGAGCATACGAAACATTTGAAAATTATCAGAGACCGCATGGGACGTCATTAGAAGATTTTCTGATTGAATTTGGCCAACTTGTCGCCAAATTAAAAGATTTTAACATTATTTTACCAGAACCTGTACTCGCATTCAGAGCACGAAAGAGTGCCAATATCACCAAAGATAATGAAAAATTAGTCAAGGCTACTGTCAGCGAGTTAACGCTATCTTCCATGTCAGAACAGTTACGGAAAATTATGCATGGACATTCTTCTAGCGATTCATCATTGCTAACGATGCAGAAAATAACCAAATGGGCCCTACTGAATTATATTATGGCCGCTCCTCATATCGACGGGATTCGCATTTTAATAATTCGCGAGAAAAGATAAACCGCGCTGGGACACGACAGGGATATAAGAATAAAACACGCTCCACTAACTAAAAGAAATTAAACCCGCGAGACCGAACAGGTAACATTACAGTATGTTTTAATTGTGGCTGCAGGTTTCACTGGTCTTATGACTGTCCTTACGTTCATAGTTAGATGCTTGGCTCTGCGGTTTAAGATAGTGGTGCATCCAGCACCATTTGTGGAACAAAATGGTATAAATGTTTTCTTGAAACATTAACGGATGCACAAAAGAAAAAAATAGTAAAAATAAAAGGAGTGAGAACCTTTAAATTCGGCGATGGAAATAAACTGAACTCACTCTACAAGGTGATTCTACCATGTGTTATCGCTGATATTGAAGTCAGTATTATCACTGATGTTGTAAACTCTGGCATTCCACTTCTCTTGAGTAAAGACGCCATGAAAAGGGCTGGAACTTGCCTTAATTTTGAAGATGACATTGTTACGATGTTAAAAAAGAAAATTCCATTAAGCTGCACATCGTCTGGACATTACTACATTCCTATTACCAAACCTTTACCAGACAAACTTAAGTTCAAACACATACCTTTTTATTAAAGAAATCTCTTCTAAAAATACGACAGAAAAAATTAAAATTGCAACAAAGTTACATAGAAGACAATTTAGTCATCCTAGTAGTAAGAAATTGTGTGACTTAGTTAAAAATGCAGGAGTGACAGATCCTGAATTTATAAAAATTTTGCAGACACTCCCAAATTCTTGTGAACTATGCATTCGTTACAAGAAGACTGACTCTAAACCAATTGTTGGAAATTTTAATATGGCGTCGGTGACCAGTGGTTCAACTTCTGGGATTTCTAAAAAGTCTTTGTATAAGCCGGCACCCAAGGAGAGAATCAAGGCCAAGCATACTAACAGAAAGCCATTAGCGCAGAGTCAGCTTGTTGATCTCAATAATCCTAGATCAGCAAAAATCTGCAATAATGGGATGAAATCATAACCTACTCTAGAACGTAACTTTTTATCTCATGATGTTCAAAGAAGAGAAACAATCTGTACTCCAGGAAAAGGATCTATTTCTTGTAGACAACATGATGCTGAAGTTGGTGACAAATTGTGTGAAACTATGAATGAGAAAGAGAATCGGAATAAAGAGGATTCGGTGGCAAAAGTTATTTGCCATGCACAACGTTCTGCAAAGAGGAAATTGCTTGGAAAAAGTCCAGGTTCAACTTGCAAGAAAAATCCTCATGTAATTGTTTCGGCTACAGAAATAAAATCCAATTCTTCTTTCTTCAACAAAGATGCAAATACAACTTTGCTAAACGATATGAATGCCACACGACTTCATTTTGATTCCAGTGACAGTGAAAAAGATTTAAATAGTAAAAGAAAAAAGAAAGACCCTAATAAAAGTTCCAATGTTACAATGAACAGAGGCTTCGCATGGAGATGGCTATTTTGAGAGAGATGCTTGAAGGAAAAGAAATTGCAGAGATCTCTTTGGTACCAACTAACACACAAATTGACCACTCCTTGACAAAGAAAAGAGTGCCTTTATTTAAGATCCTGGGGTTCATGTCTGAGCCGAAAGCGTCCTCTGTTTAATGTTGTTACACTCTCCAATTTTCTTTTGCAGAACTTATGCCCTACAGAAATGAAAAGAAAAAGGCGAAGAACTGTTAAGGCATGCAAATTTTTTTCCCCTGATACACCCGAGAAGAGAAGGCGTTATTCGAGGACCGGAAGTAAACAAACGGCTTATGTGAGAGTGTAAGACGGACGGGTGTAAAAAGGCGTCTCCGTATGCAGAGTGTTGTAATCTGAGTTCTTTGTATTTAACAATCCGGTCTTAACCATTCAATCCGTTCCGCTCATCCGTTTGGCTGCGCAGTGCTAAAGGCACGGATTAGCCTTTAGCTACCGCTTCGCTATCTGCGCAGTGCTAAGATAACACCAATCTTAGCCGCGGCCTCCTGGCCTGTTCGCACAACAGTGCAAAACTTTGGCACCTCAAAGCCTTAGCTACCGTCCCGATACGTTTGCACAGCTTTGGCGCGGCAAAGCCATAGCTATCGTCTCCGAATCGTCCACACAGCTTTGGCGTGGCACAGCCATAGCTACCGTCCCGACCGTCCGCACAGCTTTGGCGAAGAAAAGCCATAGTTTCTGTCTCTGAATCGTCCGCACAGCTTTGGCGAGGCAAAGCCATAGCTACCGTCAACGAAACACCAGCACAGCTTTGGCACGGCAAAGCCATAGCTACTGTCAACCATACGCCCGCACAGCTAGGGCCACGACAAAGCCCTAGCTTCACCGATTCGCTCACTCGACTTCGTATGTGCTAAGGCCTGGCAAACCTTAGCCACGGTTTCCCCGTCTGTTCACTTGGTCCGTAGTACTAAGACACGGCTCAGTCTTAGTCACCAGCTCACTCGACTCTACATGACTAAGCTTCCAACATCGACTTCGACCATGACGCTCCAGCAATGCAGCATCCAGTCCACGTACGACTCTCTGTTACGGACTGCCCTAGCATTGCAACAACTAGCCTATATACGACTCGCTGTATGGGCTAGCAACCAGATCGACCCCCCGGTTAACCCAACGTACTGTCAAAACCGGGATATCGATTTACCAACCACGACCGACCTCAGCTACCTGCAACGATCATCCAGCTGCATCCTATGACTCGACCGACCTCAGCTTCCCGCTACGATCGTCCAGCTGTATTCTATGACTCAACCGACAGCTACCCGCATCAAATATCTAGCTGTATCCCCACGACTCGACCTACTCAAGCTACCCTCATCGAACATCCAGCTGCGCACATCTACGACTCGACCATACCAGCTATCGACATCACCCATCTAGCTGAAGACCCAAATACAACCGCCACGGACTTTACACACACGTTTGTAAATCTGACAATAAATTGTCCCTTTTGTTGTATCTGCTACCTCGCTTTTGTTTCCTTCATTGTCTTTGGCTGTCATTACTCGCACGCTCTAACTTAAAACATTTGCAGGGTCGACGTGCTTATCGGCTCCGCAACACTTTTCTCAAATTTAGTATTAAGGTGTGTTAGTCCGTTTTCTAGCGAAAAATCAGTTTAAAAAAAAATCATTATAGAAGGTGTTGAGGTCTGTTTCATCGCAAGCATTGGTAGGATTGTAGCAGATAATCGTTGTGCTGGGGTTGCCATCATTCTCGGTTGTATTTTCTCGATGCTGTTAAGTGATTTTAGGGCGCCTGAACTGAAAAAGATTCCTACACCCCCAACGACGGCGTTGACTGAGTTTCTCTTTGCAGATGTTTAGATAAATATCAATCCATCGCTGGTATCATGGTATTTTATTTTTACTTCAATGTGATGGTATCTGTGTTCTTGTATGCACACTATGTCTATGTTGTGCTCCTGTGCAGACGCTGTCGGTTCTGGGAATTGGTCTATTCTATTTAAGGTTCCAACGTTAAATGTCACTTTATGTATTGTGCTTATATAGAAGCAGCAGCTGAATGCATACCAAGCAAACTAAGAGCAAAACATAGAGTTCCATGGGAGACTTTAACAATTAAGAAAAAATGTGACAACATGAAAACGGCATCCCTATGTAATAAAAGGAACCCAACTAATGCCAACGCTCAGAAATTTAAGAAGGCACAAAGAGAACTAATTAACGCATATCTAAAAGAACAAACAGAATACATTGAAAACCAGATCAATAAGATTAGAAATGCAGTAGAAGATAGACAATCTCGAATAGCATGGCAGACAGTAAATGAAGGGATTAAAAGGAAAAGCACCCCCAGAACTAAACTAAAAGCTGCCAGCCAAGAAGAACGAATACACTTGTGGAATTTGCTTGGAAAACCTCTTAAAGTAACGAATGAACCTATCACAAAAATTATTAATAATCAAGTAGACATCAAACTTGGACCGTATTCGCAAGACGAACTTGACGTAGATCTAACGAAAATTAAAAACAGGAAAGCTGCCGGCCTCAATGAAATACCACCAGAGGAATGGAAAACAAGGATTTTCTACGACGTACTGCTCCGATACTGCAACGCCGTATATAAGCAGAACACAATAGAGGAATGGACAAAAGGCCGCATCCTCTCATTTCCCAAGAAAGGTGACCTCAGAATTGCCTAGAACAACCGAGTTATAACCTTTACTTCTATAGCGGCTACTCATCTAACCTGAAATTGAGAAGATTCTCAGGAAGAATCAAAATGGTTATCGAAGAAATCGATCCACAACATCACAAATTTTGACGACCCATCAAATCATAGGAGTCCAAGCAAAAAACCTCGCGGCGACATTCCTATTTGTAGATTTTTTGACGTCGTACACAGAGGGAAAATGGAACAAATACTTCTAGCCTATGGTCTCCCCTAAAAAGATTTTACGGTAAAATAAAATTTGCGATATAAAGAAATTAATAGGGATAAAAATTTCAATATCAGAAAAATTTAAGGGGGAATAAAATTTGTAGGAATGTGATTTACACTAAAGCCTAATTTAGTATTGAACTAAGTAATGTTTTTAGGGGGCTTTAGTGTGCCATTAGCGGTAATTCAAACAGTAAATCTAAACAGTAAATTCCGCAGCTTTCTAGTTCGGATATTTTGGTTCGAAAAGATAACGCAAACAATAAAGTTTTTTAAAAGGGAATTTTATATAAAAGAAACAAGAAAGAAAGGGATAGTAAAGATAAAGTGTTGCAAATTTTTAGTACAATTTGCGGGAAACTTATCAAAGATCTTTGTTCGGGAAACAAAGATCTTTGAATTTGAGTCTTTTTCTTTTCTTTTTTTTTTTTTTCTTTTTGTTTTATCGAAAAGTTTCAAAGTTCATTAAATTTCGAGTTTTCTTTAAGGTTCTTTCCCACAGAATTCTCAGTTGAATTTTCTTTCAGTTGAATTTTCTTGGTAGAACTTCAGTAGTCGACATTCATTTATTCTTATTTCTTGGGAAGCTTCATTCGTGCCTTTAGTTTGGGTCGCCGAATTCGTAGTACACGTTCAATTAGTAGTTCTTGACAAAAAGGAGGAAATCACATTTTGGTGCCGCACTGTCTGTGATTACTTCTCCCTTCTCCACTCCGGCCAAATCACGCGCCATACGTGGTCAGCCTGGTTTTTGTACTTGGAAATAAATTTTTATGCTCCAAAGAAACCGTCGTAGCCATAATGATGCTCTATGAAAACACGAAAGCAAAGATTCGCTCACCAGATGGAGACACAGACTTCTTTGACATTGTCGCAGGTGTCCTGCAAGGAGATACGTTAGCTCATACCCGTTCATTATTTGCCTAGATTACGTACTTCGAACGTCGATAAATTTAATGAAAGAAAATGGCTTTACACTGGCAAAGGAAAGAAGCAGGCGATACTCGGCACAAACAATTACGAACGCGGACTACGCTGATGACTTAGCGCTTCTGGCAAATACACCCCCAGGTCGAATCCCTGCTGCATAGTCTGGAGAAGGTAGCAAGTTGCATAGGCTTCCATGTCAATGCAGACAAAATGAAATACACGTGCTTTAATCAAAATAAAAAAAAGCAGATATCTCCACACTGAGGGGTGGATCTCTGAAATTAGTGGACAAGTTCATATACCTCGGAAGCTATGTCTCATCTATGGAAACGACATCAATATGTTACTAGTGAAAGCATGGACAGCTATCGATAGGCTGTTGGTCATATGGATATCAGACCTGTCCGATAAAAAAAACACAATTTTTTCTAGGCGGCGGTCGTGTCCATACTATTATATGGATGCACCACATGGACGGTGATTAAGCGTATAGAGAAACAACTTGACGGCAATTGCACTAGAATGCTACGAGCTATATTGAACAAATCCTGGAAGCAACATCTCATAAAGTAGTAGCTGTACGGCCACCTGCCTCCTATCTCCAAAACCACCGACGTCCGACGAACAAGACATGCTAGACACTGCTGGAGAAGTAAGGACGAACTTATAAGCGACATTCTCCTCTGGACCCCTTCACATGGGTGAGCAAGTGTTGGACGACCTGGCTAGAACTTATCTACAGCAGCTCTGTGTGAACAAAGGGTGTGGCCTGGAAGACGTACTGGAAGTGATAGACGATAGAGACGAGTGGTGAGGGAGAGTCAGAGAGATCTGTGCTAGCCTCACGACATGATGATGATGATGATGATGATGATGATATTCCTGCATGGGATTTGAATTTGGGTAGCCATTTCCCTTTTCTGTGCAAATAACCATTATATTACCCACATCTCCAAAACAATATTTTGTCGTGAATAATTACTCTGTCTATCTCTCTTTCTCTTTCTCTCACTCTCTCTCAATATATATATATATATATATATATATATATATATATATTGAGAGAGAGAGAGAGAAAGAGATTAGAATAAACAAATCATCCTAAAAACATTTTTTCATAAATCAGAAAAGTGCTCAAATACTAACCAGTAGAGCATGATAAAGCCTAAAATAAGTTAATTTTTACTCACCTCCTCATAACAATCTCATTACTACTAGTTCTGGGCACTGAAAAGAAATACAATCATTAGATGAGACTTGACACAAGTTCAATCTGATGATTGTATTTTTTTTAAGTACATAAAACCATAGATAGGTTCTAAGACCTCCAATTGATGGTGAAATCTGTAAACAGAAAAAAACTATATATACTCATTATGTCCAAAGTTTTCACCAAGAAATTGACTCCCAATCTTATATACCATTATAATAAAAAAAATAATTTTTCCTAATTCTTTTATTTTTTTCAAGAAAGGAAAAGGTAAAAAATTGTTATAAAGTTAATATCAACTTTAATTCAATATTTTTGTGTTTTATTTGATGGAAGCAAATTAAAAACATTTTTTGTGGATCATCAGAGATTCTTAGTTGGTAGAGTCTTTTGTGTGGAACTTTTTGGAAAAATGTTTTGATTGGGAGTTTTCTTCCTTTCAACTCAGTATAATGTTTCTGCAGATCTTCCAAAGCTTTGTGGAACAAATGCGTTATTTAACGACTTCCTTCTATCCAGGAAATCATCTTCAATAATTTTTTTGGAAGCATTCTCAAGATTATAGCAAATTTTTTCATAATGTAACAGTTTTAAACAAATTTCAACCAAACCTTCAGGAATTGTTTGGTTCATGCCTGAAAAAGTTTTAAACTATATTCAGCCAAGATTGTTTGGGTTTTATTCCACTTAGTGGATCTACTTCCGATGTCAATAAAACTTTCAGTAATCCCAAAATTCAATACCATTAGTTTGGTTTCTTTGTTTAATGGCATATCAAACTTCATGAGTGATTTAATGCCAAAGTTATCCTTGTAGAACAATGGTAGTGGTACTAATTAACCTATCTCTGGGGAAATAAAAGGTTCATAAGTTTCTCAAGAGAAATAGTCTAAAAGTGAATGTACTAGAACAACCGGAGTTTGAACTTGCATACTCCAAATTTTGCAGTCCAGCACATTCACCATTAGACCATGGTAACTACCCCATTAATACCATGATTTGCAAGTAGGCACATGGTATTCAAAGAAAACTGGCAACATTTCAAGGTGCGAAGCAATGATTTATTTAATCTTATTATAACTAGCAGTACTTGCCAATATTTTTTGTAGGTTTTATTAGTTTGTGATAGAATTTTTTTTACTTATGCCTAACATTGTTGTCACTTTCAAATCTAATATGAGAAATATTTTCATTAAGAAAGAATGTCTGTAAAAATGAAATTCCTATGAATTTGAATGTGATAACTGATTCCTCATGAGCAGATACAACTTTTCAATCCAAACAACTATCATCATCCTCATGTCGTGCCGCCAGCACGGATATACCTGACTCTCTCTCGCCACTTCTCCCTATCATTCATCGCTTCTGGCAGGTCTTTAGGGCTACATCCTGTATCCTCACACAGCTGCTGTATGTATGTTCGAGCTGGTCGTTCTGCTTTTGCTTGGCCATATGCGGGGGTCCATGGGAGTACATTACTGATGAGTTCGTTCTTGCTTCTCCAGCAGTCTCCTGCGTGTCTGCTTCGTCTAACTTGTATAGTTTTCGTGATGGGAGGCAGGAGGCCGTATAGTTGGTGCCTTGTGGGGTGTTGCCGCCAGGACCTGTTCAATATTGCTCGCAATATTCTTGTGTAATTGCCGTCTAGCTTCTTCAGCCGTTTAGTTAGCGTCCTAGTTGTGCATCCATATAGCAGTATCGATTCGACCGCTGCCTGGAAGAAACTGCGTTTCATTTTATCGGTCAGGTCTGATTTCCATATGATCAAGAGCCTATCGATAGCTGTCCATGCTTTCATTAACCGTGTGTCGATGTCTTTTTCGGTTGATGAGACGCTGCTTCCTAGGTAGATTAATTTGTCTAATAGTTCCAGAGAGGTTCCATCTAGTGTGGAGATGTCACCTGTTTGGTTATAACACATATATTCAGTTTTGTGTGCATTGATATGGAGGCCAATGCATGCGGTGGCTCGTTCCAAACTATGCAGTAGTGTTCCGGCTTGGTTGGGTGTATTCGTCAGTAACGCTATGTCATCGGCGTAGTCGGCGTCGGTAATTGATTTTGCGGGGTACCTTCTGCTTCTTTTCTTTTCTTTGTCAGCTCGAAGACATTTTCTCTGATTTTGTCGATCGAAGTCAGTACAATGTCTTTAAGTCCTACTAATTTAAAATGCCGAAATTTTTACAAAATTGCACGCTGTTATTTTCTTTTCTTTGTAAAATGCCGCTTGAATAGTGTATTTTAAATGTAAAGACATTTTTTGCAGTAAATCCAAATTGAATATATGACTCTGGTCGAATGTATTGGTATATACGGCAAAAAGGTTTTGACTCTTTTCTAAAAGCTTAGAAGTCTCGTAGTTTGCCCACCCCCATAGCAGCTAATAAGAAAACAAAACAACCCAAGTAAAAGTCCAAATACCACCTCTCCTTAAACAAAAATTAAAAATTAAAAAAAAAAAGCATATGTTAGGGCCAGTATCGAAAGACAGGTGAAATTATGCCCCAAAATTCTTTCAAATATACATTAGTCCTAATTTGAAATTTAAGGTAAAAGAAAGCCCTTCCCTCCCACTTTTTTTTACACGTATACTTGGGAAGCAGCATGATGGACGTAAAGGTATGCGAATAAACCCTTTGACCCCTAAGCGCAATACCTAATCTTGTCCTGGACGTGTGAATCTTGCGGCTTAACGCACAGGATTGTCAGTTCGATCGGGGAACTACTGCTGCTCCTCTATAAGAGTGGCTTCTATAGATGAGAATAAAAACAGCCATCGAAAGATAACCATGACCCACACTCAAACCACATACATAAACCGCATCGCTCTTCGCGCGGGTAAAAAAGGGGCGCGTCCTGCTGAGGTTGGAGCCCTGGCCTCAGTGTTCGAAAAATCAGCTACAGAGCTCAAACAAAAACTACTAAAATGCAAACAAACAATACAAATAGCGACATTTAACATTAGAACCCTAAATAGAATAGGTCAACTACCAGAGCTAACTGCATCGGCCGTACAACATAAGAAAACCGATATACCCACACCAAAGATATAAAATATCACGAAACTGGCAATGGATGGACGCTAGCAACTGTATCGTTATAGAAAAACTCTGTCAATGCATCGGTAGGAGGAGTAAGGATGCTTATAGGACCAAGAGCGTTAAAAACACGTAATAGCATTGAGAGAATACAATCTAGAATGATGGCAGCTACGTTTGATGGCAGCCACAGAGCAACAATTATCTCCTGCCACAGCTCTACCAATGTTAGTGAAGAAACCGAACTAGTCACCTTCTACGAGGAGCTATCCTCTCTAGTGCGTAGCATTCCGAAACACAACCTGCTAGTCATTGGTGGGGATATGAATGCCCAAATAGGGAAAAACAGAAACAACAAATACAGCCTTCACAACAAGCCAAATAGGAATGGACAACATCTAACTGATTTCATGATAGAAAATAGATTAACATGCCTCATTACAAACTATCAAAAAGGGGAGGGAAAATTATGGACCTACACATACGCGAAAAATAGTAAAGCACAGATAGACTACATCTTTATAAACAAGAAATGGAAAAAGAGCGCGATGAATTGCGAAGCATACTACTCTTTCGAGGGTGTGTCCTCCGATCATCGAATAGTCACGGCCAAATTACGCCTAAGCCTAAGAAAAAACGTCACGCGAACAGCGACCACTAAACACTATGACTGGGCCCTTCTTAACAACAGAGATATTAGAGATAAATATGTATTAGAATTAAGAAACAGATTCGAGACACTACAAGAGAAGACAGAAAAAGGTACCCCAAATAACGAATATGAGAATTTCGTTGAGGCACACCTCGAGGTGGCATCAAAGTGTATTCCAACAAAACCTACAACTAAATATAGAGTCCCATGGGAAACGTTAGCGGTTAGAGAAAAACGTGTACTCCAACAAACACAAATGCCCGAAAACTAGAAAAGGCACAATATCAATTAACAGGCATGTATATAAAAAAAAAAAAACAGACAGAATACATACAAAATCAGATAGATAAGATTAGAGACTCGGTGGAAGATCGGCAATCTAGGATAGCCTGGCAAACAATAAACGAAGTGAGTAGAAGGAAGAGCACAGCCAAAGCAAAATTGAAAGCTACAAACCAACAAGAAAGAATAAAACTGTGGAAACAGCATTTCGAAAATCTAGTAGGAAAACCACTGAAAGTAACGAATGAACCGATCACCAGAATTATCAGTAAGCAATTAGACATTAAACTAGGTCCGTTCACCAAAGAAGAACTCGACTCGGTTCTTAGAAAAATTAAAAAAGGAAAGCTGCAGGGCTGGACGAGATCCCCCCAGAAGTATGGAAGACCAGACAATTCGACGATATACTGCTCCGACAATGCAACGCAGTCTATAATCAAAATAGGATAGACAGATGGATGAAGGGATGCATCCTTCCTTTCCCTAAAAAGGGTGATCTCGGATTAGCCAAGAACTACCGAGGTATAACACTTACATCCATAGCAACCAAAATTTACAATGCCCTACTACGAAACTGCATAGAACCCAAAATAGACAACATCCTTAGAAAAAACCAAAATGGCTTCCGAAGAAATAGATCCACGACTTCACAAATATTGACCATCCATAGAATCCTTGAAGGCGTACAGGCAAAAAACGTACAGGCGACATTACTATTTGTCGACTTTACCAAGGCCTTCGATTCCATTCACAGAGGGATGATGGAACAAATCCTACTAGCATACGGCCTACCGAAAGAAACCGTAGCAGCAATAACGATTCTCTATAGAAACACCAAAGTGAAAGTACGTTCACCAGATGAAGACAGAATACTTCGACATTGTAGCAGAAGTACTACAAGGGGACACGCTGACCCCATACCTCTTTATCATCTGTGTAGACTACGTGCTTAGAACATCGATTGATAAAATCAGAGAAAACGGCCTCGAGCTGACAAAGAAAAAAAGCAGAAGGTACCCCGCAAAATCAATTACCGACGCTGACTACGACGATGACATAGCGATACTGGCAAATAAAACCAACCGAGCCGAAACACTACTGCATATTTTGGAACGAGCTGCTGCAGTGATTGGCCTCCATATCAATGCACACAAAACTGAATATATGTGCTATAATCAAACAGGCGACATCACCACACTAGACGGAACCTCTCTGAAAATGGGAGACAAATTAACCTACCTAGGAAGCATTGCCTCATCAACCGAAAAAGACATCGATACAAGGCTAACGAAGGCATGGACAGCTGTCGATAAACTATCGATCATAGGGAAATCAGACCTGACCGATAAAATGAAACGCAGTTTCTTCCTGGCAGCGGTCGTGTCGATACTGCTGTATGGATGCACTACTTGGACGATAACAAAACGGCTGGAGAAGCCAGACGGCAGTTACACAAGAATGTTGCCAGCAATGTTGCCAGTCCTGGCGGCAACACCCCACAAGGCACCAACTATACGGCCACCTGCTTCCCATCACGGAAACAACCCAAGTTAGACAAACCAGACATGCAGGACACTGCTGGAGAAGCAGGGACGAGCTCATAAGGGATGTACTCCGATGGACCACCATATACGTACGAGCAAGAGCTGGACGACCAACTCGAACATACATACAGCAACTATGTAAGGATACAGGATGTAGCCCTGAAGACCTGCCAGAGGCAATGAAAAATAGGGAGAAGTGGCGAGAGAGGGTCAGGGTAATCTGTGCTGGTGGCACGACATGATGATGATGATGATGATGATGATGATGATGGCACTTTTCAATCCAAACAACTATACCGGCCTGTATTTCTCTTCCCTTAATAATGTTTCTACTTTTCAATCCAAACAACAAGACCTGCCTGTATTTCTCTTCCCTTACTAACTTAACACAAGATCTTCTTATATGTAAAATACAATGAAACTTATACACACACACACACACACACACACACATATATATATATATATATATATAGAGAGAGAGAGAGAGAGATAATTGTGTATTTATCATTCATGTTACTTGGTCCCATTACATTGTTTTGAGAAATTCCGTTTAATATAATATGAAGCCTTACTTAGAAAAAGAGAAAAAAATTGAACGAAAAAGAAAATGAAAAAAAATACAAATGATAGAAGTTGCCTAGTCGGCTGGGTCTGCAAAATACACCGACTTTATTTTTGCAGAGGACTAAGACTCGCCCAATGTGTGTCCTTTATATGACACTAAGCAATCTGATGGTGACGCTTAAGAAATACTAAAACTTTGGGGAATGCAGAGTGCCTCTATATTGCTATCACTCCCAGGTCCACTCTGGCCCGGAGTGGTAGCACCTGATAGGGTCTTATCTATGAGTCAAATAGAACTAAACTGTGTACTGAATTGTTTGAAATAAAACTTTTTTACATTTAACTGTGTGTAAACAAAAACTGTACTTAACACATCACTCAAAAAGTCTCCGACCTGATATATAGATGGTGCCACTAATAAAAAAAAAACATATGATTTTTATAAAGTCCTACCCTTCAAATGGCACGTGTCAAAATTTGAGCCCAACCGGATTATTAGTTTACAAATTACTGTAATTTAATTGAATTAATCATTTATTTGAATTAATTATTTAAATGAAGCTATTGTTGCAAATTTTCAAAACAATAGAAAAATCTGAATTTCGTGTTGATAAAGCATCGCTTTCTGATCGGAAAAAATACTGTTCAAGCAAAGTAATGGCTTGGTAAGTGTTATTCGGACTCTACTCCGTCGGAAACAACGGTTAAGAGGCAGTATACTTATTTTAAACGCGGTCGTACAGACACAGATGATGCTGAACGTTCAGCCAACGCCTTTCAGGTCACCCAAATTTAGTTGTCCCAGAAAATACCAAAAAGTCCACAAACTCGTTTAGGCTGATTGAAGTTGCGTGAGATTGAAGAGGAGTTGAAGATATCAGAAGGCAGCGTATTCACCATTTTGCATATACATCTGTCAATGAGAAATCTATGTTCAAAGTGGGTTCCGTGTTTGCTCCCAATCGATCAAAAACAACAACGCGTCGACGATTCAGAGCGTTGTTTTCAACTGTTTCAACGCAACAAAAAGGAGTTTTTGCGTAAATATGTGACAATGGATGAAACAGATCCACCGCTTCCTTCCAGAGTCAAATTTGCAGTCAGCTGATTGGATAGTGGCAGGTAAGAGCCGTCCAAAGCGACCAAAGACGCAAACATCAGCAGGCAAGGTTTTGGCCTCGATATTTTGGGATGTGCAAGGTATTTTGTTTATCGATTACCTTGAGAAAGGAAGAATCATCAATAGCGAATATTATATAGCATTAAGGGTGTTTGAAGGAAGAAATCGCCAAAAAACGGCTACAAAGGAAGAAGAAGAAAAAAGAGCTCTTTCACCAAGACAATGCATCGTGTCACAAGTCGATCGCAACGATAGCAAAACTACATGAATTGCTCTTTGAATGACTTCTGCACCCACCCTATTCTCCAGATCTGACCTCCAGCGACGACTGCCTGTTTGCAGACCTCAAAAGATGCTCCAGGGAAAGAGATTTAACTCCAATGAAGAAGTTATGGTAAAAAGAAAGAATTTCAAATTTATTGTCTGGCATGGGAATTATTTTGGCCATTGAGGTTTTGATTTATATTTTCGCCCAATGAGGATGATTTAAGCCATTCTACTTGGATGACTTCCCTGAGTTGTATAAAAGGTCGTGCAAACGCTCTTTCAGTCTCTTCCTCATTCATTCTAGCAGCAGAACAGACCAACATCAACATGAGGAGAGCACATCCAATTTTTGGACCCTTGTTTTCTCTAGAAGATCATTCCTTTATCATTTATTAATTCCTTCTAGACCAACTGCTCCTTGAAGCTTTAAGTTGGATGCTTTATTCCTGCTCTAACATCCGCAACTGCTTTCTTCCCTTTGTATGACTCACAGTACAGGGTTTTCCTTCAAGCTGTCATTAAAGTTTTTGGAACCCATTGATATTCTCATCCACTCATTTGTTTTACTCCTTACTTAATGTAACAGGGCACAACAACCAATTCACCTTGTTATCTAAAAAGTGATATTGGAAACTGAGGGATATTTTGAGGCCAAAGACAAATCATTCTACAAAAAAGGCATGGAATCAGTGTTTCACCCTAGAAGGAGACTATGTTCATGAATAAAGTCGAATTTTGCCTAAAAGTTGTTTTATTAGTTAGGCCGGGGACTTATTGAATGATGTGTTATATTAAACTGGATTGTTTGAAATAAGACTGTTCGTATGTATAAAAATAGATTTGGCATTAAATAACCTACAATGGTTGATATGCCGTTTAACTAAACCAAACCAAAGCAAATCATATTTGATAGAAATATATTTGAAACCATTTAACGAAAAAAATAAGCTCAGGCTTGTTTAAAAATGTTATCAATGAAAGGTTTACAAATCATATATTTGATATATATGTATAACCAGAATTTGGTATTAAATAACCTACAATGGTTGATATACCATAAAACCAAACCAAACCAAACCAAAAGATAGAAAATTATAATGAAACAAGATAAAAGAAAATAAAAAATATGTATATTTATATACGGAGAGAGATAAAATGTCAATACTCACATAAATAATCCTGCCATAAATGATGGAAGTATACAAATATCTATTCACCCAACCCCTCCACCATATGCAGGAAGTGACAATAACCATTATAATTAAGCAAACAAATATGAAAGAATTTCCAAAGAAAGAATAAATCACCTGTTTATTTGTGTTTGTTATCTTTACAATTTAAAGGTGCCCATGGTGTAATGGTTATTGTCGTAGGAAATGGACACGACGATGTGAGTTCAAATCCTGGACGAGACTGATTGCATTTCACATAGCACTAATACCCTTGGGAAAGGTATGAATCCAATTATTCTCCCTCCAGCTATGGGTAAATAGTAGGGCAGACTGGGTTCTTCAGCCTTGGTGAGGCAACTAGTCTAGGAGAAGGAAAACTCTGAATTCGAACTGGTTAAACTCCACTTAAAAATTAACCTTGTGTCATATCCTGCCCAAGCAGGGGGGTTGGTAAATACATATCTTTACAATTTGAAATTCTTTCTCTTGTTCTTCTCTTTACTTTTGATCAATAATTTCCAATGATTGAAATGTAGTATCTGAGTTTTTTTCTCAATGTAATTAAAAGAAAAAACAATTTCTTTTAAGTCTCCACTATGGTTTGGTTTGTAGGTTTACTATTTACTTGCAAGACCAATTACATAGAACTAGTAGGGACAGTAGTTGAAGGGAACTTCTTGTGAAGGTAAAGGTAGATTTAGTTGATGCTAGAGCATGAGTCTTTTAAAAATAATGTTTACTTCTTTTATCCTCCCTGTCAATGGACCTTAGAATATGCAGAAGAGTAAGAGACCCCGACCAAAAAAAAGGTATCCAGGATATGACATGAAACTGTATTTGATGGTGAGACTTCAGTTCTGAAGATCTGCAGGATGTGTAGTCACCTCTTCATTGCCATTACTCTCAGGTCCACTCTGACCGAGAGAGGAAGAAGCTGTTAGGATCCCATCTATTGGCCAAATAGATCTGTTTGAAAGTGGAGTATCTCTTTATTATTACTCCCAGGCCCACTTTGACCTATTAAGAAAAACAATTCTTAAGAAACAACAACACAAAAAATGTAAATGTACAATGAATGTGATTCCCTAACCTTCAAGGCATAAAATAACCCTAAACAGGTTGACAATGCCATTAAAATCAATCACTCAAATACTCTTTTCATGAGCTAAATTTATAACCCCTTTTCTTATCACAATTTTTTTTTCTCCAACAAAATTCAGCATTGTTTTGTTTTTTTTTTTGTTTTTATTTTTTGCTTTTTCAAGTTTTAAAAGTTGTTGTAACTCTGTCTACTTTCCAATGGATAAGATAATTTTGCTGTATAGTTTTTATTGGCCATATTTGTTTATGCACAAAGGTTTTGTAAATCTAGAAAAAAAGATATAGTTGAGTTTTGTGAGACTTAGAGTCGTCTACAACAAAGAAGATAAATATATCGAAAATCGTTTAGAAATCAAATTTTTGTTTACTGCATACGTGTGTGTGTCTACATGTACAAATTTGAGTGAAACAGAAAAAAAAACATGAATTTCTTTTCTTTTCTCTTTTATATTTAATTGTTTTTCCTTTGTTTATTTTGTTCCTTTAGCAAATTTTTATTCATCTTTCTTTAATATTTCCCTATATTTCTACAGAAACTTTTAGAAAATTACACCTTCAGACATTTTCAGGATGATTATCTTCTTTTGATTACTGTTAATGTTTTCAACTCTCTGTTGAACAATTTTGAAATGATCATGCCATTATTCTATTTATTTTTTCTTTTTGGTTTGCTTTTTGTTGTTGTTATTGTTGCTGTTATCATTGTTGTTGTTGTTATTATTACTATTATTATTATTATATGTAAATCCATTGCTATTACAGATGATAATGCTGTCAGATTTGTTTTGTTTTGACTTCTTTTCTCTTATTGTAATAATATCTTACAGGAGTTTAAATCTAGATGAAACTCTCTTTAGAAGATCATCAAAGATATTGGTCAGTTTCATTCTAACTTTTTATTATCTTCTTGAAACTTGCTTGAAATGAAGCATCAATATTATCATTAAATGACGCCACAACCACCACCACCACCATCATCATCATCATCATCATCATCATCATCATCATCATCATCATCATCATCATCATCACTACTGCTATGATTATTATTATAAGTATCAAAACCATAAAAATGAAAATCCCTATCATTAGTAAGATCTTTTCCTTTGTTTATGTTTGGATTATTTACATATGGATCAGCACTTCTTGTCAACAACAAAATGGTAGCATCAGTCATGTTGGTGAGAGTCCTGGATACTAAACTGTAACCGATGGTGAGGCTCCAGTTCTAGAACTTTGAGGAGTTTGGAGTAATCTCTTAGTTGCCATTATTCCCATGTCCCCTCTAACCCCAAAGGGGTAGTACTTGTTAAGGTCCTTGATATATTGGCTCTAAAAACATCGATAGTATATTTACCTTTTTAGAATGATTGTGAAGATAGATTTTTCTACCAAACATAAGTAGAGACCATCATTGTTAAAATGACTTCTGCATAAAAAAAACCCAGCAAGGATTAATATGCTGTAAAACCAACCAAACAAAAAAATATGTTGGTGAGTAGAGAATGTAGGAGCATCAATCAACTGGAATCCTTTCAAATTATTTGAGCTAACAGAAAAAAAAAGAAAGGTTGAAAAGAAAAAATCAAACAGAGATTAAATTGGAAGGAAAGAAAAATTGAAAATTATAGAAAGAAAACAAGGGGAAAATATGCAAAGAAAAGATTGAAATATAGAAATTTATAATAAGAGAAGAAAAGTAAGAGAGAGAGATAGATAGATAGATAGATAGATAGATAGAGAGAGAGAGAGAGAGAGAGAGAGAGAGAGAGAGATTAATTGGTGGCATCTTCTCTCTCTCTCTCTCTCTCTCTCATTGCTTTGAACAGTATTGAATAACAGCTTGTATTACTATAACAATAGAATCTTTCATTTCTCTGAAGTGAGACAAGATTTATATAACCATGACCAATGGCAACAACGACATCATCATTTCAAACTCCATCATTATTCAATCATCAGTTCAAAATTCAACATGATTATTACAAATAAAATGTCATGAACTCTCTAAATAAACAGAAAAAAAAACTATATTAGGTTATCTGTCCTTGGGAATATTCACAGATGAATTTTCTTGTCTCAAACTAATGACCTCACCCACTCTGATGAGAAAGTTGAGAGGGGGAAACAGATGTATAAAAAAGCTTGACTCACCTTCTATCTCCCTCTTACTTTGGGGTGATTAACCAGATAAGAGCTTTTCATTTTTGCACTTTCCTTTTCATAAAACTTTGAATATTTCATGTCATCATGAACTAAATAAGGAAATTATTAATTCTTACCAAGAAAAAAAGAAAAAAAACTCTTGAATCTTATTCTCATAATGAAACTAAACATTGTTTATAGACAATAATTTTCTTTCAGCGATTGATAATTTCTTATTTTGAGAAGCATTGGACCAAAATTATTGGCTTTTTTTCTCATTTGGATTGTGACAAACTTAGTTCCAACTTTTTTTAGCAGGGATTAGTCTAGTGAGTAGAGTGTTCACCAATGGTCTGGGAGAACTGGGTTCAATCCCAGGTCGCGTCATACCAAAGACTTTAAAAATGGTACTTGATACCTCCTTGCTTAACACTCAGCAATATAAGGTACGTATCGAGGTTAAAGTGGAGCAATCCAGGGAAAGGAGTAGCACCCTCCCCTACATCTCAGTGTAGTAGCAATTAAAAAGTGAGCCTTCTGGTCATCCTCGACTACGGTCGCCAACTTTACTTTACTTACTATCCCCTGCAGAGGGGTAAGACTCATTATTCCCCTCCCCACCAAAAAATGGTATTCTGGGTATGATGCAAAATTGCATCTGACTATGAAGCTTTAGTTCTGAAGATCTAGGGAGTGTGATGCACCCTTTCATTGTCATTACTTCCAGGCCTACTCTGATCCAGAGTGATAGTACATGTTAAGGCCCTATCTATGAATTAAATAGATCTTATTTAATGATCCTCATATGATTAGTTTTTATTATAAAGGAGTGTAATTTATAAAAGCTTTTGGTATTGTGTTATGTATCACAGGTAGAATGCCAGGCCCTTATAGAAAGAGTTCAACAGATGAAATCTATGTCCTCTTTCAATACATATCAGGTTAAAAAAGAGTTATTTTTCAAGCATTCTTCCTTAGGTACTCAGATGTGTCACAACTGTGTCACCTCCAATCAGTCATTAGATTAATTAATTGATTTTAATGGCATGTCAACCCATCTAGGGTAATTTTATGCCCACTCACATGTTTTGTGTAGTTGTTTTATTTTTTACTCAGTTATATGATATCAAGTATTTCTATCTAATAAAATAATTTGCACACAGTTTTATGGTTTTAAGTATTCCTATCAAATACTAATAATGTTTGGGTTTCACGTAATTATTTCTATTTAATAATAATCATTTTGTTTGAATATGGTTTCAGGTAATAATCCTTAGTAAGCAGTAATAGCTTCAAGTTACTATTATTCAAAATAATTCACAGTTATATGGTTTTAAGTATTCCTATCAAATATGAATAATTTTGAAACAGATATTTGATCTATTGATGGAATCCTAACAGGTACCCCCACTCCAAGTTAGACTGGACCTGGGAATAATGACAATGAAGAGGTACTCCCCACTCCCCAAAACTGAAATCTCACCATCAGATGCAGTTTACTGTAATAGTCAGGACATCAGAAAAGTCATCCTGCAGGTAGGGGGTCAGGTAATGCTCATATGTCTTTATAAATGTCCCCATTCATATGTCTTTGATACATTCTTTCTTTGAAAGATTTTTTAATCTACATGAGATTTCTAAAAAGATTTATTGATGGTTTAAGGGAAATTAAACATAAGAATTTAACAGAATTATTTGCTGTTTCAGTTTTACAGTTTTCTTGTGTAGAAAATTGAGGCTTAAAGAAGATGGACTTCATTTTCTTTGCTAAAATTCAGTACTAGTAGTAATCATTTAGTCAGACATCTTGAATGAATCAAAATTTTTCCAAAACATCATCATCAACCACACCATAATTCCTCTCCACCTCCACCTCCTCCTAATCATCATCATCATCAGCAATACCTTTGTAAATAAATCATCTCACAATTAGCATATTTCTATAATTATCATCATCATCATTGTCACTATTACCATAATACAACCATAACTATTAGCATGAGTCAAAAGTTTTGCAATATTTTGATAACAGCACAATTTGGAAATTATGGATGTTTTTGCTGCCACGGTCATTAAAGTGACAAACTACACTGGACTGTGAGACGCCAACCTCGCCTGATACTTACCGAGTTCTACTCACCCGATTTGCATCTATCGCTTGGAGCAAAGTCTTGGAATCTGTGGTTTTAAGCCTATCTGAGCTTGCCTGATCATCGAGATTCTTGCAAGTGAAATTTCTTCTACCATTTCTTTAGTGTACTTCACTCAACAAATATTTTTGGTTGCATCCATGGTTGCATTATGGCCCAGTTCAAAATCATAAAGTATAGATTCATGGATTATACCTCACTGCACATTCATCTGCACAGCTTTCAGATCTCATATAGAATGAAGCAATTCATGTATGAATGCACCAACTACCACAACATTATGAAACACACCAAGTACCTTCTAGGATTGGAACTGCTTCAATCACATGTGCCAGAAACTAACATGTAACAAAATATTGCAGAACTTTTGACTCACCCTCATATCATCGAGCTTGTCATCATCGTCATCATCATCATTGTCATTTAATGTAACCCTTTCAATTTATCTCTTTTATAAATATTAACACTTGTTTTTATTTCTTATATACACATAAATGTTTTTTTATGTATGAAAACACATTTCCAGTAAAAGGTAATCTTTTATCAGTAAGATTATATGATTTCTTTACACTACAAATATAAACAATGACTAAATCTTTAGCATTGCTCTGCCACCATCATTCATTGTCATTCATTATTACAGCAACAGTACAAAGAAAACAAGTAAAGGATCATTGTTTCTTTGTGTAAAAAAGGTTATTGAAGAATCAACAAATACAATTCTAATGAAGGAGTGCATTGTTTCTCTTAGACAGATTATGGCATTGAACATTGACACTAATACACTGAATTGCCTCCAATATTGCTTAAGGCCAGGTCTACCCAAATAGAACCATAAAGTATTGAAGACAAACCCCCAGTTTCTAATGGAAACAAGATGTCTATGAGAAGAGACTTGATATTAGTGGAAATATGAATATTCATTAGAATATGTTGTTATCATCATCATCATCATGATTTGAGTTCATGAATAAAGATTAAGAAGTGGGTGATCGACATTGACTGCAGGCATGTTCATGGCTGATAAGACGAATGCAGGACAGGCAGGCACAGTCAGAGCAGTCAAGATTAGAATATATAAGGTTGAGCCAAAAGCATCAGTTATGGTGCACTCTGTGAGGAGTGAATTCATTGTAACAGATTCATAAGATATAGGTACATGAAATTATAGTAGATGCTCTCATTAATTAATCCTCCACAACTTCTAAGGCTGTCACAAAATTATTCCATGCCTTAGACCAGTCTGATAGGTCACTCTTTCTTCCCACTCAATAGTTTTAATGAATTAATCATATAAGATTAAACTAGATCAAAGGTATGTGGTATAATGGTTAAAAGCTCAAGAAATTGAACTGGTAATTTAAATTCAAATTCTAGCTGTGACATTCTATGTTCACTATGCATGGAAGTACCTTTTAGGATAAAAGTCATAAATCCATCTCTCCCTCACCTTCAGTTAAACTATTAGAATAAACTAAATTTTTTTGCCTTGGTGAGCAGTCTATGAGAAAGATAACTGAATTCAAAATCAAGAGCCGGAATCTCTAAGGCCATCTGATATTGTCTTCAAGTTTGTACAAGGAATTCTTACAACAATAAGCTGCATTGGCCCTAAACTTTCCTTTGATCAATATTCTAGGCATAGAAAGAAGAAAATTGCTACCATAATTATATTGTGTATAACCCATAGTTTAGTTTATTGTACAATCTTATTAATAAAATTTTTGACTCATTGCAATACCTCATGAAGACAATTAACTTTAAAACATGAATGCATAGACATGAGAGAACTTTTAAAGCAATAGAAAGTGCTAAATTTCATGAGGTATATCTATAAAAAAAAAAACAAACATCATAAGCCCTAAAAAAGTGAAATGTGAATATGATGGATGTGGAGCAGTAGACGTATATGTTGTATACCCACAATAATCATCTCAGTCACAACTGTGATACAACACATTAACAAATGCATGCGGATACAAATACTCAAGCAGACTCCTTTGCATCAGGTACGAACGTTTATTAACCTCTGGGCTTTCTTCAATATGTGGAGAGAGATACAATTCTTAAAAGTCTTTTGTATCATACTATGCTAACAAAATTCCCTACTGCCTGGTCGGACCCCAACTTCCCAACACCAGACTTCTCTAAATGGCAGTGAACCCAACTTTCTGTTTACATGGCCCAGAGTCAACTTTCCAACTCTCGACTCCATGGCAGAGAACTCAATTCTCTATGCCCCAATGGCAGAGACAAAAATTGTCTGCCTTAAATGGCCCAAAGTGAACTACCAACTCTCGGTCCAACCTCAAAATCCCAACTCCATGGCAGAGAACTCATTTCGCTATGCCACAATGGCAGAGACCAAATTGTCTCCTGCCTGGCCTCCAGTCAACTCCAAACTGACTGTTTTTCAAAATCTTCAAATTCTCCAGACTATTACTTCTGAGCATGATGTCATTTACACTCCAGCTCATTTCCTATCTGGGGTTTATTATGACAATTGTGATTGTTATATCCTTTGCGCACGAGCATAAACTGTACCCAATGTCTGTGCACCTGAACTAAGAGTCGAATAGTTCAAAGCCCAACCAAACTGAAATAGGATTGACAAAAAATGATTAATATAAAAAAATCATTCTGTAATTATATAACATAAACATCTATAATGCCGAGATGAGTAGAAAGATTGAAAACAAAAGTTAAACAGTAAAACATGTCAGATAGAAGTAATCAGTTGAAATATCCTATTATGTGCTACAAAATGAGGATACCATAAATGATATATATAAAGCAGGATATTCAAAATATGGCAGAGACGCAAAAAGGGAACCAATGAGGCAGAGGAAAGGAGACTGGAAAAATATGACAAATACACAATGAGAGTTCTTCCAGACCATGTAATACAGAAATGACCCAGTCTTATTTCAACATTGATTATTTATACCCAGGAGATAAATGAACACTCATGTGGACTGTCCTAGCAATTAACGTCTGTCCCATAACTTTTGCTCTTGGTTTGGTTTGGTTTGGTTTGGTTGGTTTGGTTTGTTGGGTTTTATGGCATATCAACCTTTGTAGGTTATTTAATGCCAAATCCATTTTTATGTAAATAATCAGTTCTATTTCAAACAATTCAGTTTAGCATAAGTATGCAGTTTAATTGTCAAAAACATTTCTATTTCAAACTATTCAAGCAGTTATATATAACAATTCAGTTTAGTGTAAGTACAGTTTCAATGTCAAAAACTGTTCAATTTCAAATAATTCAGTTTAGCATAAGCACGCAGAGAGATACAGTGAAATCTCTAGTACTAATAACGGTGAGAAGAGTCCATTATGGGGATATGGGTAAGGCTCCCACAACAATTTAAGGCTCCCACAACTTCTTGACTGCATTTCCTTTGGAATCCAAATACCATCGGCCAGACACCATTCCTGTGGTACAATACCCTTCTTCCAAGCCTGCTGAAGGAGGACAGTGAGTTTCCTGAGGACACGTGGGCAGTTTTTATATAACTTGTACGATATCCCATTCAAGCTCGGGGCACTACCTGCATGGGCTTTATGGACGAAATCTCGAACTACCTTTAGTTTTATCCCGCTATCATCAAATATTACCATATTGGGGTTTTGGTAAATCTCTTAGAGGAGGTATTGGGATACCGTTTAAATCATCTGAGTATGTCATCTTCAAATGATTCTCGAGTTCCTACCTTCGGTACATCAAGCTTGCCACTCTTTGATTCCACGAAAAGTTTTTTTGTGAAAGCATAAAGATTTGAGTAGAATGATCTCTGAGCTGACACTTTTTCTTTTGATGTTTTCTCTGATTTTCAGCTCTGGAGATCACCAAAATCCTTTTTTTGAATATCATTTAGGATATTCTGAAGTTCCTACCTTTCTTTTAATCGGCGCTTCAGCATTCTCTGTTCCGATCTTAACTTTCCTTTCTGTATCTGATGTCTATTTGGTCGTTTTCCTTCGGTTTTATCTTTTTTATCCGTTACTGCACCAAACCACTCCAGACAAACGTCATATATAACTCTGCAGAAAGATGACAATTGATGATCAATGGGACCCTTAAGATGGGTGGTTAGTAAAAAAGAAAGCTCCTGGTCTAAGTTTGTCCAAGTAGCTGTCTGATTACTCTTGGGCCGCTGAATTCTTGGCTTGCTTGGTATGTCTCCAGGACGCTGTCGCTCAACAATGGGTCCCTGAACACTGTGGGGGTATTCCTGATTCATAAGCCCATCATCCTATTTACATTCTCCGGTAGGAGAATTACGTTGTTTGCACCAGCGCGCCTTGTGGATTCGCAACCCTCGCAAGCTGTTAAATTCTCAGCCACAATCACACGTAGACGGGTTCATATCCAATTCGTTATCCTTAGAACAAGTACGATGGGTGATATATTCTCCCTCCCCACTACAGAAACCCTGAGGGCATTTTCCTTTCATTGTATTGTCCATATTTGTTGCATCCCTGTCTTTCCAGGACGTCACTCCAACTTCTGGAGAGTTTTTCCAAAGAGTCATCTTGCTTTCCAGAGAGTCTTGGTATTCAAATATTCATCATACAACGTGTGAAAGAACGTGCGATACCCTGCCCTCATCAGCCGCCAACCAGGGATGATATATATATATATATATATACATGCACATACACACACACACACACATATATATATATATATATAAATGATGAGAATAACAATTATTTTAAAAGTGTTTGAAAGCGGCCAAATGCTGGCTAGCTAAGAAGTATAAAATTCAAAGGCAATTAAGATCTTAACTTCTTCCTATTGTTTCATAATTATGAGTTTCATATGTCTTCGATAGAATAGAAAACAATCATCATATGAAACTTTATTTGCAAATAAAGTTTCATCTGATAATGATGAGATCTTGATTCCTTTTTGTTTATCACATGTATATATATATATATAATCTGTATTAATATGTCAAGATAAAGTATACATGTTTGAGTATATATATGTTGTGTGCATTGATCTAAAGCTAAAACTGCATTAAACTTTGGTCATAAAATTCAAGAGTTGGCAATGGATTTACCGATCCATACATATATATATATATATATATATAGCCAACCTCTCTGCACAAACAAGATGAAATACGAGGTCAATTTTTAAGCAGAGTTCAACAGGTTTGAATTCAGACTTTTCCTTCTCCTAGACTGGTTACCATATCAAAGTTAAAGAGCCCAAGCTTCCCTATTATTTACCTATAGCTGGAGGGAAAATAGTTGGAAACACACCTTTCACAAGGTAATTAATGCCATGTAAAATGCGAACAGCTTCATCCTGGATTTTCACTCAGGTTGCTGTTTCTATTTCCTAGGGCTATAACTGTTATAACATGAGCACTTATATATATATATATATATATATGGGGGGTAGAGAAAGAGAGACCGAGAGTGAAAGGTAGACAGAGAGTGACAGGCAGATAGAGATAGAAACAAAGAGAGAAAGAGATAAGGAGAGAGAGAGAGAGAGAGAGAGAGAAAGAGAAAAAATGATATATGTCAAGAAATCAGTCGAAAAGTATTTATTTTACAAAATGTCTCTGGTATAATATCCTTCTTTGTCAATGCACTTAACCCCAAATTTCTCAGTTTATCACAGCACAAACATTTTAATGTGTAACTTTCAGATCAAAATACAACCCATAATTATTTCAGGCCAAAGACTTACTGATCCACACTTATATATATATATATATATATTTGTATGCAGACAAATTTTAAAGCTGAAATGAGTTGTCAAAAATAAAAAAATAAAAAATAAATAATAAATATATCATCAACTACACTAAATATATATGTTTAACCTGTTTTCCACATATATTCTATCTGATTCATTTCATTCCCTCTCACTCAAACACAGACAGACAGACACAGATACACACACACACATACACATATACATATATAGATAAGCAAAAAATTCTATATCTCCATAGATATAAACAAAAAACAATATAAACTAGAATGCCCTTCCCTGCCTTATACAACAGTCTATAATGGGATAACCACCACATAGGAACCTCTTGGTCTGAGTGCATACATGAGAAACTATCAGTCACAAAGCGCTGTTGACTTTGTATCTACACTATCCTTAACTTAAATCTACATATGCTATATCATCGATACAGAGCATTCTTTATTTATAAATATAGTAAACTACATAATTATATATATATATATATATGTGTGTGTGTATGTGTTATTGTGTAATGATACATTTTATTACTTTGTATATTTAAAAAAAGACATGAAAAATAAACAGATTTAAAAAAGAAAAGAAACTCAGAATAACAGAAATGATAGAGCAGTCCCATTGTTAATAAAAATTCATCTTCTTCATCAAGTTGCACTGATAGCATGGATTTTACTGATTTTCTCTTCATCCATCCCTCCTGGCAAGTCTTCCAAACTACATCCAGTGTCTGCACAGAGCTAATGTAAGATCTAGCTGATCAGCCAATACTGGCACATCCACATGTAGAGGTCCATGTGGCTTATGTGTTCATCCTTTCTTCTCCAGCAGTGTTTGCCTTACTTGGATGGTTTTTGAGATGAGGGATAAGTGGCTGTACAGCTGCTATTTTGTGGAGTATTGCTTCCAGGATTTATTCAAAACAGCATGTAGCATTCTTGTGTAGTTCCCATCTAGCTTTTTCTCGATGCATTTTGTGCATCCATACAGTAGTATTGATGCAGCCACAGCTTGGAAGAAATCCTGTTTTATTTTATCAGTTAGATTAGACTTCTATATGATCAATAACCAGTCAATAGCATTCAGTGCTTTCACTAGGCATATGTTGATATCACTTTCAGTAGATGAGATATTGCTGCCAAGGTATGTGAACTTGTCTACTAATTTTAGAGGCTTACCACTTGTTTAAAACACATCAACTGTTTTATTTGCATTCATATGGAGGCGAATGTCTTCTGTTGCTTGCTCCTGGTTATGCAGTAGGGATTTGGCTTGGCTAGGAGTATTAACAAAAAGCACTAGATAGTCTGCATCTGTTATGGTTTCTGCAAGATATTGGCTGCTTCTTGCTTTTTTCTTGTAAAACCAGTTTCTTTTATTAGACCAATCAATGTTTGAAGTGTGTAGTCTTGGCAGATTATAAACAAAGCTTATGTATCTCCCTGCAAAACTCCAACAACAATGTTAAAGAGGTCTGTATCTTCATCAGGAGAGAAAACTTTTGCTTTTGCATTTTTATAAAGCATCATTATAGCTGTAATAGTTTCTTTAGGGAGACTATATGCTTGTATTTACTCAAAGTTCCTTCTATGTATGGAATCAAATGTCTAGAAGAAATCTATGAACAATAGCGTTGCCTCGAGATTTTTTGTACATACTTCTTCAATGCATTAGAATCTGTGAAGTTGTGGATTGATTTCTCCAAAACTGTTCAAATTTTTCCTAAGAATTTTCTTGGTTTCAGATTTAATATGACTAAAAAAAGAGCCTTATAAACCTTAGTAGCTATAGAAGTGAGAGTTATACCTCTGTAGTTCTTAGAGATTCCAAGGTCACCTTTCTTGAGAAGGGGAGGATGCAGACTTCTGTCCACTTCTCTATTGTATTTCGTTTATAGACAGCATAGCATAATTGAAAAAGTATATCATCAAATTTCTTTGTCTTCTGTACTTCTGGAGGTATTTCGTCGAGTATTTAATTGTTTTCAGTACAACATCAAGTTCTTCCTTCATAAACTGACTAAGTTTGATATCTAGTTGACAATTAATAATTTTTTTCATCGACTTATCAGTAATCTTAGGGGTGTTTCCAAGCAGATTCAAGAAATGTCCTTTCCACTTTTGTATTCTTTTTTTTTGGTTGGCAACTTTTAGTTTTGCTCTCGAGGTGATCTTTCTTCCATTCACTTCTTTTATTGTCTGCCATGCAAATCGTGATTGTCAATATTCTAGTTTCTGATCTTATTGATTTGACCTTGAATATATACTAGTTGTTCTTTTTGGTATGTGTTAGTTCTCTCTGGACTTTCTTAAGTTTCTGTGCATTGGCATTTTACTGGGTTTCTTTTATTAAGTAAGGATGCTATTTTCATGTTTATAGAATACACATTTTTTAGCCTTGAAATAACCAACTCCAAAAACATACATAAGAACATTCTAGAAATTTTGGATGAAAACTGCATTAGCATTGAAGTTACATTTTTATATTTTTCAACCAATCAGCTAAAAACATAGAATAAGAAAATTCTAGAAAATCCGGATCAGAAACAAATTAACAGAAAATTTTAAGGCTCTAAAACAAATAAGTAAAAACACGAATCTGATCGGTCAAGAAATGTCTACGCGCTTAAATTCTAGGACCTGCAATAAAACTATTTTTTGATCCACTACTAAAGTATAAATAACGAAGAATTAAATCAAGCAGGTCAGATTTCGGTCATTCAATTCATTTCTTCCACGGCCAAAAAGTCATTCCGTCTACTAACTAAAAAGACTTTTCACTAGAGGTCATGAACGAGCAGCAGAGCCGCGATATAGACTCAAAGGGAAAGGCTTGCGACTTTCTTTCACCAATGCGACACGTTGTCGCCAAAATCTTAAGAAAAAACGCAGGCGGACTTAAGGAAAACAAAGACCCATACTTACGGTCCATCATTCATATACACACACACACATACCCACATATGTAAGTAAGGACAATTATTTTTATCCAACTTACTTCGGCCAACCATGGAACCATTTATTTGATAGACTTTATTAACATATAAACACACACACACACACGTGTGAACAACCCTATTTTCATTTAACTGGCCATAACTGCATTTCTACAAAGGCCACTCGCACATTACGTTTCTCATTTATTTTCATTCCTGTTTTGTTATGAATATTAAATTGTTTGTTTCTTAATGTTCGTTGTTGTCATATTCCATTTCTTTTACCTGCTTGTAAAAATTTGTGTTGTATTTGTGGTGGAACTAATCGAGAAGTAATACCCGTAAGATACGGACAAGAACTGACTCTCACTCGCTACATGCACCCACTACATGTTTACATATTTTCTCAAATTGCTATTGCCTCCCATGAAACTTTACATTTCGCTCTTGGTTTAGTGGGAATGTATTTGCTGCTGTTTCTATAAGGGTGGTAACAAAGTTTTCGTATTTGGAGTGTCTTTCAGATGTATCCTGAAAAATATCAAACTTGTTTTTTACAGTTATTTATTTCACTATTTATATAGTGAAGATTTAACTGTTTGTGTCTTATTTCCGCATAAACTCCAACAAATATTTGCCTAGATGATTATGTGATCAGAAGGTACTCCTTCAAAAGAGGAATGAGCTTCACAATTCACAGTGCAATTCATGTGACGTTAATGCTATTGATGAGGGTGCTGGAAATGCAAAAACACCAAAGATGTTTATTGTGTCGGCCTTACACATACTACTTGGAGTCAATACACTATATTCTTCCTCACTACTTATTTTTTATACAGGTGCAGATTTTTCGTCTTGTTGACTTTCGAATAAAACACAAACACAAAGTTCACTATGTCAATGTTTTATTTCTTAGTTTGATACGATTCATAGACTTCATTAACCAAGTGGGAGATATAGAGGGAGAGAAGAAACTTACAAAACTTTCAGTTATGGAAAGGATAACTTCTAAACTTCTTGAATTTAAAAGGTAAAAATTCTGACTCTGACCTTTAGGCCAGGAATTACTCTACTCAACGCATAGGTCAAAACTCTATTCTGCCGGCTAAAACCCACTCTTCTCTTCAGGGATGGGACTGACATTTCTATCCACCAGTTCTTGAATTCTTGTTGTAATCTAACAAAAGGTTACTGAATGAGAAATAACCAAAACGGAGGTTGGAAATGAAATGGAAATCTGTATAACATTAACAAAATACAATACTCGCCTACAGCGTGAAGAAGGTACTCACTGCTAGCGGTGACTACTTAGCAAAAATACCTACCCTCACAATAGTGCCTAATGTATTTATGAGGTATGGGACATACGCATTACTTTTCACCGGTAGGGTATGTAGTGGAAAGAAAATTTTGCATTTTGGTTTGGCGCGCAATTTAATTCGACGCATAATTTCACCCAATCAGCAGAAATTGGGTAAGCTGCCAAACACATTCTCTTTAGCTGGACAACGCAGTGCAGACGTCGCACTAGTGGCTCTTCAATAGCAGCAGCAGCATGGACACATGAGGGAACCTATCTAATTTATGGATTCCTTGCAAGGAATCCCAGTTGAATATAAATTAGATACATTCAACATGCCACGCACAGGCACAACTTTATGTCACCCCACAAAATTGGCTATGTCGATGCGACGCACAATTAAGCTCTCGGCACCTAGCTCTCATTTCACCTCTGAGCCACTTTAATGGAGACAACGCACACTCTCCACCAGACACACGAAACTCACGGTGACATCCGAAGTTCATTTCCTCCAACGGCAACATGGCTTTCGCTAAACTACGGCGAACACAATCCCTCGCAAGTCCCACAACACACGCTGCCTTTCTAAACTCTGTCATATCTCCATTTCGTCTCTATACTCACAACCTTTCTACAAGACTTGCTGCACAAAAAGCAAACCCAATATTCCATGCTGCAAATAAAACTATTCCCTAAACACATTTCGACTATCGGCATCTTACTTCTTCATCATCTACCCTTATTTACTCTTAAAACTTAGCGAGGGAACTTGCAACTTAGCGAGGAAACAACACAACGTAAACACACATACATACGTTACAACTTCTCCTCGCCAAAAACACATAACTAAAACCCTCGCCCAAACACAACAATATACCTGGCGGCTAAAAATAACAACTAAACCTCTGGCTAAAGGTATATAACAATTCTCTTGAATCTTCTAGACAATTCCACATTTGAGAAACAGAAAATGCGTGGTCATTTCCCGCTTCTTTGTTCTATTTTCCCACAGGTAAACTCATATCTAAGTAGAATCACAGAATCATTTTGTTCAACCACTAAAACTGGCGCCATCATTCTACCCACGTGCAGACACTAGCACATGTGCTTTTGACTTGATCACGATATATTACACCGATCTCATCTTTGCTCTGTGGGGAGGGAGGGTCGAATAAGAAAGGGATTTCATTTGGATGCTACAAGAACTCACCAGAGCCCACAAGAAAAAAATTGCTAATAAAAAATTTTCTTTTAAAATAAAGCACCTCCAATATATATATATATATATATATATATATATATATATATATATATATATATATTCTTTCTTTTTCCTTAAATTAAAAGCTATCTAAATACCCTTCTATGCTACATTTATTAATTTCTTGTTTATGAATATACAATCTACCTGTCCTTAAGAGTTATTTGGGTGAGTATAAGTCCATAGTTTTCCCTCCCTTTTTTGGACATGCTAACTTGTTCTCAAGTGAAAAATTTGCTAGATATTTGCTATTTCTGTTTGTTGAAATGTATAAACAGAATTTGTTATTTTTGTCTTTGCCTATTTCTTCATCGATGATTTGAATATTGTATTTGGGAATGCGTCAGATAAGAGAAGAGAGCTCATCTTAGAAAATAATGTCCGTTTCATCACTAGCATTAGTGGGACAGTGACAGAAGATGTTGTACAGGTGTTGTCATTAAATGAAGCACACATCATTCTCAGTTGGATTTTTTCTATGCTACTCAGTGATTTGAAGGCACAAAGACTGAGAAGCATTCCTACATCTCCTATGACAGCATTGACAGATTTCTTCCATGCAGATATTGAGATAAATTTTCATCCATTACCAGTATCACAGTAGTTTATTTCTAGTTTGCTAGGGTAGTATCTATGTTCTTGTATGCATATGATGTTTATATTATGATCTGCTGCAGTAAAATAGATTATATGATGTCTATATAATGTTTTTATTACCACCAAACGGAAAAGAAACCAAACCGATCTCAACATTAATATAGTGACATCTTTGGAACAATTAAACAATCAATTGTAAACAAAATATGGATTTCATATTTGAAACAGGAATTTACAACAACAAAACTAAAAAAAAAAAAACGACTAATGAACACCACAGAGATCTATAAAAACACATTTGATTTTATGATACACCACTGTAACATATCTAATCATAACTTTCACAGAAAAATAAACGTTTCTAATCTTAAAAAAGATGATATATCAATATGAAATATAGAAAAATGAATAAAATTGATCAATAAATTTTTTAGAATTAGATTAAGCCTTTATAAGCACTCCCCTATAATGTAGATTTATTTTTGGTGATAAATGCATTTGCTTTCAGATGATACAATCCTAACATGTTGATCTGATTTCCAAACTTATATATATATATACGTGATACATTTATATATTCTTGAGTATCTTTTGTGTTGTTATATACTAAGGTTTGTTTAGTCTAGTAAACATGTTTTAGATTGCTTACAGTATATGATGTTGTAAACTGATTGCTTATGTTAACACTGACCAGATTAATCACTGTTTTGTTGCTCTAAAGTTGATCATCAAATTCAAGTGCAAGTTACACTTTATTAATGTTTATCAACTTGGTATATATCATTAATGACTGAGAGTCATTCAATAAATAAGGGAAATTTTGCCTGAAAAGTTGGCAATAAGAAACACTGTTTAGAGTTACAAGGTAATCAATAATGATGAGTCCTTTCATGTCCCAGAGGATAGTCAGCATGACCTTCTTTACTGACCACTGTGCCAGGAACTTTTTCTTTACCTGAGAGTCAGTGTTTTTCACTCCATGGATTGTCTTTTTGACTCAGACTCATAGTGGTAAACCCATGTGATTTTTAAACATGTTTTTAACTAAAATATGCTTCTCTGAACACTTCATATATGCTTTTGTAAATTTCACATGGTTTGCACTTCTTGGCTGCTGAAAATTTGATGACAGACCTCTGTTCAAACCTGGAGCACTCTGTTTGACTTTCTGCCATTAAATAGCTTCATAACTAATAGTTTTGTGAGATTAGAATAATTTTTGTAATAAACCAATTTGAAACAATGCAAACTTTACATTTATGGAAAAAATTCTGAAAAAAAAATGTATTTTACTTTTTTTATAAAATTTCTTTTATTCACTGAATGACACTTTTCTTCAAATCTTTCTTTTGATTCTCTGACAGAAGCAATTAATTCATTGTTGTGCTAAATACACACATATAGGGTGTTTCAAAAAGTTTGATATCATTAAAGATGTACAGGATGTTTCAAAAAATTGATATCATTCTATAATATAAGTTCATCAATGATCTCAAAGTTTAAGAGAATGTGTAGAAACAATTCAAAATTGAATGTTTTATGTTTAAATTCCTTTTCTTTTCCTGTGAATAACATTTCTAAACATGAAAAGAAAAAAAAAACATAAAACATTAAACATAGAATTTTGAGTTCTTTCTATTGATGCAATTAGAATTTAAGATTCCTTGTACGGAAATTTGTCAAGTTATTAGATAAGAAAATGGTATCAAAATTTTCTGATACACTCTAATGTTTCTTTTCTTTATTTTGATGAGAAACTGATTAACTTTTAGATTAAGTTCTAACAATGACTATTATTATATAATAGATCTAATATGAAAAACTAACAACAAGTGATGAGATTAAAGAGTTTGTTAATCCTAGATGCACACGAAATCAGCACTTTTTGCCTCTTCACTAGCATTTTATTATGTGTTTAAAAGCAAAGTATTCAGTTTTTTTGCTTAATATTAATCAACAGTGATCACTGATTATTAATAAATCTGTGTGGCAAATAATTAGGCTTTTCAGTAATGTCCACGATGTGATTTTAAACTGCATCTCATGGCAAAGTTTATTTCAGGAATTCTGGAGCTCTTAGTAATATGAAATTACTTCTCAGTCAGTGGGAAGTTGTGCTCAGCATAATGGTCAGTGTCATGGGGAATGGAATTCCAGTTCAAATTCTCGACAAGGTTGTTTACATTTCACTTTGTGATAATGCCATTAGGAAAGGCATGAATACATTTGTTCTCTCACCCCCCACCACCACACACACTCAGCTATGGGTAAATAGTTGGGCAAACTAGGTTCTTTAGCCTTGGTTAGACTAACAGTTTCAGAGAAAGAAAACTCTGATTTCAAACCAGCTTTACTCTGTTTAAAAATTGACCATGTGTTACATCCAGCTTGTGAGTGAGAGGTTGGGTTCGTACATACCACTTAGTTGCTATCACTGCAAGGTCCATTCTGCAGTGGTAGTATTTGTTAGAGTCTCATTTGAGGATCAGATAGTGTCAACAGGAGAAAGACAATGTTAACATAAAACCTATGATACAAAGATCCTGCTGACATCATTTCAGCTTCCTGGGCCATGACATATGTAATAGATGTGCATGCATCACTCTTCTATTACCCTTCACCCACATCTATAGCCCCACTAACCAACAGCAATGTAATAACACAGAGAAAGCTTTTAATTTGTAAAACAAATGACTAATTAAACCTCCTTCATTACTGAATCATATCTCTCTTCACAACTTTAGACATATATTTACATAACAATCTGTAAATATATCACCATTAAATCTAACTTGTTCAATACAAACATTGTCATTTTATCAAAACAGATTAAGTTATTAATTTTACACATTATATCTAACACTTAAACTTTCAAACTGATATCTAAACTTGACATTCACTGTGAAATTTAAAAATGAGAGCTTTATTTTTAGATCAAATACATCAAGTCAATAATAAATATCGGGCAATGATAAGTTACTTTTTCAGCACATTAATTAACAAGCAATGTTTTTGCAAAATGATAATGCAACTACTTTAAATATACCTTCTATATCATTTTTTAATAAGATTGGGACAGTTATATCATTTTTTAATAAGATTGGGACGGCTATATCATTTTTAATAAGATTTGGACAGCTATATCATTTTTAATAAGATTGGGACAGCTATATCATTTTTAATAAGATTGGGACAGCTATATCATTTTTTAATAAGATTGGGACAGTTATATCATTTTTTAATAAGATTGGGACGGCTATATCATTTTTAATAAGATTGGGACGGCTATATCATTTTTAATAAGATTGGGACGGCTATACCATTTTTAATAAGATTGGGACAGCTATATCATTTTTAATAAGATTGGGACGGCTATACCATTTTTAATAAGATTGGGACGGCTATATCATTTTTAATAAGATTGGGACGGCTATATCATTTTTAATGAGATTGGGACGGCTATATCATTTTTAATAAGATTGGGACAGCTATATCATTTTAAATAAGATTGGGACGGCTATATCATTTTTAATGAGATTGGGACAGCTATATCATTTTTAATGAGATTGGGACGGCTATATCATTTTTAATGAGATTGGGACGGCTATATCATTTTTAATAAGATTGGGACAGCTATATCATTTTAAATAAGATTGGGACGGCTATATCATTTTTAATGAGATTGGGACGGCTATATCATTTTTAATAAGATTGGGATGGCTATATCATTTTTAATAAGATTAGGACAGTTATATCATTTTTTATAAGATTGGGATGGCTATATCATTTTTAATAAGATTGGGACAGCTATATCATTTTAAATAAGATTGGGACGGCTATATCATTTTTAATGAGATTGGGACGGCTATATCATTTTTAATAAGATTGGGATGGCTATATCATTTTTAATAAGATTGGGACGGCTATATCATTTTTAATAATATTGGGACAGCCATATCATTTTTTAATAGTAATCTGACTGCAATATAATTTTTTTAATATGAATGGGACTGTTGTACAACTTTTTAATAAGATATGACTGATGTATGATTTTAAAATAAGTATAGGACAGCTATGTTACTTTTTGATTGTAATGTGACTGCTATATCTCCTTTTTAATAATAATGTGATTGGTATATCTCTTTTCTTAATAAGAATGTGACTTCTATATCACTTTTTAATAAGAATGGGACAACTATATCATTTTTTATTGCCCAGTCGGCTGGGGCTGTAGAATACACCAACTGCTTCTCTGCAGAGGGGTAACCCCCCCCCCAACGAGTGTCCTGGATATGACACTAAACAATCTGATGGTGAGGTTCCAGCAATGCTGGAGCTTTGGGGAATGCGGAGTACCCCTTCATTGCCATCGCTCCCAGGTCCACTCTGGCCCGGAGTGGTAGCACCTGATAGGGCCCTATCTATGGGTTAAATAGAACTAACAGCATACTTATGCTAAAATGAATTGAGTAAACTGAATAGCTGGAAATAGAAACGTTTTTGAAAATTAAACCGTACTTACACTTAAACTGCGTGCCTATGCTTAACTGAATTATTTCAAATAGAACTGTTTTTTTCGACATTAAAACTGTATTTACACTTAACTGAATTATTACATATAACTGCTTGAATAGTTTGAAATGGAAATGTTTTTGACAATTAAACTGTGTACTTATGCTAAACTGAACTGTTTTCAATAGAACAGATTATTTACATAAAAATGGATTTGGCGTTAAATAACCTACAATGGTTGATATGCCATAAAATGCACCAAACCAAACCATATCATTTTTTAATAAGAAATAGATCTTTGATCTTTGATAGCATGCACAGATACTAGACTCTGATCCTAGGCAGAAGTGTGAATCCATGCATCAATAGTCTAATCATTTTTTAAAATTTTGCTTGATAACTATTAATTTATTTGTTATGTAGATGAGCAAAGTAATCTAAAACTGGTTTTATGGGAAAATTGTGAAACATGTTGCCAAACCAAAGGATAATATAGAAGAAAAAAAGAAAAAACTAAGAAAACGTGGAAAAGTAGAAGATGAAGGAGAAAAAGAAATCATAGAAAAGAAAGAATCAATGAATGGAAAAGAATAAAAAAGAAAAAAAAAGAAAAAGTTTCATTTGGTTGTGTTTTATGGCATATTAACCCTTATTTAAAGCCAAATTCTATTTATACAGATATATTATATATGATTTTTAAGTGAATAATTTGTTGGTAGCATTTTTTGAATGAGCCAGAACTCATTTGTTTGCACATAGTTAAATGGTTTCAAATACTGCTATCTAAAACTAATAGTTCTATTAGCCACAGTTCATATATTATATATGATTTGTAAGTGAATAGTTTATAGTTAACATTATTTCAAAAGAGCCAAAGCTCATTTGTTTGCACATAGTTAAATGGTTTCAAGTACAGCTATCTAAAACTAATAGTTCTATATGCTCAGAGTTAAATTGTTTGAAGATTATTTGGTATTATGGCATATCAACCTTTGATGGTTGTTTAATGCCAAATTCTGTTTATACATATATTATATATGATTTTTAAGTAAATAGTTTGTTGATAACATTTTAGAATGATTTGAATGATCTAGAGCTCATTTGTTTGCACACAGCTAAATGGTTTCAAGTATAGTAAATGATTAAACTGTTTTATTTAACCCCTAAATGGAACCCTAACAGGTACTACCAAACCAGGTCAGAGCAAATTTGAGAGTAATGACAATAAAGGGGTACTCTACATTCCCCCAAACTCCTGGATTGGATCCTCACCATCAGATACAATTTAGTGTCATACTCAGGGCACTCATAATAGAGGGGGGGGGAATCTTACACCCCAGCAGAGACTCAGTCAGGATATTCAACAGCCCCAGCCGACTGGACTCAAAAATAAAAAAGAAAATAAAAAGGAAAAAAGAACAAATGCAAGAAAACACTGAAAGAAAAAAGAAAATATAAAGAAAGAAAATGAAGAAAAATCGAAATCCTAAAACAAAAAAAAATGAAAAAGAAAGAAAAAAAAGGAAGAATTTTGTGGAGAATGAATGATGAAATAAAAAATGCATAAAAAGAAAGAATAAAAGAAAAATATAAAAAAATAAGGAAGAAAAAACAAATAAGAAAAAATAAAATAGAAAAAAGGGGAAAAATAATAAACTAAGGAAAAGGAAGAAAGAATAAAATAAAAAGAGGGAAAAAATCTAAGAATGAAATAAGGTATTAAATCTCCAAGATATTTGTACAAATGAAAAAGAATGAATAAAAGAGAAAAGAGTTTGAGTCTTATGTGACAATGTGACTTGAAACCAGATGAGAGAATCAATAACAGGTGTTGGCTTTTGTCATAGATTATAGAGTTTCAAGATGATAATGATGAAGATGATGAGGATGGTAGTAGTGGTGATGGTTTGGTTCTGTTGGTGTTAACAGTGATGATGGTGATAGTGGGATTCAGGTACAACCAGAATAATTGTATTTGTTTTTATGTCAGAATAACAAGCTGACCAAACATATAAATTATGATTATCAACATCTTAACCTATTGCAAATAAATAAATCTTTTGCATGCACAGTCTACTTTGAATTTGGGGTCATAATGAGGATAACAAAAAAAAGTACATTTAATAAAGGGTTATGATGACTGTATTACTGGCTTGTTCATCTTAATTCATATTATTCAGGTTATAAATATTGGTGACCATCTTAAAAGTCATATGTATGTAGCAGAAAGAACTTCGTATTTTTGTTTGGCGCGTAAATTAATTTGACCATTATGGTCGTCGCATATTTTCACACAATGAGGATGACTTATCCTATTCAGCCTGGACCATTTTCCTGGGCAACATAAAAATGGTGAAAGCACGCCAAACTATCTCTTCCTTAGAACCTTTCGAGCTGGACAGACGTACTTTCTGTCTGCTCCCTTCATAGCAGCAGAATCACAACACCATGAGGAAAGCCGTCTAATTTATGGACCTTTTGAGTCTACCCTCTTAGACCAAGGGTTCCCAGTTGAACATGAATTAGATGCATGTAATCCACCACTTACAGGAACACTTTTATGCCACCTCTAACTTTTACTATGCCTACAGCGATGCGTAATTCTGTTCAGACATTCAGCTACTTCATTCCTGGACAACCTTTTCTGGAGACCTTCATGTCTCTCTCCTACAGCAACCAGGACCACACATTTATAGGTGACTACATCATTCCTGTCCTTAAACAGCAAACACGACTTTTACTACGTCTACAGCAAAGTAAGTAAAGTTGGCAACCGTAGTCAAAGGCGACCAGAGGGCTCCCTTTTCAATAGCTACTACACCAAGGTGTAGGGGAGGGTGCTACTCCTTTCCTTAGATTGCCCCACTTTACTCTTGATATGTACCTTATATCGCTGAGTGTTAAGCAAGGAGGTATCAAGTACCAATTTTAAAGTCTTTGGTATGACTCGATCTGGGATTGAACCCAGGTCTCCCGGGCCATTGGCAAATACTACCCACTAGGCCAATGAGCAGGTCAAAAGCTGAATAGTCCTGGTTTATATTCAGAGTTTTTCTTCTCATAGATTGGTTGTCATACCATAGCTAAAAAGCATAATTTGTTTTACTATTTACACATAGCTGAGAGGTGAAAAGATGGATTCATGCCTTTCCCAAGGGCATTAGCACCAAATGAAATGCTAACAGCTTTATTCAGAATTTTAATTCAGTTCATCATCTCCATTTCCTAAGATGATTACTGCTACACTAAATATGCCGCCACAAAAGTCATGTGTAATATGAATAAGAACAATTAGTTGGTCCTAATATATTTATTACTAGTGGTTACATTACTCGTTTCATATAACCAACCACTTCTAAACGACATAAAGGTTTTTTTTTTCCTGTGACTTCCTTTGCTTTACCATTTTTGACTTCTGTTTTTTTTTTCATGGTATTTTTATAATTACTCATTTATAGTCCTTTTGTCTGTTTAAATCTTCCTAGCCACAATTTTCATCTTTTTGTATTGTATCATATTGTATCATATATACTGCACTTTATCATATTGTATTATGTTCTCATCTCTTGTGAAATCAACAACTTCCAATAAACAATACAAGTGGCAAGACATTACCTAAGCTACCACATTCTTTGAGAAGAGCTCTAGAGTCCAGATGAAAATAGGTAATGCCACAAAAAATGCAAAGCTGCAACAGGACCACAAACTTCAGAGTCACTGTGGCAAATTCTGCTATCTTACATAGGCCTCATTAATCTCCAGAATGCCTACACTAATCAATGAATACCCTCATGAATGAAAATTCATGGAGCCAAAGCCATACAAAAATTATGTAATATTGTGTTCTATGTTGGATCTTGTGCATTGTTGTATCTTGTGAATCAAGTGTCATATTTCTGTACTTACCCAAACCCCAACCACTGGCAGGATATAACACAAGATCAATTTTTCAAACAGTGTAAAGCTGGTTAGAATTTGGTTTTCTTTCTCCTTGCCTAACTATTGTATATAGTCCTTCATTTTCTCATTGTCAGATCCTGTCATTTAAGTTCCTACTATGTCAAGTTTAGGAATGGTCCTGAAGAGCTCATTATCGATACTAATTAAGTATTCATGTTTTTCATTAAACTTCTGCAACTTAACTTTTTGGCAATCATCATTTTCTTTTATACTATTTTCTCTTTAACTTTTTTCTGAGGGAATCAACATTTTATGCACTTAGTAACATTGAATACCTGATGTCAGTCAAGGTCAATTTTGCTGTTGCTATAACAACTGTAGAATTCAAACCCATTTTCATTCTGAAATTGGAATCACCTGCAGGAACAAAATAAAATTTTTGCTCAGCAAACAAACTTGATTAAAAAGTGCTAATGGTTCATTTTGTCTTTAAAATCTTTGAGATTCTCTTGAGGCATTATTTCTTCCTTTTCTTTTTTCTTTTTTTTAAATTCTGGGATCATTCAATATCCAGAGATCCATTCAATATCTTCATTATTTTTATTGCCCATTACTTTGATTTCATTTATTTCTACAAAATTCCCTTTGTGCGTAACCAACATTATACAGCTTTCTTTCTTAATGTAAGGTTTTATCTCAGTACTGAAAATCTGTTTTTTTTTGTTTTTTTTTTAAAAGATTCACTCTAAGCAAGGCCAAATTGACCCCATTACTCAACAAAGGGTTATGATGATATGGCAATAAGATATGGTAAATGAATACAAAAAAATGGTTGGAGAGGTAGAAATTCAGCAAAGAAGAGAATATCACTGCATAGTTGAACAGAGAGAGACTCAGGCATCTAAGGAAAAACAAAATACTTATTCAGCTATGGAGTCACCCTTAGCATAATGGTTATCATCATAGGAAATGAAATTAGTGATCCAAGTTCAAAACCTGGATTGGGCTGTTCATATTTTGTTTTGAACTGGTGCCTTTGGGAAAGGTGTGAATCCTTTTCTCTCTCCCCCCCCCCAACTATTGGTATATTGTAGAGCAGACTAAGTTTGTTAGGCTTGGTTAGGCAATCAATATAAGAGAAGGAAAACTTTGAATTCAAAACAACTTTACTCAGCTTAAAAAATAACTTTGTGTCACATCTTGAGGTAGAGGGGTTAATCATCTTGGAATTTAAAAGCTCAAGGTTATATGCTACTGAAAAACACTCTTGAGGGAGTTTGTTCTACATTTAAGCTGTTCTTAGGAAGAAGCTGTTTAAGTGGAGTTTACAGCAGGAATTAGGTATTTCCAGAGAGGAAAATGTTCTGGAAATTCCTGGATTGGTTTTGCTGGGATACAGAGTTCATTGGAATATCTAATGTAAAAGAAACAATAGAAAAGTGAGAGGCAACAAACATTATATCAATTGGAGAATGGTTGAATAGATGAAAACAGTTTTTTCTCCAACCCAACCTCGTATTTAAGTCTATATCCTTTCAAGAATTGATAAAATACACTATGAGCAGTGTAACTAATACTCTTGTCCGCAAATTTCACAAATGCCCATAAAAAGAATAAAATTCTTTTTTGGCATTGTGGATTTATAATCTCCTTTACAATTTCTTAGAATTGAATTTAATCATAACATCAAAGTTATTGAATATAAAGAGAAAATTACAAGAGACAATGATGAGGAGGAGGAGGAACACAGAGTGAAATTTATTGTCATCAATTCTTGTGATTCTTGTTATGTCTAATTCTGGTGGTAATAACTTTTTGAAGTTAAAACCTTAAAGTATGAAAGTCATAAATAAATTAGTAAGTTGAGTGATTTTAATGACATCTCAACATGTCTGGGGTTATTTTATGCCTAGAAGTTTAGGAATCATGTATATTCAAATTTACATTTTTTCTGTAGTTGTTTCTTAAAAGTATTTTTTGCTCACGGTTATATGATATCAAGTATTCTTTTATAATACAAATAATTTGCACGCAGTTATATGATATCAAGTATTCCTAATACAAATAATTTGCACGCAGTTATATGATATCAAGTATTCCTAATACAAATAATTTGCACGCAGTTATATGATATCAAGTATTCCTATCTAATACAAATAATTTGCACATAGTTGTATGGTTTCAAGTATTCTAATACTAATAATTATATGGTTTCAAGTAATTATTTATATTTAATAATAATTTGTTTACATACAGTCACATTGTCACAAGTAACCAATAATAATCTTTAATAAACAATTATAACTTCAAGTAACTATTCTTAATGCAAATAATTTACAGTTAGAAAAAATCTAGATGATAATTACACAAGGATGTTGATTTGAATAAGTCCTGGAAGCAGCACACCACAAAAAAAGCAGCTGTATGACCACTTACCCCCCACCACCACAACCACCATCCAAGTGAGATAAACAAAACATGCTGGGTTCTGCTGAAGAGGCAGGGACAAACTCATATGTGACATTTTCCTGTGGACCCTTACACATGGACAATCCAGGGTTGGCTGACCAGCAAAAACTTACATTCATCTGCTCTGTGGAGACACTGGATATCAACAAGAGTTCTTGCCAAGAGCAATGACTGATAGGGATGGATAGTGAGAGAGAGTCAATGGAATCTTGATGATAATAATGATTCCTGTCAAATACAAATAATTTTATAACCAATGTATTTGGCACATAGATGACTAACAGGTACTACCATTCTATGTCAGAGTGGACCTGGCAGTAATGGCAATGAACGGGTACTCCACACTCCTTCAATCACCAGAACTGGAATCTCACCATCAAATGCAGTTTATTCCTCCCAACAGGATGTTATCAGAAGTAGTTTATCTAAATGCTTATTTCACTCACTAAGTCAGTCATCATGACATGCCAGTGATGAGACCATCTTTATCATGATATCTGGAAATGGGACAGAGATAGAGCCATATATTACAAAAGTAAAGTAAAACTCAGCATGGAAAATGAAATTTGAGAACTGAGTTCAAATTCTGAGTTCCTCAATAATGCAGACTAAACTTTTCAATTAAGAAGTTGTCACTCACATTAAAAAAAAAACAACATAAAACAAGAATTATATTTACATAAAAAAGGTGCTTGTAGTGTAACAGTTATCATCAAAGTAAATGGACTTTGCAATTTGAGTTCAAATCCAGAATAAGTCTTTTTGCGTTTCCCATGGCGCTAATATCATTTTAAAAGGTATGAATCTAATTATTCTTACCCCAGTCATGGGTAAAGAGTTGGTAAAACAGGATATTTTTTAAGGAAACCAGTCTAGGAGAAGGAAAACTCTGATATTTTAATGTTTTTAGTTGGCAACCGTAGTTGAAGGTGACCTGAAGGCTCTCTTTTTGATAGCTACAACACCAAAGTGTAGGGGAGGGTGCTACTCATTTCCTTGGATTGCTCCACTTTATCCTTGATACATATCTTATAATGCTGAGTGTTAAGCAAGGAGGCATCAAGTACTTTTTTTTTATGACTTGATCTGAGGATTGAACTCAGGTCTCCCAGGCCATTGGTGAACACTCTAACAATTATGCCAATAATGTTTATCAAATATTTCTTATTGAAAATTACTGATGTAGTCAACAATAAGGAACAACACTGATCAGAAATAATAAAGAAAAAGTTATTGATGAGATTAGAACATGTGGGGATTAATATATAAATAAAGTTTGAATTTTTAAAAAATACTAAAATATTAAAAAAAAAACAAATAATAAAAATAAAAATTAATAAAAACTCTCATAATTCTATTTTCAATGAAAGTTTAATTTTCACCAAAAAAAAAAGAAGGAACCAGCTACTTTTAGTGCCAGCCAGCACACAGAACATACAAGTTCTCAGAACTTTTAAAACAAGCAGTCCATATTATATAACTTTTATGATATTATATTATGGATTTAATAAAACCATATTATATTATGGATTAAATAAAATCATATTATATTGTGGATTAAATAAAAGATATTCCAGAAAAACCCATAAACTTATTGGATTCCCTTTAGCTCAGGAAAGCCTAGTTAAGTACACCAGCTACTCTCCTAACTGAGAAATTGGTTTGCCCAAATCAAAACCTATAGAATATATTTAATGAAGAAATAATCTTCAAAATTAATAATAATTATTGTTGACAATGCTTCATCAAAAATAAAATAAATTTTAAAAGAGCAGTATTGTATGTTTTACATTAGTATTGTATGTTTTACATTAGTATTGTATGTTTTACATTAGTATTGTATGTTTTACATTAGTATAAGGAATGAAGTCTTGAATATTCCATCCTCCATAAAAATCATTATATAGTTTTATTATGGAATCCATAGAGAAATAGTAACCAAATAATCTTACTTTTCTATATGAAGAAATATTGATAAAAATCTTTCTAGTTATTATGAAACTAATGTCTACTCACCTGTTTGTCTAGACTTAACACAGAAATGGCAGATTGACTTGCATGATATTTTTATAGTGAGATATTTGGAGGGCAGGACAACAGCTGGGAGTTCAGATCATATTTGAGCTGGATCTTTTTTTTTTTTTTTCAAAAAGAAAATTATAAAAAATACTTTCTACATTTGATGTTTTTATTACTCAGCATTTTTTTTTTAGAAAAGTGATAACTATTTATCAATTTTCCAGATTTAGTCACATGAATAAATATTGGGTTGCTTAAAAATTTTTGTCCAATCCAAGAAATAATTACTTTTTTTTTTTCAATTTTATTCATTTTTTTGTTTTTAGAAAGTTTGAAAAAACTTGAGAAACATAGTACCAAGTGTGTTGAATTTTGTGATGAAGATTAAAGCATAGTCTCTGTCAATTTCTATGTCACAGATGGCTAATCATGAAATGAGTAGGGGGTGTCCTCATGGTGTAATGGTTAAAGCGATGGACTGCGGAATCGTGCTACATGAGTTTGTACTCCAGTCGCGCTATTACGTTCACTTTCGGGCAAATATCCTTGGGAAAGGTATAAACCCCCTTATCCTCCCAGCTATGGGTTAAATAGTACAACTACTGTTCTTCTAGGAGAATGGCTTTGGCATTAAATAACCTACAAAGGTTGATATGCCATTAAACAAAGAAACCAAACCAATGAAACGAGTAAGGAAAAGCACTAAAATACAAGACATGTTAAGAGTTAGGATGGCTTTGGATTTTATTCTCTTCATTCAGTCTCAGAGGCGATGATGGAAGCAGGTGGAAATAACAGATACAACATGCAGGCAAATTTCTTTGTTCTAGTTGGAACCGACTTTTCTCATATTTTTTATTTGATTTTTGTTCATGTGAACATTTGTCAATGCATATCCCAGTCACCAACAAAAAGAAAGTGAATCAACAAATCTGTTGTCTGATATTGGAATTCATAGAGCATCTCACTTCCACTTCCTTCTCAGGTGGGTAACACCCCCCCCCACTATCACTTAAATGTCCAATCACTGGTGACCTCAGTTTGACCCAATCCAAGGTGTTAGGTCAAGCATATCTTGTTACACCTAGCCCACTGGATGAGATGTTGAACTTTATCAACTCTTCTTTCTTCAAACAGCTAGCTTTTTCAAATATCTTATCCATTTTCTTCCTGCTGCCATTTGCTTATGGAATAGAAAATACATTTCATGACTTGAGGTCATTCTTTTCAAATTGAGAACTTTTCTGCATTTTCTTATATATTACCCAGATATCTCTGGCCACAGATACCTAATAAAAAATACTGTGCTATATAAGCTAAAAATTTATTGCTCCAAGTTTAATACTCTTTAGTGTGTGGTGGGGTGCAAGACAGGGATTATTATTTTCTTTTAGTATTTTGTAACCTAGTAGAAACAGTTATGTGTTATTCAGGTAGAAGATGGGCACTGCCAACAAACCTTCATTGCCCTAAGAGATGCCACAAAGAAATAGTTGGCATGCCACTTTGGCATTCTGACAATCCATTAGGTTATGGGAACTATCCATCTATCCATGTGTTATTCTTGAAAGATAATTCCCTTCAAGCAAAAACTGTTGAGTAACTGGGAAATGTTAGTAATAATTGTTGTGATATTGGTAATAAGAGATGATGTTAATAATGTTTATGCAGGATAATAATTTTGAATATTGAACTCTTTAAAGACTGAATTTGCTTCTAGTTATATTGTAATGAACATTTTAATAATTCTCCCAATTTATTTCATACAAATTTTCTTGTTTCATCCTATTGGTTTACCAATGCAGTCAACCAAACATCACGTCATAATATGTTTTGAAGAATTTGGAATTTAAGGCAGTATAATTTTAGCACCTCTGAAACATTTTCTTAGAATTTTCTTTACAACCAAGAAAGAAGCATTTGTGATAAAATGTTTTGAAGGTGACTGATTTTTTGAATTTTTTGTTTAATCAAGTTGAAGTTTAATGAGTCAAAAATAAGTGAAGCATTCTTCACCATCCTCCAATTATTTCAGTTCATGTTATCAAAATAATCATTGCATCATTTGGTTTCTTTGCTATTTTTTCCTCAAACAAATATTGAAAAAAATACTTTCATATAATCTTTTGCTTTTTTTCAAATTATAATCATTGTTCCTATTGACCAGTGCAGTTAATGGTCATCTTAGAGGGGTTTTTTTGTTTTGTCACTGGTCATCAATTGTACAAGTCAGAATAATACTGATAGAGGATTGCCCAACCCTTTCAGTACTTTCATTTATTCTTTTCAGTAGATTTCTCTTTTTTCTTTTGATCGAAATGATGATGATCATGATAGTGATGATTCACAAGTAAAAACAAAAAAGGGTAATCCTTGCTGTCTACAGAGCTTTGAATATGCTGACTTTATCTGCTGCAAAGGGGTAAGACCCCACCCCCTTCCAACTGAAAAAAAAGGAGTGTCCTGAGTATGACATGTAACTGCATTTGATGGTGAAGTTCCAGTTTTGGAGATCTTGGGAGTGAGGAGTATCCCTTCATTGCTATTATTCCCAGGTCGCCTTTGACTCAGAATGGTAGCACCTGTTACAGGTAAAATAGATTTGTTCACAAATTATTTATATTTGATAGGACTGTGTGCAGATAAAAAATCTATAAAGAAACAACTACACAAAAAATGTAAATATGAATGTACAATGAACATAATTCCCTAACCTCTAGGCATAAAATAACCTCAGATGGGTGGATATTCCATGAAAATCAATCAAGGGCAATAATTTGAATATCATCAGAAAGAAATATATTCTTTACTGGAAGATTTTCTTCAACTTTCAATTAATTTCAGCTTGTGTTCTTAACGAAAAAATTTTGCAAATGAAAATATTTTCTACATAATTGTACTCAATAGAAAACTAAAATATATATGCAACAAAACAAAGAGTGTTGCTTTTTTCATTAATGGGGAAAATCCTACTTTTATGTTAGTGAGTAATTCACTAATAAAGTAAAAACATTCAAATGTTATTCATATCACAATATTATAGTGATCCCAAAGAAATGATGAAAATATTTATTTATGGATCAGCACTTCAACCAAGGATCAGACCATGTGTGTACTCTGTTCCCCAACTCTGCTCCTCAACTCTCTGCCAAAGTTCAGTGTAACATCAATGCACTCTACCTTGGATCAAAGTGTCGTACCTGCATGCATTATCTTTGATCAAGCTCTTGGCGACATTAGTGTAGTTGAATTAATAAATTCAAGCATTTTTTATAAAGATATCATAGACGTACACAATTTGATATTATTTGGTTTCTGTTTTATCATACTTGCGTCATTGTCTCATATTCATATATATACTCTATTTGTATTTTATATATATATACATATATATATATATATATATATGATAAATAATTTAGATGATGGCAATAATATAAGTAAGAAATATGATTGAAAAAGTACAAACCATTGAAATTAAAGATTTATACATACATCATGTTTTCCTTATATGAATTCATCTGATAATACAAAATATTCTTTAAAAATGAACACAAAAATTGTTTGTGTAAGTTGATTGGGAACTTTTGAAATTCTAAGTTTGAAAACTATATAAAAATCTGTTTGGAATTACTATGGAGACACAGAATACTTTGACATTGTAGCAGGAGTACTACAAGGGGACACACTAGCCCCATACCTCTTTATCATCTGTCTAGACTACGTGCTTAAAACATCGATCGATAAAATCAGAGAGAACGGCTTCGAGCTGACAAAGAAAAGAAGCAGAAGGCACCCCGCAAAAACAATTACCGACACCGAATACGCCGATGACATAGCGTTACTAGCAAATACACCCAACCAAACCGAAACACTACTGCATAGTTTGGAACGAGCTGCCACAGGCATTTGCCTCCATGTCAATGCACACAAAACTGAATATATGTGCTTTAATCAAGCAGGCGACATTTCCACACTAGGCGGAACCTCTCTGAAACTGGTTGACAAATTCACCTACCTTGGAAGCAGTGTCTCATCAACTGAAAAAGACATCGACACGCGGCTAACGAAGGCATGGACAGCTATCGATAAGCTATCAGTCATATGGAAATCAGACCTGACTGATAAAATGAAACGCAGTTTCTTCCAAGCAGCGGTCGTGTCGATACTGCTGTATGGATGCACCACTTGGACGCTAACAAAATGGCTGGAGAAGAAGTTAGACGGCAACTACACAAGAATGTTGCGAGCAATATTAAACAAGTCCTGGCAGCAACACCCCACAAAGCACCAACTATACGGCCACCTACCTCCCATCACGAAAACTATCAAAGTTAGACAAACCAGGCACGCAGGACACTGCTGGAGGAGCAGGAACGAGCTCATAAGGGATGTACTCCTATGGACCCCCACATATGGCCGAGTAAAAGCAGGACGACCAGCAACATACATACAGCAGTTATGTGAAGATACAGGATGTAGCCCAGAAGACATGCCAGAGGCGATGAATGATAGGGAAAAGTGGCGAGAGAGGGTCAGGGATATCCATGCTAGCGGCACGACATGATGATGATGATGATTAAAGAGAAATAGAATTTGTTAGGCATTATTAATTCTATAAAATATAATTTTAATAATTTTCTATAATACTTTATAGTATTAATAATAAATCATAAACTATATTACTCTTCAATAATGAATCTATAAATTTCAAAATTCATATCAATGATTTTGATTGATTTACCTTAACAAATAATCAATTCTGTTTGTCCTTTTTAGGCTTCAATTTTAGTACAAAAATGAATTTATGTCATTTTTCATGGCACTAATGATATTTTATAATTTAATACAATGAAATGGTAGTTACCAATTCCTCTGCATGAACAAGACCTAACACAAGGTCAATTATAAAGCAGGGTTTAACGGAAATTCAGAGTTTTCCTTCTCGACTAGTTGACTTTCCAAAAGCCCAGTCTGCCCTACTATTTGCTCATAGCTGAAGGGAGAATAGTTGGATTCATGCCTTTCCTTAGAGTATTAGCACAATGTGAAATACAAACCACTTCATCCAGGATTTGAACCCTGATCGGAATATCCATTTCCTACAATGATAACCACAATGACACCACAAACGCCTCTACAAGTGTCAATGGAATGTATGTATGTATATATATATATATGTGTGTGTGTGTGTGTGTGTGTGTGTGTGTGGGTGTGCGTGTGTGTGTATATGTTAATTAGTCAGGGGGTACATCAATAAGTCCATAGACTAATGATGAAAAAATTATATATCTATATAGATAAAAAAAGCAAAAATTTATTTTCTAACATCGTCTCCCTCCTCACCAATTTACTAAAAACAATGTTTTCTTCATTAATCACGTACCTTAAACATTATACAGCAATGTTTCAAAATACAAATTCAGGCACTGTGTTAATTTATGCATATATTGTTCCCACTTATACACACACACACACATACATACATTATAGATATATCATCATCATAATCATCATGTCAGGCTGCTCACATGAATTTCCCTGACTCTCTCAGCATCCATCCCTATTATCCATCACTTCTGGCAGATCTTTCAAGCTACATCCTGTGTTTATAAAGAGCTGTTGTAGATAAGTTCTAGCTGGTCTATTACTGACACAGACTATGATGATGACATAGTGCTCCTGGCGAATGCACCCACCCAGGCTGAATCCCTGCTGCATAGTCTGGAGTGGGCAGAGGCCTATACTGCCAGTTGCCTGCTCCAGATTATGCAGCAGACAGCATAGGCCTCCATAGGAATGCAGACAAAATGGAGTATATGTGCTTTAATCAAAGTAGCAATATCTCCACATCAATATATAGGGAACTGTTATATCACCTCATAATATTAACTTCATTACCTAAAGATTCTTGTATTTCAAATACAGTCATTATCTTGTATTTCATCTAATGATTATATTTTTAATACATGAATCTTTAAATTATGAAACTATCATGAAAGAGTGAGATAAGAGTTTCTTCTAGGTTTTATCCTGCTCTGCTGGCCAGCATTTGAGCACTTTCTGATAACTTACATGCTTTTTACAAATATACCTGCTCAAGTCAAATCTCTGCTCTAAGCCTTGAGCAGGCAGCAAGTGGCATAAGTCTCTATGTGAATGTACATAAAACAGAGTTCATGCATTTTAATCAAGATGGTGCCAAGATGGTAAGCCTCTGAAATTAGTAGACCAGTTCATATACCTTGGTAGCAATATCTCATCTACTGAAAGTGATATCAACATATGCCTAGTGAAAGCACTGAATGCTATTGACTGGTTATTGATCATATAGAAGTCTAATCTAACTGATAAAATAAAACAGGATTTTTTCCAAGCTGTGGCTGCATCAATACTACTGTATGGATGCACAAAATGCATCGAGAAAAAGCTAGATGGGAACTACACAAGAATGCTACATGCTGTTTTGAATAAATCCTGGAAGCAATACTCCACAAAATAGCAGCTGTACAGCCACTTATCCCCCATCTCAAAAACCATCCAAGTAAGGCAAACACTGCTGGAGAAGAAAGGATGAACACATAAGCCACGTGGACCAGAAATAAGGTAAAGCAGGGTCTATTATATACAGGTTAATGACCAAACGGAAATCTGATCTCTCTGATAAAATAAAATGGGAATTCTTTTAAGCTGTAACTGTTTAGGTACTATTGCATGGTTGCACCACATGAATTTAAATGAAATGCTCGGAGAAAAAACTAGATGGGAACTGACAGAGATGCTGCTTACTGAAACAACATCCAACAAAGCAGCTGTACGGCCACTTACCTCCCAAAAGTACCTGGAAAAGTAAAGAATAACACATGTGTTCACCTAGGGTCTCCTACACACAGACACATTAGTGTTGCCCAACCAGCGAAAATTTACATAGCCTTAAACTGTTTGAACACTGGATGCTATCTAAAGGAATTGCCGATGGCCAATAGGGATGAAGGAATCTGTGCTGTCAGCATACCTTGATGATGATATTGCTCTAATTTTGCATTTAAAGGAATTTCAATCCAATTTGTAAATTATAATAATGTAGGATATATATTCACGACATGTCAATAACTATAATTTCTATATAGTAATAATCATGAAATGCTAATTATCGAGTACTTCCCTTGATTTATTTGAAATTATAATATAAATTCTATAAATAGGATATCAAACTCAATGGCAACCAAATGTGACCTTTGAGTATTGCTAAAAACCCAATACTGGAATTATTTTTTGCTCAAGTAGTAAATAAACTTTTCTATTAAAATCAGTGATAATGTTTTTGTTTATATAATTCCATTTTCATAATCAATAATTTTACATCATCTACTTTTATATAGAAAAAATGTAACTATATATATATCAGTTACACAAACTGATCTCACTATAAAGTGATAAGAATTCCTATTCTTATATCAACACAAAACATTACTCTGATAAACAGAAAAAAGAAAGAAATTATGGAAATGAGAAAAGCAAGTAAAATAAGTTGGAAGAGGAGAGATACAGTGTAACCCGGATATAAGAGAGATTTTTCTCTGGTTCCTAATTAGAGACTGTGTTACCAAAACAAAATAGACCAAACCCGGATATATAAGAGACGACTTCTCCGGTCCCAACAACTCTCTTATATCTGGGTTACACTGTATATAAAGAAAGAAAGAATAGAAAATGACACAGAGAAGGGAGAAAACTAAAGTGACACAAAAATGTTTTGTGTTAGTACGATAAAGGAATTTCTTATTATTGTGGGATCAGAATGGATGACCAATAAACATATTGTCAAACCGCGTCAAACTGTGTCAATTATTATTTTTATTATTGCAATGACCTTTTAGATTATTGTTATGTGTCGGAGGAACAGGTTTTGAACATTTCAAAGACGGTCATAAATATTTTATATGTGAATATACTTGGCTTTGAAAGAGAATAAATTGATAGAATGATTTTAGTATGTTAACATTTTGTGCCAGCCATGGCTACTTTGAATATGTTCTCTTTCATACACCTGTCTTTCAGAATATTCATCATCTTGCCAAGTTTTTTTTTCCTTGTTATTTTTCTTATTTTTTTTCACCTCAATGCAGAAATTTTATGCTTGCTCATTTGATTTTCTTACCTTCAGACTAAAGAATTGCACAACAAACATTTAAGAAAAAAAAATCATTATCTCACACCTTTTTTTAAAATCTTTTTCTTACTGTCTTTTGTTGGTTCTCTTTCCCTTCTCAAATTTTGCAATCTGCTTCATTTCTCTTTTTGTTCTCTTATGCAGGTATGTGTGTGTGTGTGTGTGTGTGTGTGTGTGTGTGTGTGTGTGTGTGTGTGTGTGTATTAGTGAAAACAGATATCCACATTTATAAACCATATATAGATTGTGTGTGTATGTAAACTAGTGGCATACCTACAGTATAGCAGGTAGGACACAAGCCTTAGGCGCAACTGGAGACACCACTGAGAGATACTGTCTGGAGAACTATTCATCTGTGTAAACTAGGATAAACTAGGAGGTTAGTTGAAGAATTTTGTAGAAAGAGAAGAAACTGAAAAATAGACTTTGACCAAATCACAGACCAATTCACAACAGTAAAAACAAGAAGAGTTCAATTGTAATTTTCAGTTGTGTCATAATTTTTTATATTAAAATATTCATAAAGTTAACTTGTACTTTTGAGTTGATTTTATCATTAAGTTATCAAAAAAAAATTGTGTTAGATTTTTAGATAGGGACACAATTCCAGTGTCTTGTGAATGAAGCGCCTTAAAATTAGAGACAGTACTGAAATGGATGGTTTTGTTCTCCTTTTGGCATAATGGTTAGAGTGTTTGCCAATGGCCTGGGAAACCGGGGTTCAATCCCAAAAAATGGGACTGGATGCTACCTTGCTTAACACTTAGCATTATAAGGTAAGGATCAAGGGTAAATGGATCAATCCAGAAAAAGGAGTAGTGCCCTACCCTACACCTTGGTGTAGTAGCTATCAAAAAAGGGAGCCTTCGGATCACCCTTGACTATGGTCGTCAATTTTACTTACTTGTAGAGAATGACTTATCTGTATGAGGCATCTGTGAAATAATGGACCATTCTATCAAATTAGATCCAAAACCATTACTGCTACTGTTCAATCTATCAGTCAATATATTGTGCAGTATACAAAGGTCTTTCATGGGATTTCATAGCTGTTGACCAACATCATTATCATTATCAAGGTGTGCTAACTGCAGGGGTTCCCTTGACTCTCTCTTACTATCCATCCCTACTGACCAATGCTCTTGGTATGTTCTTTAGGTAGCATCCAGTGTTTGCACACTGAGTTGATAAATGTAAGCTTTTGCTGGCTGGCTGGCTGGCTAACACTGGTATATCTCTATGTAGAAATCCACAGGAAAATGTTGCTTATGGGTGCATTCTTACTTCTTCAGCAGGTGCTCAGTATGTCTTGCTGTGTGTCTTTACTTGTATAAATTTGTGAGATGGAAAGTAAACTACTATTTTGTAGAATGCAGCTTCTAGGATTTATTTAAAACCATTGGACAGTGAAAAACTGAATTTCACTCTTTCTCTTTCCATCTGACATATATACCTAATCACTAATAGTTTTGTTTTTTCTTTGTTGCTTTCTACTTTAACAAAACTTAGTGATTTATATATTTATTAGATCTTGTTTCTTATATCATCAATCAAACACTCTATTTCAGTTCATTCGTAGTTTATTAATAATCTTATTATAAGTGTATATCTGTCCATCTTTACAGCTAAGTTTGTTGGTTTCATAGCAAGTCAATATTTGTTGGGTCATTTTATGGCAAGTTTTTTTTTTTTTTGCAATTATGTGAATTCAAGCATTCCTATCAAATAGAAATAATTTGCACACAAATGAGACACTAATGTCTATCACCATTCCAGATGTGAGTACTCATAGGAGTAATGGTAACAAATGGGTGACTTCCCCTCTGCCAGATCTCTAGAACAGGAATTTCACTACCAATTGCAGATTATCTTTAATTGGAATCATTTTGAGATGAGGCTTCTTAATCTGAGAATTAATTTTTATTTATTGCAGACTTTTTGTAGTTTTTTGTGTTGTTTCTTCTTTCATTACGTTTCGGCCAAATTTCACCTCGGGCATTCTTCAGGTGATTTACCATGACCTCAGATAGGAATGATGAGTCTTGTAACCGTATCCCCAGTAATTACTGCCTTCCATAGTTGTTGTCTATCGCACCCCGTTTTTGACCAAGTAAACCTCTGGCCGGCTTGGGTAGGATTTGAAACCGCTGGGGCCCGTGGCACAGCAGATAGAGGCGTTGAGTCTCTACGGTTCCAGGTGAGCATTGTCAGAAGATAGCAGTTTCAAATCCTACCCAAGCCGGCCAGAGGTTTACTTGGTCATGACTGGTGATAGGTGGCCATACAGTTGCTGTTTTGTGGGGTGCTGTCTCCAGGACTTGTTCAATATTGCTCACAGCATTCTTGTGTAATTGCCATCAAGTTCTTTTCCATATGTTTTGTTAGCGTCCACGTGGTGCATCCATATAGCTATATCGATACTACTACTGCTTGAAAGAAACTGCACTTCATTTTATCAGTCCAGTCTGACTTCCATATGACCAATAGCCTATTGATAGCTGTCTATGCCTTTGCAAGTCGTGGGTTGATGTCTGTCTCGGTTGATGAGACACTGCTCCCTAGGTAGATGAACTTGTCTACTAGTTTCACAGCGCAAGTGTTTAGTGTGGAAATGATTGAAACACATATATTCCGTCTTGTGTGCACTGACATGGAGGCCAATGCCTGCAGCGGCTCGTTCCAGACTATGTAGCAGGGTTTTGGGTTGTACGGGTGCATTTGCCAGAAGTGCTATATCATCAGCAAAGTCAGCGTCGGTAATTGTTTTTGTGGGGTAACTTCTGTTTCTTTCTTTTATTAGCTTGAAACCGTTTTCTAAGCCCATAGTCTAGACATATGATAAAGAGGTATGGCCTAATGTGTCTCCTTGCAGTACACCTGCTACAATATCAAAGTAGTCTATGTCTTGATCTGGAGAACAGACTTTTACCTTGGTGTTTCTATAGAGCATCATTATGGCTGCAACTGTTTCTTCTTGTATGCAAGAAGGATTTGCTCCATCTTTCCTCTGTGAATGGAGTCAAAGGCCTTAGTAAAGTCGACAAATAATATTGTTGCCTCTAGGTTTTTTGCGTGTACACCTTCAAAAATTTGACGGATCGTCAAAATTTGAGAGGTAGTGGATCTATTTCTCCAGAAGCCATTTTGGTTCTTCCTAAGTACGTTGTCAATTTTGGATTCTATGCGGTTGCTTAGTTGGACATCGTATATCTTGGCCACTATGGATTTAAGAGTTATACCTCAGTAGTTCTTGGCTAATCCAAGGTTGCATCCCTTCATCCATCTGTTTATAGGATTTTGATTATATACGGCATTACAGTGTCTGAGCAGTATGCTGTTGAATTGTCTGGTTTTCCACACTTCTGGAGGTACTGCATCGAGCCCTGTTGCCTTTCTATTTCTAATTTTTTTCAGTACCGAGTCGAGTTCTTCTAGAGTAAATAGTCCTAGTTTAATGTCTAATTGCTTACTTATAATTCTCGTGATTGGTTCATGAGTAACTTCCAGAGGGTTTCCGAGTAAATTCTCGAAATGTTTCTACAGGTGTATTTGATCTTGTTGGTTGGTAGCTTTCAGTTTAGTTTTGGCAGTGCTCTTCCTTCTGCTCACTTAGTTTATCATTTGCCATGCTATCCTAGATTGTCTATCTTCAACTGAGTCTCTAATCTTATCGATCTGATTTTTTATGTATTCTGTCTGTTCTTTTAGGTATATGTTAGCTAATTCATTTTGTGCCTTTTTAAGTTTCAGGGCACTGGTATTGGTTGGGTTCTTCCTGTTGCATTTGGAGCCAGCTTTCATGTCTGCATGCTTTCCTCTAACCGCTAATGTCTCCCATGGGACTCGATATGTTCTTCTTTGTTTAGCTGGAATGAATTCCGCTGCTGCTTCTAAGTGGGCGTTGACGAAATTGTCATATTCTTCATTTGTAGAAGGTGTTTCTGTCTGTTCTTGTAGAGCGTCATATTTGTTTCTTAGTGCTAACGTATATTTACCTCTAACATCTTAGTTATTAAGCAGGGCCCATTCATAGTGTTTGGTGGTTGTTGTTCGGGTGTCATTCTTTCACAGGCTCAGTTGTATTTCTGCTGCGACAATTCGGTGGTCGGTGGACACACCATCGAATGAGGAGTAAGCTTCGCAATTTAATGCGTTATTATTCCATTTCTTGTTTATTAATACGTAGTCTATCTGTGCTTTGGTATTGTTTGGGTAAGTGTAAGTCCAAAGTTTTCCCTCCCTTTTTTGAAAGCTTGTATTGAGACATCTTAATCTATTTTCTATTGGGAAATCTATTAGATGTTGTCCATTTCTGTTTGAAGAGTTGTGTAGGCTAAATTTGTGGTTTCGGTTTTTGCCAATTTGGGCATTCATATCTCCGCCAATGACAAGAACATTGTGTTTCGGGATGCTGTGAACAAGGGAGGATAACTCATCATAGAAGGTGATGAGTTCAGTTTCTTCACTAACATTGGTAGGGCTGTAGCAGGAGATTTTTCGTTGCTCTGGGGTTGCCATTGAAAGTGGCTACCATCATCCTAGGTTGTATTTTCTCTATGCTATTTAGTGATTTTAGGGCTTGTGGTCCTATAAGCATACCTACACCTATCATGGCCTTGACAGAATTTTTCCATTGTGATTCAGTGGCTAGTGTCCATCTATTACCAGTATCATGATATTTAATATCCTCGCTATGTGTGTATCTGTGCTCTTGAATGCATATTATATCTATGTTATATTCTATGGCTGAAGCAGTCAACTCCGGTAGTTGTCCTATTTTATTTAAGGTTCTAACATTGAAAATCACTATTTGTATTGTTTGCATTTTTGTAATTTTTGATTGAGCTCCGTAGCTGATTTTCCAACTTCAGCAGGACGCGCCCCTTTTTTACCCGCGCGAAGAGCGATGAGGTTTGGACAAGTGGTTTGAGTGTGGGTCAGGGTTATCTTTCGATGGTCATTTTTATTCTCATCCACAGTAGCCACCCTTATAGATGAGCAGCAGTAGTTCCCCGATCGAACTAATCAATCCTGGCCGTTGATCCGTAGGATTCATACATCCAGGATCAGGTTAGGCATCGTATTGAGTGGTCAGAGGGTTTATCCTCTTGCTTTTATGTCCACCATGCTGCTTCCCAAGGCTTTCAATTTAAAAAAAAACAACTTTTGTTCCTATGTTTTTCATTATTAAGTTTTAACTTAGTTAAAGTCCACGACTACTTTTACTTTTTTATTTACTAAAGCATCCATATAGGCATTCTATTTTACGTTTACTTTTAGATTTTTTGGTGGGGCGGGGTTCTAATATGTCCAATAGTGTTAGCTTCTTTGTCTCGGTTCAAAATTTCAATTTTGGGTTTACAGTTTAGATTTTTCTTCCATTTAAGACACACATAGTATACAGCACTGATTTTACAATGGCAATATTAAATAAAATCATACATGTATTTTAAATAACAGTTTAGCAAATTACAAAATATTACTAACAAGTTTTGAACTTCCCTTTGAATGGAACTGTTTACTCATTCCTACATTATTAATGAATGTTCTCTTTAGAAAAGTTTTTCAGCTTTTATGAGCATTTACATACATTTGGCTCTTTTACTGTTTGCCAGACATGGTAGGGACCCAATGTAAAAGGATGTTTATTGTTCCAAGTGACAAACTGTTTGGCAATATAAACAGTTTCCAGTTCAAACAAACACTTAGAGATAAACTCTATCCTAGACCTGCATCGACTGAAAAAGTGACATATTCTCAGTGTAGCAATGAACAGAATTGAAAATCCTGAGAGTCTCTGAATCCTCACCAAAAGGTCAAACAAGAAAAACATATGTATGTATATATATGTTTTTTTTTTGTTTGTTATTTTCATCATGAAAGAACCTCTAAATAGACAAAACTATATATATATATATATATATATATATAAGCAGTTTTGTCTATTTAGAGATATTTTCATGATGAAAATATTTGGAATATCTTGAAAGTAAGTTTGCATGCAAGGCATAAATAAACAAAATATTTTGAGATAAATATCAATGATCCTCTTAAAACTGATTAAAAATGGATAAGTGCTACTAGTTATGATTTAAATAAGATAGAATATCTAAATTTTACAGCCTTTTACCAAAACGTTTTAAATGATAAATATTTTCCTCATTAAATTTTTAAAACACTTTTTAACTAGTGGCTTCACCTTTTTAATCAATAAGTAAATTAGTAAGTTAGAACACAACTATAATGATTAAAACAGATTATCCTATGCAAAAATACCAAGACCAATCATTACCAAACTTTTTTGGATTAGAGTACACTTTAAAAGAAATAAAAATATTATGGTGTACTTCATCTGTAAATTCATTTTAAAAAGATATCTATTTATTTTAGTTTATAAAAATAACTTTAACTGCAAATAATCAATAAGAAACATGAGCAGGTTGTTTCTTTGTAATTTTTCAGTGTTAGGACATATAAGAGACAAATAGACTTTCATTTCCTTTTCAATACACAGAAGTATTCCTTTTTTTTTTTGCATTTAATCCAAGGAAAAGAAAAAAATTTAAGTTCATATAAATATGAAATAGAAAAATGGATCAAAACATTTAAAGTTTTTGTTCAGCTACTGACAAATCCTTTTTTAGCCACAGAAGGATTATCCTCTTCTTTTTTAGCAACTGAAGTATCATCCTTTTTTTTTAGCTACTGAAGGACCCTCTTCTTTTTAGCATCTGTTGGATCTTTTTTAGCTTCTGAACGATCATCTTTTTTTTAATACTGAAAAATTTTTTTTAGCTACTGAAGTATCCTCTCTTTTTTTTTTTTAGGTTAGTTGTTTGTGTTTTATGGCATATCAATCCTTGCTGGTTATTTATTGCCAAATCCTGTTTATATATATATGATTTATAAATGAGTAGTTTGTTGGTAACATTTTAAAATAATCCAGAGTTCATTTGTTTGCACACAGTTCAATGGTTTCAAGTATTGTTATGTAATACTAATAATTCTATTTAATAGTAATCATTTGTTTGCACACAGTTAAATAGTTACAAACACAGTAAACAATTAGATATTTGTATTTGACCCAGAGATGGGATCCTAACAGGTATTACCATTCTGATTCAGAGTAGACCCAGGAGTAATGCCACCTTCTCCAAAGGTCAAGGATGGAGCCTTCAGGACATTCATTATTCCTAGGTAGAGATGCATTTGGTATATTCTACAGACCCAGCTGACTGGGCTCTTATATTTACCTACTGAAGGATCCTTTTTTTTGCTGCAGAAGGATCCTTTTTTTAGCTTCTGAAGGATCTTTTTTTTTTTTTTTAGCTACTGAAGGATCATCTTTGTTTGGAACAGAGATTTTTTTAGCTGCAGAAGAATCTTTTCTTTAGTTACTGAGGATCATCTTCTTCAATATAAATCCAAAATTGATAGAAATTGATATAAATCCAAAATTGATAGAAATCTAAAACTGATAGGATTTGACATAAATCTGAAATTGATATAAATCCGAAATTGATAGAAATTGATATGAATCCAAATTGATAAGTGACATAATTTGAAATATTAGATGAAATTGTGAAATAATTTTGAATGCAACTATAATGTAATAATAGAAAACGACAATTAGTCTGCTCTCCCTCCCCCTCAGTGATGGAAAAATAGTGGGACAGGTTGGGTTCTTTAGTCTTGATTAAGCAAGGAAAATGTCTGTAGGTTGTGATCCATAATGTTTGGGGACAGGCTCCTGGTGGCTGAGCAGTCTGTGACCAGGATGCCAAGTGGTCATGTGACCTGTAACACTCCACTTTGACCTTATTGCTAGATGGGCAGTTGGAGAGGTTTGATTCAGGTAATTGGCTGGTCATATCAAACCATATTGCTTATGTAATTAAGTCCTGATTGTATTCTTCAAATTGTTCTTATGGCAAACATTTTTTTATCTTGAAGATGCTAGAAGGCAGTGGCTGAAGGTCAATTGTGCTAAGAGAAAGAAGACTTTAAGATACTAGGTTTTGTTTACTGAAAACCTGGAATTAGCAAAGGGCTTGAAATTCCCCACCTGACACAAGTCTCAACTGTCTCAACTAAGGCAATTGAGTATCCCCCCTTGGTAAATTCCCAACAGAAGTTGGACTCATAGGTAGTGGAACACAAGACCATAAATAAAAAAAAAACAACACATATAGCAAATAAAAACTGAAAACGTAAACAAAATCTTTCTGAATTCAATTCAGAAAATGAAATAAAATGTCCAAGATTTATTATAATTGTAATCAGTAGAAGAAACTTTTTAAGCCAAACTGTCCTCTTTCTTGATTGAAAAAAATCTCCAATAGAGCAAACCCTTGAAAAGTGAAACAAATTAAAAGTGGCAATCTAATCATAATGATAGATAACTTTAAAAACACACTAAAAACCAAATCAAAATGAATTTTTCCACAACTTAAAATGCAAAACTTGCACACATGAAAAGCTTAACACCTCATAGGGAGTTATTAGGAAGAGGGAGTTATCCTTGGCTATACCAGAGAAAATAAAAACAGCTGGAAAAAAGTAAGGCATCACAGATTATAAAAGGATAACCATTAGAAGGAGTGGTGAAGAGATACAAACCTACACATTTTGTCATTTAAAACCTTCATAATTCCCAAGGAAATAAAGATTGGATATTACCTCCAAAAAACATAAGACAATACATTCAACATGTGTAGGATGTGACCAAAAAAGATGCTGATCATATGGTACAAGATTGTCCATATGAAACTAAATTCTCAAACTGTCAAGAGAATTATCTTATATTTTCAAGAATTTGCAAAATAATTAAAACAGAGAGGGAAATCATGGAGCAAGAGTATATGAGGAATATAACATTTTTAGAATCAAGAAGGATAGTTGAATCCAACAAGAAAGATAGCACCAATATCAATGTAGCACAGAAGTCTAATCAGCAGTAGAAGCACAACCACTGCTACCAACAACAACAATCATCTTGATAAATACAGAGTTCTCACCAAAAAACTACTGCAATGAGGACCAAATGATGGACTAAAATTCCAAGAAACTACTCTCAGCTGAAATCTGTCAAACAGAAACACTAACAAAAAGAATCCATCACAAATAACTGTACCATTGCCAAAAAAATTATTCTGAAAACTTCAAATCTCCAACTGAAACAAAGGGGAGATCATTCAGATCACTGACCCCCACCCACAAATTCCCAAAATAGATAACAACAAAAAAAAAACTCATATCACAAATTTAAAAACAAAAACCAAAGCAAATAATGAAAAATGAAAATGTTTTAACTATTCCAGCCAATTTTTAACCTTTCACCAATCCAAAATAAATTGTACCCAACCACTGAACAAAAATGAATGAAAATCCCCCCCCTCATCATTATCTTAATACAGACATCCCTTGACATAAAAAATAAAATCACCAAAAATAAAACCATATAAACAAACAAAAACAATGCAACTCCTAAGGATCAACCAAATCCTTATAGTGTAGAAAGTATGGGCATTGAAACTGACAATAGAATTTGAAACCTTTTAATCTAGCAGATATAAATAATAAAATTTAAGATACATTTACAAAACAAGACTATTTACGATTCATAATGACTGTGATTCATAATTTGTTCACTATTCTTCAAGTCACACTCTAACAATTTGTTTAAAAACAAAAATATCTACCAATAAACAATTCACTTACAAATCATATATATGTAAGATTTGGCATTGAATTACCAACAAGGGTTGATATACCATTAAACACCAGCTAACCAACTTCCTAATTCTCACTACTCTCTCTTGCTCTTTTTACACCAATAACTTTACATCTTCCTCCTTCTCTCTACTTTTTTCTATTTTAATTTTCTTTCTCAAAATCATCATCTCTTCCTCAACTTCTTTTTTTGTCCTTTCTTTTCATCTCTTTTCTTTCTCCTGATTTTGTTCTTCCGTTTATTCTTTAGCAAAACTCTGACTTAAAAATAGCATCACTTCATTTACTTCTTGCTATTTTTTTTTAATTTATTGTTTTCTTATTTGAACAGATATTTTTTACACACATATGACAAGGGATTTATTTATTGTTCTCTTATTTAAATACGTATCTTTTACACACATATGACTAAGTAATTAATAAAAAGTTACTTGGAATTTGTCATTGGTTATCTGAACATGATCAGCTAAACCTGCAGTAGACAAATGGTCATAGCAACAATTGAAATAAAGTTGATAATAACAAAAATAGAAAAAAAATCAAGAATTTAGACAATAATCTTTACCAACAAAACATTTATTTTTAGTTTTGCTGTAGTTTTAATACAACTTGACACAGATTCATCGCAGACAGAAAAATTCATTTTTTTTGTTTTGAAAAATCTTTTTCTTCAGTTCTTTTATCAAGTTTCTCCTGTCATCAAATAAAATGCTACAAATATGGATCATAACTATAAAAAAATTGTCTTAAACTTCTAACAATTCTTATATAGTCATATTTGTGACTACTACAGCCAGTAAAAACTTAATAAAAAATCTTATTTAATGAAATATATACATATATATATATATATATATATATATATATATATATATGTTGTTGGCCAACCATAGTCAAGGGCGACCCGGAGGATCCATTTTCAACAGCTACAAAGTCGAGGTGTAGGGGAGGGCACTACTCCTTTCCCAGGATTGCTCAACTTACCCTAATAGAAAGAGAGAGAAACTTGTCTAGGGTTATTTTAGGCCGAGAGGTTGGGAATTGCCTCCATTGTATGTTCATATTTACATTTTTCATGTTGTTGTGTCTGAAGAATTTGTTTTTTTTAACATGATCCTATTGTAAATTGAATTACCATGACCAGGAAATCTGGCAAACGCTTGCATACAACATATGGAAACACTGGACAGCTGTTTTGACCTTATTAGGTCTCATCAGCAAAAAAAAATGTAAATGATCCTATTGAATACTAATAATTTTTAAACAGATCTATTTGCCCCATAGATGTGACCTTAAAAGGTATTACAACTCAGGGTCAAAGTGGACCTAAGAGTAATGGCAATGAAAAGGTACTCCATATTTCCCTGATTTCTGTCACCATTTTGTAAGAGTATTGGTTGTAGGCAAGAATACTCTTATTATATCTGGACTTGAAGTGATTAGTTATGGTAATCATTTTAGTAACATTAATGAATATAAAAACAACTCAATAAATCTTATTGCCAGAGCAACTAAACAGAAAAGAAGTATGAGATTAAATTGTATCCAGTGGTGAGATTCTAGTTCTGAAGCTCTGGGAAGTGTGGTGTCACCCTATCATTACTCCCACGTCCACTCTGACCTGGAGAGGTAATATGTATTTACCCATCCTCTCCACTTGAGAGTGGTAGTACATGCTAGGGTCCCATATCTCGGTCAAATAGATCTGTCTGAAAATTATCGATGCTAGGGTCCCATCTCTCAGTCAAATAGATCTGTCTGAAAATTAATAATGCAAGTAATACTGAAAACCATACAAAAGTATGCAAATTATTTGTATTAAGAATTGTTACTTGAAGCTGTATTTTTTTAAATTATTACTTATTGAAACCATATAATAGCTTGCAAAAAATAAATAAATAAAAGACTGACTTTGACATTAAATAACCCAACAAAAGTTGGCATGCCATAAAACTAAGTAGACCAGTAAAGAAGATACCCAAGAACAAGAAGAAAGAATACAAAAGAGAGAAGTGTATGATAGTTTGCATAATTTTTCTTTGCAGGTAAAGAAGTTTTTATATATATATATATATATATATATATATATATATATACAGAGAGAGAGAGAGAGAGAGAGCATGCATTGTGTAACAACTTTCATTGAAAGAAAATGAACTTGAAGCACTGAGTTCAAATCTTGGATGTGGTTATTTGCATTTCACTTTATGCTAATGCCTATGGGAAAGGCATGAATCCACCTCTTCTCTCTTCAGCAATGAGTAAATAACAGGTCAGACTTTTTTTTCATTAGTATCCACTAAATAGACCATATTACTTAATATCTCTTTTACATTTTTCTTTTTTTTCCCCCTTTCCTCTCACTATAACTTTCTATATTTCATTCTTTTCTCTTCTCTGCATCATTTGTGTTCTTTCTCTCTTTTTCAATTTTTTATTCCTTCCAACTTATTCACTCTTAACTGTCTTTTTTACTTTCTTTTTTTTACTCCAGTGATATAAAAGGATTAGAGTCATTCAATGCTCTCAATTGATCCAATAGACAAACAGAATTTAAAGTCCAGATGTAAATAATCCCATAATTTATGACAAGAACTATTCTATTTGTTTCAATATTTTAACCATATATTATATTGTATGCCAGCAATGAATAGTATGACCTTCATTTTGAAAAAGAATGAAGTTTATACTTCAGGAATCAGCTTTGGCCAGCAGGTTCTAAATTAAAAGTCATTAAGTCAATGGATTTGTTTGTAAAAGGAAATTACAGTCCTCAGGAAATAGCAGCAACAAGGAGATTGACCAGAATTATTCACAGAGTCAGCTGAAAACAAATTTGTTTTCAGGTTTAAATGTTCTACTGAACTTTCTCTCTCTCTCTCTCTCTCTCACACACAGAGTTATTTTTACCACCAATATCCTTTTTTTATTTTTCAAGAGACTTTCAAATCATTGGTCATTTTGTTATGGCTTGACACTCAATGCAATAATTAAAATAGTGACCAATAAGAAATAAGGTTTGATAGGGTAGTGTTTTATGGCATATCAATCCTTGTGGGTTATTAATGCCAAATCCTGCTCACATACACACATATCTTCTAAGGACCCCAACACATAGATGTGCCAGAGTTAGCCAACCAGCAAGAATTTACTTACATCAGTTCTGTGTGGACACTGGATGTTGTTTATAGGACCTGCCAGGAGTGATAGATGATAGGGATGGATGAAGAGAGAGAGAGTCTGGGAAATTTGTGTTGACTGCATGACTTGATGATGATGATGATGTTCATGTGTGTGCGTGTGTGATTTTTTGGTGAACAGTTTGTAGGTAACATTATTTTTAAATGAGCCAGAACTCATTTGTTTGCACACAGTTAATAGTTTCAATTTGAGTTATTTAATCTAATGGCATATCAACTCTAGATTGTTATTTAATACCAAATCCTGTTAATACATATCTATATATGTATATTATTTGTAAGTGAAAAGTTTGTAGGCAACTATATTTTTAAACGAGTTAGAGCATATTTGTTTGCACACAGTTTAAATGGTTTCAAGTATTACTGACACAATTCCATTTAATATTAATCATTTACTTGCATACAATTGAAAGGGTTTCAAGTATTGCTATCTCAGCACAACTGACTCTCAGCCACTCCCTTCTAGCATCTTTAAGATAAAATAGGGTTTGCCACAAAAGCAATTTGAAGAATTTGGTTGGGACAATCATACAGATGCAAGTGCTTGACATGACCAGCTAATTGATTAAATTGGACCTCTCCAACCACCCCAGTAAATGTTTAAGTAGAGTGTTGCATGTCATATGACCACTTTGGTTACAGACTGAGTTACCAGGATCCCATCCTCAAGCGTTATTGGCTGCTACCCATAACCAACTGATAGCCTCATTGGGAGTGGTGGGTTCTTACTTCTCTGTAAAAGTGCAATTGGCTTATTCTACAGCCCTAGCTGACTGGGCAGACCAAAGAAATCAAAGAAAATAAAGAAAAAGATGTTGGTGTAAAAACATTTTGTGCTCATAAAGATAAAAAGTATCAATTAAAAAGTTAAAGACACTACATAACAATAGAATACTCAGAACTTATTTTTGCCAAAATGTGTCCTGCACCTGATGGTGAGGTTCCACTTCTGGAGATCTGGAGAGTATGGAATCTTCATTGCCATTACTCTTAGTTTCACTTTAACCAAAAGTGGTAGTACCAGTTAGGGTACTATCTATTGGTCAAATAGATCTGTTTAAAAATTATCTGTATTTGATAGAACTGTGTGCAAAAAAAGAAACAATGACACAAAATATTCCCAAAGATCAAGGCATGAAATAACACTAGATGGGTTAACATCCCATTAAAATCAATTAATCAATCTTTACAGGATTCTCTGTTCCTCATGAGACAAGGTGATGATATTGGATCACTGTAGTCAGGAAATGTTCATAACACTCATTGCCAGTAACTGACTTAATAATAATTTTTTTTTTTTCCTTCCCATCTCATTTGTGAACATTATTTGTTTTTGCTTTAAAGCACATTTCCTTAATAAAATGAGTATATACCAACTATAGGATTTCATTGGGCACCTCATACTTCTGGCCTTGAGCCACATTTAATTTAAGCTATGTAAATAACTCTAGCAACTTTTGTTAAAATCGCTCCAGATATTTCAAGAGAGTTTGAACCTACGATTGTACAACCTGTCTTATGCTGTTTTAATGTTACAAATGTACTTTTGTTATTCTGGGTAACATTTAGGTAAGGTTATCTACCATAAGAATTATTTTATACTTTCAAATTTCATGGTATTTTTACAATACAATCAAATGAATACCAATTTATAGAAATAAAATACAAATTTTATATATGCAATAAATACATGTTACCAATAACAATGATACTTTTGTCTATGAAAATTAATTTTATGACTATTACAATAACAGATTAAATAAAATGTTTACATTTCACTTTTAAAGAAACATTTATAGTTTTATAATGTTAACAAAATTTCATGAAGACAAACTTTATACCATTTTCTTGTAATTAAAATCAAAACTAAATCTTCATACATATTAAATTACATTTCAAAATATTTTTAAAAAATCCACAATTAGTTTTAATTAACAACAATAAAATTCATCCCCTTCTTAATGTAAAGAAACCCTAAAAATCTTTAATGTCTTTTGTCTATTGTTATTTTTAGGATGAAACACTTTCAGTCATAATTAATTTTAAAAATACAAAACAAAAAAAGAATTGAGACTATACAAACCACAGCATTCTTAATATCAGCTAAAATACCCCAAAGAGTCCAATAGATTTGAGCAGACTTGTTGTTTCTTAGACTTCAGTGAGGGAACATCAGTTAAAACTTGTGTGAAAAAACTTACACGGAGTGAGAATCATCATCATCATGTCGCGCTGGTAGCACGGATATCCCTGACCCTCTCTCGCCACTCCTCCCTATCGGTCATCGCCCTAGGCAGGTCTTCAGGACAATATCCTGTATCCTCACATAGCTGCTGAATGTATGTTCGTGCTGGTCGTCCTGCTTTTGCACGGCCATGTGTGGGGGTCCATAAGAGTACATCACTTATGAGTTCGTCCCTGCTTCTCCAGCAGTGTCCTGCATGTCTGGTTCGTCTAACTTGAATAGTTTTCGTGATAGAAGCCAGGTGGCCGTACAGTTGGTGTCTTGTGGGGTGTTGCCGCCAGGACTTGTTCAAGATTGCACGCAGCATTCTTGTGTAATTGCCATCTAGCTTCTTCTCCAGCCATTTTGTTAGTGTCCATGTAGTGCACCCATATAGTAGTATCGATGTGACCACTGCCTGGAAGAAACTGCGTTTCATTTTATCGGTTAGGTCTGATTTCCATATAATTGATAGCCTATTGATAGCTGTCCATGCTTTTGTTAACCTCGTGTCGATGTCCTTTTCGGTTGATTCAACACTGCTTCCGAGGTAAGTGAATTTGTCTACTAGTTTAAGAGGGGTTCCGTCTAGAGTGGAGATGTCCCCCGTTTGATTATAGCACATATATTCCGTTTTGTGTGCATTGACATAAAGGCCTATGCCTGTGGCTGCTCGTTCCAAACTATGCAGTAGTGTTTCGGCTTGGTCGGGTGTATTTGCCAGTATCGCTATGTCATCGGCGTATTCGGTGTCGGTAATTGTTTTTGCGAGGTACCTTCTGCTTCTTTTCTTTGTCAGCTCAAAGCCATTCTCTCTGATTTTGTCAATCGATGTTCTAAGTATGTAGTCTAGACAAATGATAAAGAGGTACGGAGCCAGCGTGTCCCCTTGTAGTACTCCTGCTACAATGTCGAAGTATTCTGTGTCTCCATCTGGTGATCGTACTTTTACTTTGGTGTTTTTATAGAGAATCGTTATTGCTGCTACGGTTTCTTTAGGTATGCTGTATGCTAGTAGGATTTGTTCCATCTTTCTTCTGTGAATGGAATCGAAGGCCTTGGTAAAGTCGACAAATATTAATGTCGCTTGTAGGTTTTTTGCCCATCCACCTTCAAGGATTCTACGGATGATTAATATTTGTGAGGTCGTGGATCTATTTCTTTGGAAGCCATTTTGATTTTTCCTAAGTATGTTGTTGATTTTGGGTTCTATGCGGTTTCGTAGTAGGGCATTGTAGATTTTGGCTGCTATGGATGTAAATGTTATGCCTCGGTAGTTTTTGGCTAATCTGAGGTCCCCGTTTTTAGGGAAGGGGAGTATGCATCCCTTCATCCATCTATCAGATTTTGATTGTATACTGCGTTGCAGTGTCGGAGCAGTATGTCGTCGACCAATTGTAGTTTTTGCTCTTAGAATGATACCTTAAAGGGCTGGAAAAAAAACTAGGGCAACTGGAGATCAGAGGAAGAATCAAGACCATCCAGACCACAGCACTGCTGCAAACAACTAAAATACTTAGAAGAATCATAGACACAAAGAAATTTGGTGTTATTTAGAGATTTCAGTGAAGGAATATCAATTGAAGTTAATGTGAAAATTTTGCAAGGAGTGAGATAATAATAATAATAATAATAATAATAAACATATTTAAGTATGCAAATATAATGTAATATCTTTTGTGTGTTACAAATACACTGATGTGTGTGCGTGAGTGTGTGTGTATATATATATATATATATATATATCGAGAGAGAGAGAGAGAAAACAGCTACCTTAAAGGAAATGTTTCTGTGAGTTTATTGGCAATAACCATAACTGAAATAAATGCTAACAACACAGCACAATGTTGAAGAGATTGGATCGCAAAGTGTTTGTTGTGACGTATATTATTAAGTTTGACAGTTGAAACTTCTTAGCAAAAGTTAGGCACCTTCAGATATTGTGTAGAGCAACTGTATTCAAAGAGTAAGGAGTGGGTGTGGTGGGATTAGTTATAGTGGACAAGTCAGTCATCCTGTCTTCTAGCAGACACATGATCAAAGGCGAGATGGCATATATTTGTAAATTTGGGAGGGCTACTAGATTTGTCCTTTGATTCAATATAAATGAACACAAACTGCCTTTGGTAGTCGGTCAGTCTCAGGAAAAGCTTATGTTCTGATTTATGATTTGTTGAGACCAAAATGCTCAGAGAAAATGACAGGTAAAGAATTTTTGCTTTTGAGCTATTTTCTTCTTCATCATCATCATCTAAACAGAGACAGGTCATTTTAAGGTAGATAAGTTGACATCCCCACAAGTAAGATTTGCATCTGTGCAGAGAAGAAAGTGTATAGGATCAATATGATTGCCACTTATGCATGAACTATATATATATATATATACATATACAGCTCAATTTGTAAATCTAGTAATGCATCCTTACCAAAGAACAAGAATTGCTTGAAAATCACTTTTTAAATCAAAGGACTAAAATTGCTTCAAAATCACTTTTTAAATCTTATGTATTTTTCAAACTGTCATCAAATCCCAAATTATCAATTCTGAATAAATAGTTTACTTATCAATGATCCATTCATTTTGTTATTGTAAGATAAGTACAAAGTTCAGATCCTTATGATACCAAATAAATATAAATGTATAGCAATTTATACATTTGATCTTTTGCAAATACAAAACAAGCACAAATGTAGAAACTAATCATCATTGTAACAAAATGTAAAGATGTATTTAAAAGAAAACAAATTAAATACATTTTACAAAAAAATAAAAAAATAAATGCATAAACTTTAATGCCAAATAAAAGAAATAAATTAAAAATTGAAATAGAATTTGACACTCAATGCAAAGATTTTTTTTTTCCATCATACGTGTGAAAGCACGTGCAATACTCTATCCTCATCAGCCACCAACCAGAGTGATAAAATGTGTAAAAAATTAATGGATATATTTGAATTTCTATGACATCATAAAGTTTAAAATCAACAACTGTCTTTTTAAAGCCTAGTAAAAATTCTAATAAAATGTGAAATTTACTTTTTGTTGTTTTGAATAAATTCAATACATTTGGGGTTAGAATCTGACTCTAGAATATTTACAAAATTATCTTGTTACATTTATCACAGTATTCAGGACACGATGACCTAATGGAAGTTAATTCTATGATCCAAACAAACAAATGTCTAACAAACACTTTTTCTGTTTTATGCCATTACAGAGAAATAGTCACTGGAATGTTTGTTTGTTAATTTTGTTTCTCCAAATGGGAGACATTATTTTTGCCAAAAGTTTGTTGCATTTTTATGTCTGTCTGTTTGCTCTAAATATTGTGTAAATCTTTCAAAACATAAGTAAACTAAGAATTTTCATTTTTAGTCAATACAAACTGGATACAAATGTTAAATTTAGTTGCTACAGATTCTAATAAGTTGGTGCATATCATATACAGCATGTTTTTTAGAGCTTTTTTTTCAGGATTCCAGAGCCAAAATTTAGGAGTGGATGTTAATCACAAATAATGACAGCATGACTGTAATTGGCTTTAAAATCAACTTTTATTTTAGATTGATTATTTCCAATGGTTTGATTTGTAATTTAAACAGGTTTTCTTACTTTCAGGAATCAAGGATAAAAATGGTAAAAAAAAACAGATACAAATGAAGTTTAATCTGTTGGAAAAAATCAAAAACCAAGAATGACTGTCAAAATGATGAAATTAAGAAGAGCCCCAGGAATTGACATGTCATGACATTGGAAGTAATTAAAGCAAGTGAAAAAGCAATGATAGAGATGCTACACAAAATAATTTCATTGATATAGGAAAGCAAACAAACCCCACAAATGATGATAAAACCCTATCCATAAAAAAGAAGACAAACTTTATCCAGAAAACTACTGTGTGATAGCATTACTCTCTTTTAAATTTAAGAAATTGGAAAAGTTATGTTCAAAAAATAGATGAAAATACATGTTCAAAAATACAAGATGATCTCTGGTAATGATAATAACACCATCCTGAATGGTACAATAGTTAATGAATTCCTATTTTGGGGGTCAGTAGAACCAGGAAGCTCAAAAGGAGAATAGCTCTTGTTTCAGCCTTTGGTAAACAAAAAAGAAAAAAAAATGTAGAAATGAAGAGATCTTACATAGACAATCAAGGTTTGTCTTTACTATGTACTAATAGTTCCAATAATCATACCAAAGAAACTTGGAGTATGAAGGAGAAAGACAACAGAAAACTGAGTCAATTTGAACACAACCACCTCATGACTATAGTGGGAGCTTCTTATATAAATCACATTAAAATGAATGATATAAGAAGTGACCTTGGAATATTAAATAAAATCAGACATCGAAAAGAAAAGATTGAAGCTATTCGGTTACATAGCATGCAAAAGCAATGCCAGATATGTGACCCATTCATACAAGAATTACTTTATCAACAAAAGACTCAAAGAACACAACCATCAAAGTGATAGAGTGATCAATTACTTTTAAAAATGTAACCCTGAATGGTTTGAAACATCTATTATAATTTTATTTTTCTAAAGATTTTTTTGAAATATGACAAAAATTTAAATTCGTTTCTTAATTGCCTGTTTAGTTAAAGTGATAAAAATATATTTGTTTGATCTATTTTTTTCTTTTTCATACAATAAAAATATAATAATAAAAAGAAGATAAGAATTAGAAATGTGTCGTTATTTTCAGGAGGAAAATTTTACATATTAATTCAAATGAAAAGAATTCATTTATTCTTTAAGTAGATTATTTCTTTTTAAAAAATGTTTTTGAGTTACACTAATTAAAAATTAGCATATCTTGTTCTAAGAAATAGAAAAAGTTTTTGAGTTGTACATTTTTTTTTTTTTTAATAAGTAGAGGAATTGATATTGTGAATTGAATTACCACGACCAGAAAATCTGGTGAACACTTACGCACGACATACAGGAACACTGGGCAGCTGTTTTGACCTTATTAGGTCTCATCAGCAGTGTATACCGTAATCTCCACCACTGGTCACTGGTTCGATCTCCAGTGGTGGAGATTACGGTATACACTGCTGATGAGACCTAATAAGGTCGAAAAAACTGTCCAGTGTTCCCGTATGTCGTGCGTAGGTGTTTGCCAGATTTTCTGGTCGTGGTAATTCAATTCACAGTTTTTGAGTTATTGATAAATAATGCTTTAGTTTAATTTTTATTATTTTTTTCTTTTTTACTCTCTAAAATGGTAACATTATAGGTAGGTACAATAAAATAGAAGCTAAGAAATAAAATTGTAAAACTTTTGTATTACAAATTCATTTTTTGCTTTACATTTAAAATTGCATTTTAAAAAAAAAGGTACGCCTTGGTTTGAAACATTTTCATGAGTTTTTATTTCTCAAAAAAATTAAGAATTTTTTTTGCAATTAATACTTAATTACAAAACAATAATTTAACCTCCCCCATTAAATTCAAATTTCACCAATTGAATCTGTAATGTTTAAGCATGGTAGGTCTTAAGAACTGAATAGTTCACCTTTTTTTGCAGATACTTATGAAAAACTGAAGAGTTTCACAGTTCAATTGATTTTTAATTATTGAATTATATCATTTAATCAGTAAAAATCAAAAACTGGATTTTGTATTTTTCCTTATTATAAACATGTTCAAGAGTGTGCACAATTTTAATACTCAATGACATCTGTTTTCTGGGTTATGACACATATATCCACCAAAAACAATGTGATTCATATATATATATATATATATATATATTAGAGAGAGAGAGAGATAGATAACAGCTATTACATATAACACTGCATAATGTTGAAAGTATAATAATAGTATTCTAAACAAAATAAACTATCAGTTTAAATAATAAAGAATAGACATCATAATATATTGATTTTGTCATTGAACTTTTCTTCTCCCATGACAGAGTGGTGTAATGTAGTTGCTGCCACCAGAACTCCTGTTGCTAGGGTGGGAGGTACTTAGACTAGTTACTAAGAAATCTTTGAAAAGGGGCAGTCAATTAGTTACCAGGAGAGTGACAAGTCATGACTTAAATTTTGAGGCTAGCAAAACTACTCCCCTCTCCCATATAAGGAGTGGGCAATGAATAAACAAGAAATCATTTCAGGCTTATTTGTTAAGGAGACTAGTTCACAAAGAACATGTAACAAAGAATAAAAGTCAATAGGATTTTTTTCCTGACCAAAAATCTGTTTTTTTTCCTTTCTGATATGGATAACCTCTTTGTCTATTTAAACTTTCCTTTGGGCACCCACTATACAGCAGTGGAAGTAAAGGGATATAGTTCTATGATGGTAGCAACAAGCAAGTATATTAGCATAAACATTGACAAAAAAATACACATAAAAATAACAAAAAAAACCCCAACAGATTAACTTTATCCTCTTTTTCAAGTGACTGTGTACTAATATAACATTTGCTAAACTGCAAATTCAAATCATGGCACGTTTTCAAATTTTATATTTCTGTTAGCTCAAGCAAACAGATCTTATATATACAGTAGTGAGCATAAAGATCAGAATGACATTAAGAAAAAATCTAAATGTGAAATAACTTTTTATTTTAAAGCTTCATAGAACATTCTATCAAAGAAAAATAATGATATAAAAATAAATTATATAATCCCAAAATATAAGGCTCAATAAATTTATTTTGATAAAAGTTATAAGAATAATTATATGACATTTGAAAAAAATAAAAACATCAGAATGATTAAATAAATCCATAAGATTTAATAATTATTTAGTATTATTTAAACATTTTTAGGGTAAGAATATAAAATAGGGTATTTTACTAAATTACAACAGCTCTTCACTGGCTCCTGCATTGTAAATATGGCAAAAAACATCTGTGACATCATTGGAACTTAGAAAACTCATAGTCAAGTTGTATAATGAAGATAAACTCTCAATTGGGGATATTTCAAAGACTGGGGGAGGGTTTAAAAAGTGTTAATCATGGTATTTTAAGAAAACTGGGTCATGTGAAGCCAAGAAACCACCTGGCAGACCTAGGAAAACTATTCCAAGGGAAAACAGATGGATTGGTAAAAAAAAGGATTGATTTGCGACAGCAACCGCTATCTCTAAAAGAGCTAATGCTAATCTAGGCATTAAAATATCAAGGCAGACTATTTCGCGAAGACTTAATGAAATAAATTTGAACAGTTGAGTAGCTTCTACAAAGCCTTACATTTCTAAAAAGAACAAAATGAGCCAATTGAAATTTGCCATCAAACACATCATATAGACTGAAGAACAGTGATTGTGTTCATTCCAGCGATGAGTCAAAGTTTAACCAGTTAAGTTGTGACAGGAGAAGGTTTGTTCAACGCAGTCCTAAAGAATGATATTCGCCTCAGTGCACTAAAAGCAGCATTTAATTTAGAGGAGGAAGTGTTATGGTGTTTAGCATGATTTCTGCTGCTGGTAGAGGACCTCTTGTTAGACTATACGGTAAAATTATCACAACTGTATACAAAGAGATACTGGAGAAACATGTTGTACCTAATTTGAGAACTGCAATTAATTAACCACCTATATTTATGCAAGATAACGCTCTATGTCACACAGTGAAGTCTGTTAAGACATTTCTTTCTGAGGAGTATATTACGATTATAGAGTGGCCTGCTCAAAGCCCACACATGAATCCTATTGAGAATGTTTGGAAGTTACTAAATGAAAGACCAAGGAAAAGAGTCCAAGAAATGTCAAAGAAATATGGACTAATTTGAAACAAAAATGGGAGATAATATCCGTTGATGAATGAAAGACATTAATTCGCTTGTGTAGCAAAAAATATCAAGCTGTTGTTGAAAGTAAAGGTTTACATACACATTAAGTACTAATGAATTATGAACAATATTTTCATTTAGATAGGATGTATCCATTATAATAGAATGATTTTGTTAAGCGTTATGATGTTTTTGATCATCTATTTTTTTTTAATGTTATATAATTATTCTTATAACTTTATCAAAATAAGTTTATTGAGCTTTATATTTTGGAATCATATAATTTACCTTTATATCTTTATTTTTCCTTGATAAAATGTTCTATGAAGCTTTAAAATTATTTTACATTTAGACTTTTTCTTAACATCATTCTGATCTTTATGCTCACTATTGTGTATATGTATTAGTTGGTTTGGGTTTTATGGCATATCAACCTTTGTAGGTTATTTAATGCAAATCCATTTTAATACAAATAATCAGTTCTATTTCAAACAATTCCGTTTAGCATGAGTACACAGTTTAATTATGAAAAACATTTCTATTTCAATCTATTCGGTTTAGTTAAACAGTTCTAATTCAACCAATTCAGTTTAGTATAAGTATAGATTTTGTTTACACACAGTTAAATATCAAAAACAGTTCCATTTCAAACCATTCAGTTTAGCATAAGTACACAGTTTAATTGTAAAAACATTTCTATTTCAAGCTGTTCAGTTAAGTCAAACAGTTCTAATTCAAACAATTCAGTTTAGCATAACTAGCAGTTTAAATATCAAAACAGTTCTACTTCAAGTAATTTAGTTTAGCATAAGTACACAGATTAGTTCTATTTAACCAATAGATAGGGCCCAATAAAGTGCTACCACTTTGGGACATAATGGACCTGGGAGCGATGGCAGTGAAAGGGTGCTCCACATTCTTCAAACCTCCAGGATCACTGGAACCTCACCATCAGATTGTTTAGCGTCATATCCAGGACACTCGTGGGGGGGGGTCTTACCTCTCTGTAGAGGTGCAGTCGGTGTATTCTACAGTCACAGCCAACTGGGCAATCTTGTAGATATGAGATTTAAACAACTGATAGATAACTGAAGATTTGACCATTCAATAATAAGTTATATTAGTAAAAATAAATGTCATGATATTGCCTTTAAAATCCACAACAGATGGAAGCAATATGACTATTTAAAAAGTCTATATTGATGTAAATACAATTTTTTTTTTTTAAATAAAATTCTATTCTGAAAATTGTACAGGCAAAAAACTAAATTATGGTGAGAAGGATTGACATTTATTTTCTAAAGTGTTAATGGGAAAATAAAGGCAAAGAAATAGAAAAAAATTTGAATGAAAATGAATTATGCAAACTAGATGAATTGCTCAATTTATGAACAGGATTTTAAGTTACATAAACTGACCAGAAGTTTATTTGCTTCACTTTTTATTGCAACAATAAACATATGTTAATGTTAAACACATGTTAATGCTTACAGTTCCCTAGAGGTCATTGCTCATACTACAAATACAATTTTTTTCTTCTCAGTCTTGATTTTCCACTGTCCAGAAAAAAATTGTGGAAAAAAGGCCATAAGATTTTTAGGTAAATATCTACTTTATACAGTTAAACAAAAATGTAAAAATTTGGTTAAACTAATCTGGTGAGACACAAAAATAAAAGCATTATACTTACATTATAAACTGAAAAGTTTTTTTCAAAAACTAAAGTTAAAACTGTTCCATGACCCAATTAGTAACAATAAAAGATTTGTTGATCATGACCCAAACCAACAAATAAAAGAAATGAAACATTTGATAAGTTATAGTAAAATGTATAACATATATATCCAAACCTGATGTTATTATTTTTATTGATTGTGCCAAGAAATATTGCAGCACACACAACTTGCTGTAATAAATCATTTTCAAAATTCACTATTTTAGAAACTTATAAAAATAAATAAATTGAAAATTAAAAGTAAAGTATATACTTTTGTCAGAATTTCTGATATAAGGAATAATGATAATTTCTCCTCTCAGAAATTCAGACAAAAATATTTTCTTATAGTATAATTGATGCTAAACTATCCTTCAAAATATTGACAAACATAAAACAAAAAAAACAACAGTAAAATAAGGAAACCACTAAAAGATTTTGATTCTTGAAAAAAGGTTTAGAGTATATTAACAACAATACGAGACATTATGCATCATTTGTTTAGCTAATTTTCTCTTGAAAAAAGGTAATTTTATTTCCAATATATACCATGCATGAGATACAAACTAGGCCTAGCCTTGACCAATTATTTACACACTAATACTAGACTAAAATTTACGTCTCAGAAAATCACATGATACATAAGTATATACAGTAAATAAACATTTACTGGATTTCAAGTATACAAAATAGTTCTTTTGACATCTTTATTGAAATGGGATATTTGAGTTTTACTCTTTATAGCATTTTAAACTTAAACTGTTCACAAAGAAATAAAAATAATAAAAAGCTGTTTTATTTTATTTGGTATTAGATTTAAAGACATGAAGAAATTTATGTTTTTTATCATACTTCTTTATATGTTATTTAATAACATACATGTAGAAAATGTGAAAATGTTGAGGGTTTTTTTTTTCTTTTGATAACTATGTCTCTTTTTATGAATCATACAATTATTATATATATTTGTACATAGATCAAATTATGAAGATTTAATTTTTAGGCATATATACTGATGTTAAATACAAAGGTCTGGGTGAATTGTTGTAGAGATCCTTCTAGCAGTAGAAGGAAAATGTTTTGGTTAAATCCATTTTGGCTAAGATGGAAGATAAGCCTCCTGCTGCTGGGAACACATCCGTAAAGTTTTGGGAGAGGAAAGAACAAAGTTAACTTACAATTAATAATTTTGTATGGCTAAAATTGAAATATGAGAAGAACTAGAAGCAACACTCATCTTCAAAATTAATTCCATAGATTAATGATTTTGGAACAATAAATCAAAGGTTGAACTTTACACAAGTACAGATAGTATTTAGTTTTCAATTTACTAAGATAAAAAATTAAATAATATATTATAAGCTTTTATTCATATATGTAAAGTGATGCAATTAAAAACTGGATATTTTAGAGTTATTTTGAAAAAAAATGTTTCACAAAATAGAAAAAAAGTAAAGGAAAAAGGCAACAATTTGCAAATAATAAAATCACAATAAAGAGGATACTGAAATAGAATAAAAATAAATAAATGAAATACTAAAAAAAATTTTATTTGAATGTATTATAAAAAATATTCTAAAAAAAAAAAAAAATCAAGTCTTTTCACAACAAAGAAAGTTTCTAGTCAAAAAATTATTTTACCAAATTTTTATTCAAATATCTAAAAAATATAATGAATTTATTTTCCTTTGAATAATTACAACCAAATTTGGACATTATTTAACAGATACAATAAATTATATAGCTTTATCATTTGGAGCAAATCCTATGAAACATGTCAAGTAGAAAATGTGTCTTTGCTCGTTTTGATTGATGCCTGAAGACGAGCAATATTTGCATCTAATGAAGCTAACCCTTGTCGAAAAGTCCGAACATCTCCAGTTAAGGAAGATAAAGTTGTAACAGTGTACTGTGATAGAGAAGACACATCTAACTCTGATGCAGCCTCAGTGAAAAAATGTTGGTTTTTATAAAGAATGTTTTGCATAATTTTATTTGATATCTTCTTTGCATTTAAACACTCCCCTTCTTCCTTCTCTTCACTTTCTTGTTGCCGTTCTCTCCCAGACTCAGAACCATCAGTGGAATATTGTTCTTCGAGTTTGGCTTTTGGATATTTAGCAAAATAATCAGTGATACTAGCCCGAGTAATATCAGCCGAATTTTCTTGTGGGGAGCTGCAAGAGGCTACATTTCCTGCAGATGAGACACTTAAGATTTGAAGGGAATTCAAATTTGATCTGACCTGATCGTGAATATCATTTGATACTGGAATGAGATTTTCAGTATCAGGTGATGCCCCACAGCCAGAATCCTTCATATCAGACAAGGGAAGACAGCTTGTCTTACTCATTTCTTGATTCTGTAAGCCTAAATAATCTTTGGTGTTTGGTGGATTGTTGACTGAGGAGTTTGTCTGTGGCTGTTCAATTCCTTTGATTAAAGTTTGGTGTCCATGAGAGCCTTTCAATGTGTCCAATAATTCTTGCAATCTTTTATCAACAGAACTTTCCAGAGCAGTTTTCAAAACATTGGTACCAGAACCACCTTTGTCTGAACTAGCAGGAGAAGCTGTCCATGAATCTGTCAAAGTTGCAGTAGAATCACCAGCAGAAACAATCTTTAAAATGCTGAAAAAATTTGAAAGGGATTTGATATTAGTAAGAAAAAGAATAAAACATTGGATATAGTTACTATAGAAAATAATACAGGTAGTCTCTACGGTGACAATGAATTTATTCAGCCTCTCCACCATGGAGAGGATGTGACACAAGGTCAATTTTTAAGCAGAGTAAAGCTGATTTGGATACAGAGTTTTCCTTTTCCTAAATGGTTGCCTAACCAAAAGGCTAAGAAACCCGAGGTCTGTTTTATTTACTATTTACTGGGAAGAAGAACAGATAGATTCATATCTTTTTCAAGGTGATTAGTGCAAGTGAAATGTAAATAGCTTCCTCATCTAGGAATTGAACTCTGGCTGCCAATTTCATTTCCTACAACAACAATAACTGATATACTAAGCACACCTCCTACCAATTTATGAAGTAAGTAAATTAGAACAGCTGGCAATGACAATAGTTCTGAGATGTTCAAGTGTATTAAGGGTGGGAGTATGATTGCATGATAATGGATACATTGTTCCCCCTAGGAATTCTTGGCCTTATATCACCTGACTTCATTTAAGTCATTGTAAATATTTTTATATTTGTGTTTGGAAGCTTTTAAAGCACAAAGAGCACAAGTAGGTTCGATATACACACTTTTGACAAGGTAACATGTGAAGACACTAGGGGTGTAACAGTTATTGTTATAGGAAATGGAATTAGTGACCACAGGTCAAATCTTTGACAAGTTTGTTTGCATTTCACTTTGTGTTAATGCTTTTGGTAAAGGTATAAATCCATCTATTTTCCCTCCAACTATGGGTAAATAGTAGGGTAGACTGTGCTCTTTAGTCTTGGTTAGGCAATCAGTCTAGAAAGAGAAAGAAAACTGAATTCAAACCAGCTGTTTTCCACTTAATAATTAACTTTGTAAGGCATCCTGCATGTAGCAGAAGGATTATGTAAATAAAAACATTTTATATTTTCTGACATTCAAAAACAACAAAAAATCTTTTTAAGACAACCAATGGTCAACTCCTTCAACTCACTAGAGGAAATATTTGACGAATAGATTAATAACAAAATGATTAGAACTTTAACTTAAGGACAACCTGTATTTTTATATCCTAATAATACATTTTTTTTTAACTCTTCACTCTTTCATTCCTTAGTCTGTTAATTTAAAATTTAATTATTCTAAAATCATAAGAATGAAATTATTTCAACATTATCTCCCAAATAAAGCAATCTTATTGCTGTCACACACATTGTAATACACCGATTAAAATTTTAAAAATGAATAAAACTATGTAACAAAAAGTAGTAGTTAAATACAAACAATTAAATTGAATATTCATTCAGCAATATATATATATATATATATATATATATCACACTGTAAAAAATAAATAATTTATCAAAATAATTTATTCCATAGACGTAGATTCATTCTTTGTTTCATGACAGAGAAAAAAAATTGGCTAGATAACACTTAAAGAAATGAAGATAAAGTTAATTAGTCATTTGAGACAGTTAAAAAAATGTTTAAAAATACGTAAGATGATCAATATGAAGATCATTCAATGAATAAGGGAAATATTTTTGAAAAAGCAAAATACATAATTTTTTATCAATGTAAACCCTGCATTATTTGGAATTAGTTTAAAGCAAAAATCATTTTAATCTTACAAAAATATTTCTTTTGAGGCTATTCAAAATGGCAGCAAAGAAGTGCAAACCATGTGAAATTTACAGTAGAATGTGAGACGTATACAGAAAAGCATATTTCAGTCAAAAAAAAGTTTACAAAATGGTCAAAACGTGGGTTTGCCAATATAAGCCTGAGTCATAAAAACAGTCCATGGAGTGGAATCATTGACTCTACAGTAATGACAATGACCAAGTCACAGGTGCAGTTGCCAGTAAAGAAGGTCATGCTGACAGTCTTTTGGTATATGAAAGGATCCATGACAACTGCTTTTGTTGAAAAAGGTACAGCTGTAAACAGTGCTTCTGACTGTCAACTCCAAAGACAAAATTCACCTTATTTATTGAATGACTCATATTTATGAATTTCTTTGAAATATTCTCAAAAATTCTCTTTCTATAGATATTTACAAAATGGGTTTGTGCGGCACCCAGTAAGAATCAAATTCACAATAATAATGGATATGTACATTAAGTTGTTATTTACTAAGCTTTGTTTAGTCTGGTTATTTATAGTACTTGTAGTTGCTAAATAGTCACCCATTTCAGAACTTAACAGGCTAGTTACAGTTTAAGTTTTAAAAACTACGTATAGCTTAGATTTGGCACAAAGCCACAAGTATGGGGCACCTAGTGAGGACTGAACTCACTCTTTTAAAATAACTGTTCTGCAAGACTAACCTTGTTGAGTAGTTCCTTTTCATGGCATCTCTCAAAGCAGTGGGGGCTACTTTGCAGTGCTCATCTCCTTCCTATAACCTATTAGATAATTAAGGTACCTTGATGAGTAATTCCCCTTCAGCATGCCATGCCAATTAAACTTTCCAGCATAAACAAAGTATTCAATAATGCACAAATTACATCTTAGTGGAAGAAAATCCATCAATGTTCAAATGAATAAATAAACATTATATATATATATATATATATATTTGGATCATCCAATAAATAAACTGAATTTTGCAATATGATGACTCACATTTCACCCAGGAAAAAAAAATTGCTTTATTTTTCAAAGTATTTTCCATTCTTTAAAACACAATGAAAAACAAACTTTTGTATTTTTTTAACATGGAAATCTTTGAACTGAGGTTTTAACCATTAACTCACAGTGCTATTCACTTCATTATTGCTTAAAAATTTTGTCCACACAGAAATTCTTTGAGGAAGCCAAACAAATAGAAATCAGAGGGGGCCAGATCTGGACTGTAAGGAGGATGTGGCAGCGGTTCCCAATCAAACTGATATATGGTTTCCATACTTCTTGTTGAAGTATGAGGCCTTGCATTGTCAGGGTGAAACCCAACAACAATTGACCTTAGAAAAGGCAAGGTCAACAAGCACAATTTTGGGTGCTCTACTCACAAAAATTCCCAGTTGCTCAGTAATGTGCTCTGTTGTAACTCTGCTGTCAGACAAAATGATCACATTAAGTGAATCCACCATTACAAATGTGCTCACCGTTATCAGTCTACCTCACTTATCTTCATCTTGAATAATATTTTAATCTTCTTTAAACAATTTAGCACATTTATAAAAAAAATTTTGACTAAAACATACTTTTCCATACACATCATACATTCTTCTGTAAGTTTCACATAGTTTGCACTTCTCAGCTGCCAAATATTTGATGACAAACATCTGTTTGATTTGCCACCATTTTGAATGACCTCAAAACAAATATTTTTGTGAGATTAAAATAAATTTTACGATAAACCAATTCCAAGCAATGCAGAGTTTACATTGAGAGAAAAAAAAAAGTATTTTGCTTTTTTTAAAAAAAAGAAATTCTCTTTATTTATTGAATAACCCTCATATTTGACACTGCATCACAAAGCCTATAACCTGGCAGTCTCACTGAATTTGAATAAAAAAATTTTACCATATAATGTTTAATTTATGTGATTAATATTCACAAATAAATTGACAAAAAACATTATGGTGAAAATTGAATATTTGTCATATAAAATAAGTTCCATTTTGTCCTCATTAGGTTACAAAATCACTGATATATCATTAAAGATTATTTATATAGCATTAATGAATGTTCACAGATGGTTATTGAATTATTGTTAATCATTATTTCTAAACACTAAATGCATACACTGAATAGCAGAAATACAGTGAGTAAAACATTAAAATATATTATTAATCCCATCTTAACCAAAAAGAGAAAACAAATTTGTTTAGTTGATTGGTTTGGAACATAAATAATCAATGAAAGTTGATTATGATTTGATACAAAATTTAATCTTTTATTCTAGTATGGTAAATCTTAAGCATGTTAAAGAGCAACCCATCAAGTATGAAAATACTTAGTATATGTCTTACTATACAGTCTCCCTAGCAGAGACTTATTATATACTAGTAGAAGTACCGATCATTGCCTGGGATTTAATATCCTAAAGTATATAGTGGTAAAAGTTTACTTGAAAAGAGTTTTGGAAGATTTGCTTCATTCATATGCCTATTTTTAGGAGGTATGCCGAACTAATGATTTAAAATTGCAATTCTATAAGAAAATTAACTAAAATTTCCTGCTTAGAGGTTAGGGAATTGCATTCATCGAAAAATTTATAGTCACATTTTTTGTGTAGTTGTTTAAGAGATTTTTTTGCACAGTTATATGATATCAAGTATTCTTATCAAATACAAATAATCTGTACACAGTTGTATGGTTTCAAGTATTCCTATTTAATACTAAAAATTATATGGTTTCAAGTAATTATTTCTATTGAATGTACACAGTTATTTATTTTCAACAAACTAAATAATAATCTTTAGTAAATAATTCTAGCTTCAAGTAACTATTCTTAAAACAAACGATTTACTATTATATCACATCAAGTATTCGTATTGAATAAAAATGATTTTTAAACAAATCTATTTGGCCCATAGCTGAGACTCAATTAGGTACTACCACTCTGGGTTAGAGTGGACATGAGAGTAATGGCGATAAAAGAATATTCCACACTACTCAGACCTGCAGAAGTGGATCCTCACCATCAGATGCAGTCTAGTGTCATATCCAGGACACCTGGGGGGGGGTTGTAGTGGTTTTACTTGTCTGCAGAGGATATAGTTACTATATTATAAGTCCCACCAACAGGGCAATAAATTGAAATAGGTAATGACATATAACCAAGACATTTAGTTATTTAGAGTATTAAAAGATAAAAAATTTTGGTCCATGCTATGCAGATGCCAATTTTATTTGCTTTCTAAACAAATCAATTTTAAGCCAAAATGTTCTAGATACATTTTAGAGATCTCCAATAATGGTGGTCATTTTTAATGGGTGTATAAAATGTGAAATCTATTAGGTTACAGGGTAGCAAAGCATAGTTTCAATGAAATTTACAAAACAAAAAAAGGGGGGGTTGAATGAGATACATATACCATGACAATAAGTTTGGAAAGACAGAAAAGAAGAAAAAGAGAACAAATTTTGTTTGTTAGATCTGCTTATACTTTTTAATCTTTCATTTTCTTTGTGTCAAGGATTTCTGGGGGGGGGGGGGATTTTCTGGTTGTGATCTGGGATTTCAACGGTGATAATTATTTTTCAATTTTCTCAATACCATGCAATTAAAATGGTGTCACAAACAGAAATTACAAAACCCCATTCTACTATTGACAGATTGATGAAATAAAAGGCAAATGGGTTTTTTTGGGTCTACCAAAGAAAAAACTTGCTTTCTCTCCTCCCCAGAAAAGGAGGGAAACATACATAACAGAGTTTGTTTATTTTTATCGAACTTTTGAAAAACTAAACAAAGATGACCAATCATATTTCTGGAGAACATTCATTTGGAAAAAAATAAATGAATTTTCAGCAGTATATAAATTAAATGAGTGATCCTTTTAAGCTGATAAAATATCGATGGAAAAATATGTACATATTTAACGACCACAAACAGGTCAATTTTTAAGCAAATTACAATATGTCTATATCATTAAAGAAATTTTTGTAAAACAGTTCATGCTATGAAAACTTTGTGATAAACTAGATAAAAAAGTGGAACCCGTATTTTTTGCTGAAGAGAAATACATACCTTATACAGGATTCAGACGACATGACATGAGATCAAATAGATGAAGATCAGCAAAAACTACCAAGGTGACAATTACACATGCCATGGTTATTTAAATAAGAACATTCAGTAATAGGAACAAAGTGATGATCAAAATCCTAATGGAACTAATTATTGATATGAGTCCAGCACATTAAGCATTATGCCACAAGGACTCCTCAAAAGATGACATGTATTCTCCTTGCTACAGAATTTATTGATGTTGCTACAGATTTCAAAAAATAGAAACCAGGTATTTATTTTCCACATTTGAAAAGATATTGCAACTTGATTCAACCTAGCAGCTGTCAGATAAAAAAAAAAAGTCATATTGAAAGTGACATTAACATATGCATAGGTAAAGTATGGACTCCTATTGACAGATTAACAAACACATGGAAATCTGATCTCTTTGATAAAATCAAACAGGTATTATTCCAAGTAGTCATTATGTTATTGTTTCTATTTTATAGCTGTACAACTTGGACTTTAATGAAATGCCCATAAAAAAATAAAAATGGGAATTACACAAGGACGCTGTGGGCTGTATAGAATAAATCCTGAAAGCAGCACTCTACAAAACAGCAGCTATACGGCCACTTACTTCCTATCTCACAAACCATCCAAGATTAGCAGGATATGATGGTACGAGTGGAGAAGTAAGAATGAACTCATCAGCCATGGTCTCCTACATATGGATACACCAATGTTGAGTGCCTAACAAACAATTACATTGATCATCTGTGTGGGGGACACCGGATGCTGTCTGGAAGACTTGCCAACAGTAATGGCAAACAGGGATAGACGGCAAAAGAGAGTCAGCATGCCTTGTTGATAATTAGTGACAAGATCCTGACCTTTCGGACTGATGTGTGAAGTTTTTGTAAAATATTTTGATCTTCTTTATACCAACAGGAAATAATTTATTCAAACAGAATGTCTACAAGAATTAGAAAAGTACTATGTCATCAAATAAAGGCATCTAGTTGTGTATATCAAACAAGTGTTATTACTAATGAGAAAACAAATGGAAAATTTAGGAAAGGTTATTAGATAGAAGAGTTGTTTTTATCAGATATAGTAAAATATATCTTCAACATTCCTACATGTCATTTAAGCAAAGTGGGGCAAGAATTTAAATGCAACTCTAAAAACAGTCAAAAAACTTAAACTTTAAAATTTATCTTCAATGTAGTGATGATTAAATCAAAAATGCATCATCATCATCCAATAAATAAAAAATGTTTACTACAAATTATGTTAATGAAATCATAGTACAAAATAACTTAAAAATCTAACTTTCCAAACTTTAAGAGATAACATATCTCCTACAAAACATTGGTTGATTTTAACAGCATGTCAACCTTTGGGTTATTTTATGCCTAGAGGTTAGGGAATCACATTCATTGCACATTCATATTCACATCTTTGTGTAATTGTTTAAAAGTGTTTTTTTTTTTTCTGCACAGTCCTATTGAATACGAATAATTTGCACACAGATCTATTTGACCCATACTTGTGACCCTAACAGGTTTTAACACTCCGAGTGAACCTAGAAGTAATGAAAGGATACTTTACACACCCAAGAGGTCCAAAACCACATCAGATGCTGTTTAGTGCCATGCCCAGAACAGCCTTTTTTGGGGAAGTCATACTCATCTGCAAGGGATACAGTAGACAAAACATTTGGAAGTTATCAGTAGAGGTGGTAAAAAGCTACTGATAAAGTTGTATAGGTCTTAACATGTGTAATAAATCAGAAGCTTCAATAAATGCTGTAAAGTTTGAACTAAGTAGATCAGTGGGAGTTATATGAATAAAAAACATCTATGAAAAACGGCATTTATGCAACTAAACTTACAGAACAAAACTGAAAAACATTAAGTTTCTGAAGAAATATCTGATATGTGACAGCCAACTATATGAACCAGATGGATCATAACAGAAAAATAAAAAAAGATAGCAGCACAGAAATGAAACCAAGATCAGCATCATGTGGATTGGGGGAAAATTAAAATATACAGTGTGTTTCAACCCGACTACTGAAAAAGTAACTAAATTTTCTTGACAATTACATTATTGAACAAAAAAAAAGTCAGTGAAAAAACAGAATTTTAAAAAAGTTTTTTTTTATTATGGCCTCAATTTTAATGAAACTTCAATGGGTCAAATAATTACTTTCCATATATGTGTCTGACATATAGGAAATGATTATTTTCCTTGATTATTGTTGTCTTAGTTGTCGCGAAAAGTCATAATTTTCTAAAAAGAAAATTCTTAGAAATTGCCTATTTTTTGTATTTCTGAGAAAGAAAAAAAAATTATGACATTTTGCTACAACTAAGGGAACTATGACAATAATCAAGGAAAATAATCTCTTCCTATGTGGGTCTAAGTTATTAAAATTTCATTAAAATTGGTGGCAATAATAGGAAATTGTTTAGTCTTCAGTTTTTGGTTGAATATTGAATATTCTTCCTTATAAAAATAACCAATGTTTCATCCTTAATTTTCAAATACTCAAGATTTGAGTTCCTGAGAGCTCAAATTTCATATTGTCTTACCATTTTTATTCCTATCAGAAAAACTATAACAAATAATGCAGGCTGAAAAAGTTTCTGTACACTTTTAAGCATTTGCAATGAAATATGGCAGTTGTGTCATCTGTACCATCAACTGTAGATGGGTCTAGATCTATTCCAGCATTTTAACTGTCACTATCAGATTCTTGATAATAATTGATGCCTGTAAGCTCATCTTTTTTGTTCAATACTGTACTTTTACACTTAAATGAGAATCTAGAACAACTGAGATAAAAGTAGCTTTTCCTCAAGGAAATATCAAGTGAAAAGTGTATCTGAAGCCACCTTCTTAAGTCAAAGTTAGTTAGAAACTATGGCTTCTAAAGAAATGTGTGTAAGCATTGAATGATGCTTTTAGAAACTGTATGTGAAGAATTAAACTTGGATGCAAAAAAATCTGGTTGATTGATCGATTTTAATGGCATATCAACCCATCTAAGGTTATTTTATATCAAGAGGTTAAAGAATCATGTTTGTTGTACATTATATATTTTTAGTTGCTTTTTAAGAATTGTTTGCACATAGCTGTATGATATCAAGTATTACCATCAAATACAAATAATTTGCACAAAGTTCTATGCTTTTAGGTACTCCTATCTAATGTTGATAGTTTATACATGATTATAAGTGTTTAAATAATTATTTCTATTTGATAATAATCATTCCTTTGCACAGTTATAGAAGGTGCTTTTAGAATAACAATTATCATTGTAGCAAATTGGGGACCAGAGTTCAAAACCTGAACAAGGCTGTTTGAAAGGCATGAATCCATTTGTTCTCCTCCTAATTATTGGTAAATAGTTGGGCAGAGTGGGTTCTTTAGCCTTTGTAAAGCAACCAGTTTAAGAAAAAACTCTAAATCCAAACCAAATGTACTCCACTAAAAAGTGACCTTATGTCACACTCTACCCTTAGAAGAGGGGTTGGGTAAATACTGAGTTATATATTTTCAAGTAGCTAATCATAATCCTTAGTATCATCTTTCTGGGTTTTTTCTTACAATATTGATGAATTAGATGGACTAGTAGAAAATTAGGAAAAACTTCAAAATTGATAAAATAGCAGATGGCATATTTACATACACAGACCTTCAAATTCAACCTAGTATTCCTATGTTGATGACAAAGTACATTATTAAAATATCACATGTGTTAATGATGATTTGAACCCAAAATGTCTGATAGGTCAAAATAAATCAGTAACTAATCAAACAAGTGCAGACATCAGTTGTGACATTTAGAAATCAAGCTTATCTTGGGAGGGGGGAAAAAAAAAAAAAGAATCAAGTGATCTCATTTTTTTGAACCTCAATATGTACCTAATCTCGAAATTAGGAACGTATTATAATGGATTGTATGCAAACTTGATTGACAGTTTCTAATGTTGGAAGATATATCACATTCTTTTATATATTATCCTTTAGGATAGAAATTTAAGAAAATAGGCAGAGTAATATGCAATACATTAGCTGCTGAACTTTAGGAGAGAAATCTAATGATTTATTGATTATAATGGTATGTCAGCCTATCTGGGTTATTTTATGCTTAGAGGTGAGGGAATTGCACTCATTGCACATTTATATTTACATCTTTTGTGAAGTTGTTTAAGAATTGTTTGCACATGTGAAGTATTTCTAATACAAATAATTTGCATACAGGGGTATATGGTTTCAAGTATTCTTCTTTAATACTAATAATTATATGGTTAAGAGTAATCATTTCTACTTCATAAGTCATTTGTTTGCACACAGTTATATAACTTAAGTAACTAATAATAATGCTTTGTAAACAATTATAGGTTCAAGTAACATTTTAATAGTTGGTTAGTATGTAATGTGATATAATAGGTTCAAGTTATAAATAGAATTGGAGGCTAATTTCAGGGGAAGGAAAGAGAGAAGAAAAAAAAACAAAAACAATAGGCTGACAGAGGGTCTACAGAATGGTGAGCTGACCTATAAGGAGTCAGGCCAAAGAACACTCAGGTACAGGTGAATGACTATAGTAATTAAAAATGACTAGAAAAAAAACCTGGAGGTCCCAAATCTGCTGCTGCAGATATGTCTTCCCTCCAACACCGGACAGAAGGTATGAAATTTAGTTGGCTCAGAGACGTGACAAGGTAAAAATGAAAGTTGAATACAAGCCAGTGAAATTTTAAGAGAGACAAAAATTATGAGCTCTGAAAAGTGGTCTCACACCAGATAAACAGCTGTGGAGATGAAACCAGCAAACAAGCACATTAGAACTGCAACAGAAAACCAGAAAGAAAATTGAAGGTCTGTGTCTGCCCTCTCTTTCTCTCCTCATGACATGGTTTCTCTATGTCCAACTAATGCAAGCAACTTAGTTTTCATACTGTTTCTTTCTCCCGACGACTACTATTCTATAAATCCATGTAGGAAAACATACATTCTACTAAAGAAAAAAAAGTCTTCAAATTGATAGTTCAAGCATTAAACCAATGTTGAAAAGAAATCACTAGTATCAACTGGATTGACATTAGGATAAGTCAAAAGTTTTGCAATATTTTGGTATGTGTTAGTTTGCGGCATATGACCGAAGTAGTTGTAGTAGGTACTCTCTGTGTTTGGTAGTATTGTGGTAGTTGGTGTGCAGTTTGAAAACCACACAGATGAACATGCAATTTAGTCTAATTTGGGAACTTATACTTAATGAGTTCGGACCAGGTCATAAGTGTTTAAAGAAGTAGCCAAAAATATTTGTTGCATGAAAAGAAAGACTGTTGATTACAGTATAGTAAGTAACCAGATGGTTGAAAATATTTTGCTCAAGTTGCACGACCCTCAATGATTAAAGTTAGGTAAGCCTAAAACCATGGATTTCAAAGCTGTGCTCCAAACCTTATTGGTAAAGCTGGCAAGTAATACTCTGAAATTATCAGGCAAGCTTGACACATTGTGGTTTGTCACCTTCATGACCTCTGCAAGAGCGTTCAAATGTTGAATTGTGCCTTACATCCCCGAAATATTGCAAAACTTTTGATTCACCTTAGTACTTCTTGTCAGGTTTCTGTTTAATTCAATGTGCTTCATCTTGTGCCAAATTATTGAAAATTTGGAAGCCTGAAAAATTCAGGACACATTTCTGAATTAGTTTCCTATAAGGGAAAGCAGTAGAAATCCTTTAGGATCTTTTAGTGAGTTCCTTAAGTATTACCCTCTGATGTCCTTTCTTTATATCTTGTTGCTGGAACCCTTCCTCTATATAACTTAATCCTGATTAAGGTAGTCAACATATCCTCTAAATAAGAGGAGTGAAGCATTTAAATTTAACCTAAATTTAGCATTTCAACTTTTTATATTAGTTCACACAATGTTTGAAACACAAAATTTACATATGCAGGACAAATGTACTGGCATTTTCATGTAAAAATGCAACAAACTTGAGGTGAAAATAAGTTCACATTAGGTGAAACAAAATTATAAATCAATGTTCATTGCAGTGGATATTCTTCTGTAGCATTAGTTTGCACAATAGATATAACTTACTTACTATTACTATTCCAAATATGGTGAGATGTGATCAGGGGGGGAAAAAAAAAGTTAATTATATTATATGCATTCCTAACTTTTGGGCTAAAAAAAAAAATCTGGAAAAATAGTGCATCTTATAGAGAAATAATTACAAGTTCATCTCAGAAATTCCAAGAGAAGTTTTTGAAATGACTGTTTCATCATTTAATGTATCTTAACAACATTTCTCTTAAAGCAGGAAAAAAAAAGAGGAATAAAACAGCAAATGGTATCAATAATTTGTTTGGCTTAAATGTTTTTAAAACATTTTTCTCTATTTAAGGGATTGATAGAAAAACCTGTAATTAAAATTAATGGTTGGTAAAAGAGGGAAAAAAATCAATCAGTTAATCAAGTATTCAATCAAGATATTGTTTCCTTGACTGAAATATTTTCTTTTTAAGCACTATTTCACACAGCAAGAAGAGTATCAGATTTAGGGGATATGTGATTCTATTTAAGTCAATAGCAGATCTCATATAATGAGTCATTTGGTGTACTTGTAATCTGGTTACCAAGGTTATAAGTTTTTGGGGTTTTTTTTTTTTACTATTCTTTATTGTACTCAAGCACGACAGTAAATGGAAGCTTCATATAAGACTATATCATTAGCTGTGTCACCTGTTTCTTGTCTCATTATAATATGATGTTATACACCTGAAAATCTAACACAAGTGATTGATGTGCCCCGCCAATTTTTTTTTCTTTGTACAGTAATGCCAATCAATCATGTAAACACTGAGAGTCAGCTGATTTTCAGTCAGCAAAGAAAAAAAGTCTTGCTTAATCTTATACATACTCCTTAGGGCCTATCTATACTCAAAGTTGACCTTACCCAATCAAGATTCTTGCAACCCAAGTGAAATTTCTTCAACTATCTGGTTACTGTAGTGTGATCAACTGTGCCATCACCTTTCAAACAAATATTTTTGGTTGTTTTTGCAGAGTTATGACCCAGTTTTAATTTGAAAAGTTCTTGAATGAAACTAAATTGCATGTTCATCTGAGCGGCCTTCAAATCACACAAAGAGTGAAGCAATGCACATGTCAGCACACCAACTACCATTATACTACCAACCGCTTGAACTAGCACATACCAAAATATTATAAAACTTGACTAATCCTTGTATTTCAAAACAAGAAAATGGTTACGATTTGAAAGATTGAGGATATAGTAAACCAAAGTTCTCAGAAATGTATTCATGGTAATTCTGAAATTATTTTTATGACAAGCTCAAACTATTTTATGATAAATTTTAGTTTTTAATCTTTATGCTTCAAAATTTAATCTAAATACTAAGTTTAGTTACAAACTTTTCATTAGTTTGATAAAAATCTTTCATCTAAATATATTTCTTCTCATAAAATAATTAAAAATTAAAGAATCCTTGTATTGTACCATGTTATTACCAACCTCTACATGATAACATACTGTGACAGTCTAAATTCTTTTAATCATTTCTGCCAGGAAACCAAGAACACTAATTGAGCAATTAAGATTTACCCATAACCCTTTTGCAGACACATGATTTGTTTTTTTTAAATCCTTGTTAAGTGAGTGAATTATTTTCAGGAAATTTGCAATAGAGGAAATGTTCAAACAAATCAATCATATAAAAAAAATAAACAAAAAGAAAAACCAGATAATTTGATCAGCAATTGTTTCATCGAACAAAACATGAAAACAAAGCAATCACTTTTAATGATATTTTGCAAAACAATCTTACACCACAGTGAGATCTACTAGTGATGTTTCAATACATTAACATTAAATCAGTCAATAATCAATCAATAGCAAAATGCCTTACTTTGAGCTACAGAAAAATGTCGCTCTGCCAGCAAAAGAGTTAACCTACAACAACACACACAAAAAAAAAGTACAATGTAGTTCAAGTAGCAGGTCTTGTGAGCTATGACTTATTTCTACTTCAGATCAGAGTGTAGTAATTGTATATCTAATTAAGTGGATTATAAAAAAAGTTGGAATTTAAAAATTAAAATAATTATCTAAATATTAAATGGAATAAAAAAAATTTCTAAAACATCAGTCAGTTTCCTTTATTTTGACATGTAAAGTTCCAAGAATTTTTTTTCACTTTTGATGAGTGAGAACCCTGCTAATGGAGTATTTGGTGTATTTGTTTTGTATCTGATAAATTTTATTAAGTTAATGGCTAAGATGTATATATAGTTGGCATTTAATGGGTTTAAGTTACCACTACATTTAGAAAATGACAAGTGAATTGCTTCAGTCAAAGTTAATGGGTTGAAAGTACGATTAAAAAGATAAGACTAAGAGCAGATGGTGTTATATGAAGGATTTCTAAAATAAAATGTTACAACAATGGTAGAATTTATTTAATAATAAAAATCACTTGCAGAGAGAATTTTTTGTCCTCAACTTTTCTCTCTCTTATGACCTCAACAAAATTCTTTTCTCTCTCTCTCATCACCTCAACAAAATTCTTTTCTCTCTCTTATCACCTCAACAAAATTCTTTTCTCTCTCTCTCTCTCTCTCTCTCTTATCACCTCAACAAAATATTTTCAAATATTTTGAAAGTGTAACAATTATCATTGTAAGAAATAGAATTCATGATGATTAGTTTAAATCTTTGTGCTAATATTCTTGAGAAAGGCATGAATCTATTTGTTCTCCACTCAGCTATGAATAAAGATGACAGAATGAGTTTTTAAGCATTTATTAGACAACCAGTCTATAATAAAGTAAACTCTCAATTCAAACCAGTTGGTTTTGTGTCAAACTTTGCTTGTGGTTAAGGGGTTGGGTAAATACATGTTAAGAGGAAAATAAAAGGTCAGCCAGGTTTTAATTCAAGGGCATCTATCATAATTTGATAATGTTTTAAGTTTATTCATCACCAATTGCCTTGTTATTATGTTGTTGTGCCAGTCTAAGCAAACTTCAGCAAATTATTAAGTATTTCATTACAAAACATAAAAATAAGTCAATAGCAAACAATCATCATCATCATGTCGTGCTGGTAGCACGGATATCCCTGACCCTCTCTCGCCACTTTTCCCTATCGTTCATCACCTCAGGCAGGTCTTCTGGACAACATCCCGTATCCTCACATAGTTGCTGAATGTATGTTCGTGCTGGTCGTCCTGCTTTTGCCCAGCCATGTGTGGGGGTCCACAAGAGTACATCACTTATGAGTTCGTCCCTGCTTCTCCAGCAGTGTCCTGCATGTCTGGTTCGTCTAACTTGAATAGTTTTCGTGATAGGAGGCAGGTGGCCGTACAGTTGGTGTCTTGTGGGGTGCTGCCGCCAGGACTTGTTCAAGATTGCTCGCAGCATTCTTGTGTAATTGCCGTCTAGCTTCTTCTCAAGCCGTTTTGTTAGAGTCCGTGTAGTGCATCCATATAGCAGTATCGATGTGACCGCTGCCTGGAAGAAACTGCGTTTCATTTTATCGGTTAGGTCTGATTTCCATATAATCGATAGCCTATTGATAGCTGTCCATGCTTTCGTTAACCTTGTGTCGATGTCCTTTTCGGTTGATGCGATGCTGCTTCCTAGGTAAGTGAATTTGTCCAATAGTTTAAGAGGGGTTCCGTCTAGAGTGGAGATGTCCCCTGTTTGATTATAGCACATATATTCCGTTTTGTGTGCATTGACATAGAGGCCTATGCCTGTGGCTGCTCGTTCCAAACTATGCAGTAGTGTTTCAGCTTGGTTGGGTGTATTTGCCAGTATCGCTATGCCATCGGCGTAGTCGGCATCAGCAATTGTTTTTGCGGGGTACCTTCTGCTTCTTTTCTTTGTTAGCTCGAAGCCGTTCTCTCTGATTTCGTCAATCAATGTTCTAAGTACATAGTCTAGACAAATGATAAAGAGGTACGGAGCCAGCGTGTCCCCTTGTAGTACTCCTGCTACAATGTCGAAGTATTCTGTGTCTCCATCTGGTGATCATACTTTTACTTTGGTGTTTTTATAGAGAATCGTTATTGCTGCTACGGTTTCTTTAGGTATGCCGTATGCTAGTAGGATTTGTTCCATCTTTCCTCTGTGAATGGAATCGAAGGCCTTGGTAAAGTCGACAAATATCAATGTCGCTTGTAGGTTTTTTTGCCTGTACACCTTCAAGGATTCTACGGATGGTTAATATTTGTGAGGTCATGGATCTATTTCTTTGGAAGCCGTTTCGGTTTTTCCTAAGTATGTTGTCGATTTTGGGTTCTATGCGTTTTCGTAGTAGGGCATTGTATATTTTGGCTGCTATGGATGTAAGTGTTATGCCCCGGTAGTTTTTGGCTAATCCGAGGATGCATCCCTTCATCCATCTACCTATCGGATTTTGATTATATACTGCGTTGCAGTGTCGGAGCAGTATGTCGTCGAATTGTCTGGTCTTCCATTATTCTGGGAGAATCTCGTCCAGCCCTGCAGCATTCCTATTTTTAATTTTTCTGAGAACTGAGTCGAGTTCTTAGCTGCCAAAGTCACCACACTAAAACAAAAAAAAAAAAAAAAAAAAAAAAAAAAAAAAAAAAAAATGACGAAATGCCTAGCCTCCCCCACCCCCGTCTCAGACAGTAGACCGTCTCCAAGTATACTTTAAATTCATTAGTAAATAAACACTAAAAGGGGAGAGGAAGGATTTGAACTCGCACCTGCCAGCAGAGAAAATTGTTTCAATATTGGTCAGTATGTCTAAGTCCTATTAATTTAAAATGCTGAAAATTTTACAAAATTTTATGCTGTACTTTTGTTTGTAAAATATTGCTTAAACTGTGTATTTTAAATGTAAAGACACCCTTACTATAAACCCAAATTGAATATATGACTCTGTCCAAATGTCAGTGAACACGGCAAAACGTTTTTGAATCTTTTCTAAAAGTTTAAAATTCTTAAAGCCCCATCTCCAACAGTAGTTTAGAAGAAAAACTAAAAGCCTAAAACTCCCAATGCCACCACACACAAAAAAAAAAAGAAAAAGAAGCTTTTTTTCATTTGTAAAAGCTATATAATTCTTAAAGCCTCCTTGGCTCCCAACGTTAGTGCAGAAGAAAAACTAAAAAGCCTAGAAAAATGTCCCAATACTGCCAAAAAACCCAAAAAAACAGCAACAACAACAAACAAACATTTCAGTACCAGTATTAGAAGATAGGTGAAAATATAAGAGAAAGTATGACTAAAGTACCTTAATCCTGGACTTTAACTAAGTTAAAACTTAAGAAAACTTAAATTAAAATTACGCCCCCACCTTTTTTTTTTTTTTTTTTTTACGTACACATGGGAAGCAGCATGATGTACGTAAAGGTATTTGATTAAACCCATTGACGACCAAACTCAATACCTAAACAGGTCCTGGACGTGAGTTTGACGACTTAACGCTCAGGATCGTTAGTTCGATCGGGGAACTACTGCTGCTCCTCTATAAGAGTGGCTTCTATAGAAAGATAACCATGACCCACACTCAAACCACATACACAAAACGGGGCGCGTCCTGCTGAGGTTGGAGCCCTGGCCTCAGTGTTCGAAAACCCAGGTACAGAGCTCAAACGACAAAAACTACTAAAATGCAAACAAACACTACAAATAGCAACATTTAATGTAAGAACCTTAAATAGAATAGGAAAACTACCAGAGCTAATAGCATCGGCCGTAGAACATAAGATAGACATAATATGTATACAAGAACACAGATACACGCACACTGAAGATATCAAATATCACGAAACTGGCAATGGATGGATGCTCGTCACTGTATTGGCATGGAAAAACTCTGTCAACACCGCAGTAGGAGGGGTAATAATGCTTATAGGACCTAGAGCATTAACAACGCTAAATAGCATTGAGAAAATACAACCTAGGATGATGGCAGCTACTTTTAACAGCAACCCCAGAGCAACAATCATCTCCTGCTACTGCCCTACCAATGTTAGTGAAGAAACTGAACTAGTCACCTTCTACGATGAGTTATCCTCATTAGTGCGTAGCATCCCGAAACACAACATGTTAGTCATTGGTGGAGACATGAATGCCCAAACCGGGAAAAACAGAAACAACAAATACAGCCTCCACAACACGTCAAATAGGAATGGGCAACATCTAACAGATTTCATGATAGAAAATAGATTAACATGCCTCAATACAAACTACCAAAAAAAGGGAGGGTAAACTATGGACATACACATACGCGAACAATAGTAAAGCACAGATAGACTACATCCTTATAAACAAGAAATGGAAAAATAGTGCAATGAATTGCGAGGCATACTCCTCCAATCACCGAATAGTCACGGCAAAAATACAGCTAAGCCTACGAAAAACGCCAAACGAACAGCGACCACCAAACACTATGAGATATAAGAGATAAATACGTATTAAGAAACAGATTCGAAATACTACAAGAGAAGACGGAAAAAAGTACACCAAATGACGAATATGAAAATTTTGTCAATGCGCACCTCGAGGCAGCAGCGAAATGTATTCCAACAAAACTCAAAACTAAATATAGAGTCCCATGGGAAACTTTAGCAGTGAGAGAAAAGCGTGCACTAGTGAAAACAGCCTCCAAAAACTATCGAAAATAAACCAACAAACACAAATGCCTTAAAACTAAAAATGGCACAATATCAATTAGCAGGCATATATATAAAGGAACAGACAGAATACATTCAAAATCAGATAGATAAGATTAGAGACTTGGTGGAAGATAGACAATCTACGATAGCCTGGCAAACAATAAATAAAGTTAGTAAAAGAAAGAGCACAGCCAAAGCAAAACTGAAAGCTGCAAACCAACAAGAAAGAATAAAACTGTGGAAACAGCACTTTGAAAACTTACTAGGAAACCCACTGAAAATAACACATGAACCAATCACCAGAATAATTAGTAAACAATTAGACAAATAGCAAACAATACATCATTTAAAATCCTTTTAATATCTAAATAGTAAATATCATCATCATCATTAATAACACAAGTTTAAAACAATTGAATGAAATTTTAATTAAAAATAGAAAAGAAAAAAATGAAAAGACTATAAGTCAATTTGGTAGATAATATCCATTTAATAAAAAAAAGAGAAACTTAAACCAAATGAAATATCTGTCCAATCATTATTACATTTGCATATAAATTTCATAAACTAAATCTACAGAACAGAAAAAGTATTAAATTGACTTGAAAATTTAACCTGCATTGATAAAAGAATCATAAAGTAACTTATGACAGATTCAAATTGAAGTATAATAAATCTAGTTTATTACTTTCTTTATGATTCCACTTTTTCCTTTCAAGCCCAATTGGCTGGGGTTGGAGAATACGCTGACTTCATCTCTGCTGAGGTCTAAGAACTCTCCCTATTCCAACAAGTGTCCTGGATAAGACACTAAACCATCTGTTGTTGAAACTCCAGTCCTGGAGATTTGGAGAAGGTAGAGAATACATTCATTGCCATTACTCCCAGGTCCACTCTGACCAGGAAAGGTAGTACTTGTTAGGGTCCCATCTAAGGGTCAAATAGAACTCTTCAATTTTTTACATCGGATTTTTAATATTAAAGAGAATTATTAGTGTTAAATAGCAATATTTTAACTATGCAAACAAGTGAGCTCTGTTTCATTTAAAAATGTTACCTGCAAACTATTTGTTTACAAATCATATATAACAGAAATCGGTATTAAATAACCTACAAGGGTTGATATGCCATAAAACATAACCAAACCAAGCCTAACCTTTTTCTTTTAAAAAAAAGTGAAGTTAACTGAAGTTAAAATGTTAGCATGTTCAGAAAGTAATTACATTTTACTAGGGACAATATAAAAACAAACCTAAGTTAAATTGATTTAAATCATCAAAAATATAATCACTTTTATTTTCAATGACTGTGGCCTAATGGTAAACTTTCAATTTTATGTTTAAAGAATTCTGAGGTTTTCTCAAAAAAAAAAAAAAAAAAAAAAAAAAAAAAAAAGTTTGAAAGATTATTTTCAACTTTTTTTGTTTCTTAATGTTCCTCTGCTTATGAAATACCCTAATGGTCAAAACAAATGAAAATCTCTAAGTGCAAAACCTGGTGAGTGTGGAAGAACCTCCCATCCAAATGATTATATCTTTTCTTAGGTTTACTGGACAGTAGTTATTGAAAATGAAGATTAAATTTTTGATATTTAGATAAATTTAACTTTTTATATCTCCTCTGATAAAATGTAATTACTTTTCAAACACCCTAATATGTTAGTACATTTTTCTAGACATATTGTTAAATGGGTGTTCATTTTCGGCCAATCTTCAGGCTCATGCCAACATTAAATATGCAGACCTATAATTCTGTTGGTCTTTGGCATTCTAGCTAAAATAACAAGAAAGAAAAAAAAAAATTATTAAATGAGCTCTAAAGAACACTCGATGCAGCATTCACTTAAATAAGATTGAAGAATATCTATTCAAAACAACAAAGCCAAAGAAAATATATAAAGTATTTCTACCTTAAATTCATCAGTAATATTCACTTCATTTAATCAAATCAAAATAAAAACTAAAGTAATCATTGTTTTAAGCAGTTTATTTGATAAACCTCGGAAAGACATTCTTGAAATTTTCAAAGTGATCATTTGTGTCATCATTAATATAAAATATTATATCAATAGATAGAAACTTTTATTGATTACATATATTGCAACATGCTCCATGTATTAAAATAAAACAGAGCTTAAATTTTTCATTTATTTTTATATATGAAGTTTTATATCTCCTAACTGTTTGCTATCATTTACAACCCTAGGCCAAAATTATGGAATAGCACTTTTTGAGGATGTTCACCTTGGGGTACTTTTATTTAGCAGGAAATAAACTAGTAACACATTAGATATAAAACATTTTCTTTTTAATAGTTTAACAATCTAGATTAAGTTATTTAATGATTTTTCCAAACCATACAGAGAAAATAAGTATAGAATGATCTTGTAATTTGCATTCATAAAACAAATACCAGTAGAAACTGAAATAAGTAAATCAGTCTATAGTTAAAAGGCAGTTCTTGCAGTTGGTCATTGATAATTGAAAAGAAATATGGCTGCAACAAGAGAATTGTCAATTGAAACAATCAAAAGGATTGTAAAACTCATTCATGTTCATTTATTAAAAAAAAAATATTTTGTCTTATTTGTTATTAGTTTAATTTGATGATGATGCTGCAGCTTCAGTGAATGTTCACAAAGCAAAAATAAATAAATCACGCTAATTTGAAGCATTTTTAAAGATAACCAGAGTCAAGATTTTACCAAATTTATTTCTATTCAACTCAGGACAATAAAGTTATTCTTTAAAATGCCTTCTGAACATAATGTTAAAATTGAATGTTCACTGTAATAAGCATTACTAAACTTTTTGCTAAAATGATAAAAATTCATGCATAATTATAAGGGATAAATATTAAGATTTGATATGTTCATAAATGTTAAACATGGTAAAATACCATCAAAACTTTAAAATAAAATTACCAAAAATATAAGGATTAACAATTCTTTGACTAAATGGCAAATTCTTAGGTAAAAATCTGTTTATAAGTGTCACAAACATAGCAGCAGCAGCCTGGAAAAATAAAAAGACAAAAAGTCTTAAGTTTAACCCCTTTTTTTCACTTTTTTTCAATTTTGACCTCCTCCAAGCAAAAAAAAAATTGCCGGGTTCCTATACCTGAATTAACTACTTTTCAACCAAGTGTCACAAATATGCCTAAAAAGTAAAACCATAAATATTGACTTATTTTGTTTGATAAATGCTTGTATCGTGCAGATCAATCGGTTTTAATCATTGCTTTGTGCACATTATTTTTTAACCCAGTTTATAATGTTAAACTATTTCAAGTAATTTGAATCAAAGTCCATCATAATCCACCATAAAACTTTCTCTTACATTAGCAACACATTTAAACCACAATATTAGTTTAACCAAAACTAAGAATTCATAAAATAGCAATATCAATCATTTGACACTGAACAACTTGATATTTCATTGATTTAAAAATCAAATTTTCTTATCTGATATAGCTTAGTGGTAAGAAAATAAACAGTAAAAAAGAAAATGTTTGCAAAATCAATTTTTTTAGAGCCTTTTTTAATCTCCAATTTATAAGCTGATATGAGTGTAAGAAAGAAAAAAAAATGTATGATTTAAAGGTCTTTTTTCTTTGCTGGGGTGTGGGGATAAGAAATAATGCCAAGGAATTAGTTTAGTAAATTCATATAACTATAACATAAATATCAACTAAGTATGACAATGATTTTTTTCTGGTACAGTGATAACTCCATGAGTCATTTAATGATCAACAATATTATATAAAGTTTTTTGTTTTTTTAACATGAACAATAATGTTATGAAAATGACAAGATAAATGTAGAAAGAACACAATTTATATTTCAAATAAAATCTCTTAATTCAAATGCAATTTCATTTTAGTTAATAAGTGTGAGTGTGTGCATCATCAAGTCATACTGACAGTATAGATTCTTTTGAATCTCTCACCATCCATCCCTATTGATCATCACTCATGAAAGATTCTCTATATGGCACAGAGTATCTACACAGAACTGAGGTATTCAAGTTTTTGCAGGTTTGTCAAAATTAATATATCCAGGTGTAGAAATCTATGGGAGAATGTTGCTTATAAGTTTATCCTTGCTTCTCTAGTAGTGCCCAAGGTGGTTTGTGAGATAGGAGGTAAGTAGCCAAATAGCCACTTACAAGATTTGTTTAAAACAGCATGCAATTTCCTCATGTAATTCCCATCTAACTTTTCTCCAAGTGTGTGTGTGTGTGTGTATATATACACTCGCACGCATGCACGCACACACACCCCTCCACCACAAGCAAGATACAACACACGATCAATTTTTAAGTACAACTGGTTTAAATTTAGAGTTTTTCAATACCTAGACTGGTTGTCACACTAAGGTTAAAGAGCCCACTCTGCTTTACTATTTACTCATAGGTGGAGGGAGAATAGTTAGATTTAAACCTTTCCTGAGGGTATTAGTACAATGTGAAATGCAAACAATCTCATCCGGGATTTGAACTCAGGCCACCAAGTCTATTTTCTATGACAGTAGCATTAGACCATGAGTATTGCATATGCATGTGTATATATATATATATATATATATATATACATACACACACACAAACAAGTCTAGCTACATTGTATATCAGGCATGTTTAAAAAGAAACAGATTTTAAAATAGTATACCAATGATATGTTTAAGAGTCAAATGGTATGTAGCAGTGATATATCAAAAACTGCCAGAGAACATGTTTATTAGTATTGGAGCTACATTGTACAGTGTGCTTTTTATTTATTGTTGTTGTTTTTTTCAATGTTGAACATTAGAAGGTGTTGATGGTTTTGTTTGGTTAACACAATATTAACTCCTTTAGGTTTGTCTAAATTTCTGAGATAAAACTTGATCATTTTTATTACTTAGAATATTTGAACTATTATCTTCATTGTTATACACACATTTCACAGTCAATGTTCAAGTGTTTCATGTTGAACTTAGGAGCCCACATAGAACTTTGAACCAAACCCATTATTTAATCCACAGAGGTAGATTGTTCTAATTCCATTAACCATGACCGGATACAAGTGTTAAGCTATAGTAAGTATTCTCGTAGTTGGGATTGAACCTGCCACCTCCAGATGATTTCACTCAGAAGAAACTTTTCAACCAAATGCCTATATCTATTGTACCATGTGTCCTGCTGGATACATGGCACAACAGATGGTTTCAAGTATTGATATGTAACACTAACAATTCAAATCAATATTAATCATTTTGTTTGCACATAGTTAAATGATCAAACAAGTTCGATTTAACCCATAGATAGCACCCTATCAGGCACTACCACTGCAGGTCAAATTGGACCTGGAAGTAATGGCAATAAAGGAGTACTCTACATGCTCCAAAGCTGGGTCTGCATCATCATATCGTGTAGTGTCATATCCAGGACAATTGGGAATGAGGAAGAGGTCTTACCCTTCTGCAGAGAATTTGTCAGCGTATTCTACAGACCCAGCTGACATACATGAGATCAAATATTCTTATCTAATAATAATTCATACATAATTATATGTCTTAAATTAACAATTCCAATATATCATTTGTTACATGCACATTTAAATGGTTTCAAGTATTCCTATCAAATGCCAATAATCTAGAAACAGTTATATGGTTTTTAGTGACCAGGTCAACTATCAGAGCTAACTGCATCAGCCGTAGAACATAAGATAGACATAATCTGCATACAAGAGCACCGATACACGCACACCGAAGATATCAAGTATCACGAAACTGGTAATGGATGGATGCTGGTGACTGTATCGGCATGGAAAAACTCTGTCAACGCATCGGTAGGAGGGGTGGGAATACTTTTAGGACCAAGAGCGTTAAAAACACTGAACAGCATTGAGAGAATACAACCAAGGATGATGGCCGCAACGTTTAATGGCAACCCCAAAGCAACAATTATCTCCTGCTACAGCCCTACCAATGTTAGCGAAGAAAACGAAATAGTCACCTTCTACGAAGATCTATCCTCCCTAGTACGTAGCATTCCGAAACACAACCTTCTAGTCATTGGCGGAGATATGAATGCACAAATCGGGAAAAACAGACACAACAAATACAGCCTACACTACGCGTCAAACAGGAATGGACAGCATCTAACAGATTTCATGATAGAAAATAGATTAACATGCCTCAATACAAACTTTCAAAAAAGGGAGGGAAAATTATGGACCTACACATACGCGAATAAGAGTAAAGCACAGATAGACTACGTCCTTATAAACAGGAAATGGAAAAACAGTGCGATGAATTGCGAGGCATACTCCTCTTTCGAGGGTGTGTCCTCCGATCATCGAATAGTTACGGCCAAAGTACGACTAAGCCTACGAAAAAACGCCACACGTAAAGCGACAACCAAGCACTATGACTGGGCCCTACTCAACAACAGAGATATTAGAGATAAATATGCATTGGAATTAAGAAACAGATTCGAAGCACTACAAGAGAAGGCAGAAATAGGTACCCCAAATGACGAATATGAAAATTTTGTAGAAGCACACCTTGAGGCGGCAGCAAAGTGTATTCCAACAAAACCTAGAACTAAATATAGAGCCCCTTGGGAAACGCTAGCAGTCAGAGAAAAACGTACACTTGTGAAGACTGCCTCCAAAAGCTATCAAAAGAACCCAACAAACACAAATGCACGAGAACTAGAAAAGGCACAACATCAATTAATAGGAATATACCTAAAAGAACAGGCAGAATACATACAAAATCAGATAGATAAGATTAGAGACTCGGTGGAAGACAGACAATCCAGGATAGCCTGGCAAACAATAAACGAAGTAAGTGGAAGGAAGAGCACAGCCAAAGCAAAATTGAAAGCTGCAAGCCAACAAGAAAGAGTAAAACTGTGGGAACAGCATTTCAAAAATCTACTAGGAAACCCACCAGAAATAACGGATGAACCCATCACCAGAATCATTAGCAAGCAATTAGACGTAAAACTAGGTCCTTTCACCAAAGAAGAACTCGACTCGGTTCTCAGAAGAATTAAAAATAGGAAAGCGGCAGGGCTAGACGAGATCCCCCCCAGAAGTGTGGAAGACTAGACAATTCGACGATATACTGCTCCGGCAATGCAACGCAGTCTATAGTCAAAATAGGATAGAGAGATGGACGAAGGGATGCATCCTTCCATTCCCTAAAAAAGGCGACCTCGGACTAGCCAAGAACTACCGAGGGATAACACTTACATCCATAGCAGCCAAAATCTACAATGCCCTACTACGAAACCGCATAGAACCCAAAATAGACAACATCCTTAGGAAAAACCAAAATGGCTTCCGGAGAAATAGATCCACAACCTCACAAATACTGACCATCCGTAGAATCCTGGAAGGCGTTCGGGCAAAAAACTTACAGGCGACATTACTATTTGTCGACTTTACCAAGGCCTTCGATTCCATACACAGAGGGAAGATGGAGCAAATCCTACTAGCATACGGCCTACCAAAAGAAACAGTAGCAGCGATAATGATTCTCTACAGAAACACCAAAGTGAAAGTACGTTCACCAGATGGAGACACGGAATACTTCGACATTGTTGCGGGAGTACTACAAGGAGACACACTAGCCCCGTACCTCTTTATCATCTGTCTAGACTATGTGCTTAGGACTTCGATCGACAAAATCAGAGAAAATGGCTTCGAGCTGACTAAGAGAAGAAGCAAAAGGTACCCCGCAAAAACAATCACGGACGCCGACTACGCTGATGACTTGGCGATACTAGCGAATACGCCTAATCAAGCAGAGACACTACTGCATAGTCTGGAACGAGCCGCAGCTGGCATTGGCCTCCATGTCAATGCAAACAAAACTGAATATATGTGTTACAACCAAACGGGCAACATTGCCACACTAGACGGAGCCTCTCTGAAACTAGTCGACAAATTCACCTACCTAGGAAGTAGCATCTCATCAACCGAAAAAGACATCGACACACGACTGACGAAAGCATGGACAGCTATCGATAGGCTCTCGATCATATGGAAGTCGGACCTAACTGATAAAATGAAACGCAGTTTCTTCCAGGCAGCGGTTGTGTCGATACTGCTATATGGATGCACCACATGGACGCTTACGAAGCGGCTGGAGAGGAGGCTGGACGGAAATTACACAAGAATGTTGAGAGCAGTATTAAACAAGTCCTGGCGACAGCACCCCACGAGACTCCAACTATACGGACACCTGCCCCCCCATCACGAAAACTATACAAGTTCGACGAACCAGACACGCAGGACACTGCTGGAGAAGCAAGGACGAGCTCATAAGCGATGTACTCCTGTGGACCCCCACATATGGATGTGCAAGAGTGGGACGACCAGCACGAACATACATACAGCAACTATGTGAGGACACAGGATGTAACCCTGAAGACCTGCCGGAGGCGATGAATGATAGGGAGAAATGGCGAGAGAGGGTCAAGGATATCCGCGCTGGCGGCGCGACATGATGATGAATAATCCATAATAAACAATTATAGCTTCAAGTAACTTAATACAATTATAATTTTCAAACAGATCGATTTGACCCAGAGATGGGATCATGAACAAGTATTACCACTTCAGGTGACAGTGGACCTGGAGGTAATGGCAATGAAGCGATACTTCACACTCCCCAGTGCTCTAGAACTAGCATCATACCCAGGACACCCCTTGGAGCAAAGGGGTCTTACTCTTCTGCAGATGAAGTTGGCATATTCTAAGCCTTGTCAATAGAGCTAAGGATGTTTGCAGGAAAATCTTTTTCAAATTAAGTAAAACTTTTTGACTTTTCAATTTTTCAGCAGGTCTAAGGACAGGGAGGATTGTTTAAGTTGTATGCAAATGTCACAAGTGGCACCAGCATTTCAAATAAGGAAGACTATACATTAAAGGTGATTCCAAATCTGGATGACCTTCCTTATAAAGAGATGATAATCATATTTGGAATTTTTAGTGAATCACAAAGTCAATCTAACTACCCAGTTTTCATACATCTTTTGCTCTCATAATTAAACTTATCAAGTCTCCCTAATGATCCTAATAAAATGATTCAGACATGAGTTGCCTCTCTAGTGACATTAACAATAATAATAGAATTTTTAGAGACCAAATGCAAATCTGGATTATCAAAATCGAATAATTAATGTGTTAAAAAAGGTCAGTGGTTTATTGATACTTAAGGCCACATTTGGCAGTCATTAAGTTATATGTTGAGTCATCAGCTTTTTACAGAAGTTATAATTAAGTGCAAATAAACAAATTCGGAAACGTGTAGCAAAAGGCGAAATGAATTACCTGGTGATCTCATACGTGTCTTGCCTGTAGATGTCAGATAAGGAAAAAATCTGCCTGTTTTAGGAACCCGAATTTATGTGAAAGCCTGTCTTGTGTTGGTGAGAGTCGAGTCACGTATGTAAATTTTGGCTCCCCACCCCCCCAACATGTGCATAAATGGAGGGTTTACGGAAGGGAAGGGAACAAAGTTTTTCTTAGCGTGATGCTTTAGAGACGGATAGAGGATTAGGCAAGACAGAGAAGGAAAAATAAAGATTGATCAGCTAATAAGTATTGGACTCGATTTTTCACTTACTTCAACAAAGAATTTTAAAATATTTTTTTTCACTTCAAGCTATTTTGGAGTTTCTTTGTCTATAAAGATGGTGACAGAAGGAAGTGAATGATGTCCTAACGGTTGATGGAAGGACCCTGAAATGTCATGGATATGACAGAATTAAACTGGACATTGGTATTGCTGAACTTATACATGTTAATGACCTGATTGTAGAGAAACAACTACTTGGATTTGACTTTCTACTTGGGATCGATACCATCAGAGCTTGAAGGGGTGTGTATAACTAAGTCAGGTGAAGTGCACTTTCTTGAGGGAGACATGCTCTGGTGTGCATTCCCATTGATGAACCAGATTTTAGTGCAAAATTTAATCTGCAAAAGGTATGGACTGCGTCCCGGAAATGTACAAACAGCCAAACTCCTGTGGAGTTAAAAAATAGAATGCTAGAAAATACAGTGCCTGATCATTGCTCATTGATAAATATGAGAGGGAGCTCCAGTTATGAGATTGGATATTGGGTGGCTGCTGCCATATCCAAAAGATGAACTTGGCCTAAGTTTTTGATTCCATTAATGGCAGTTATACAAAACAAGCAGAAAGTCAGTTTACAGAGAGTTAAATGCTTTCATGGACGTGTATACTACAAACTCAAAAGTTGTGAGAATGGTGACAACAAGGAACCAACATGACTCTGCTGGATTTAAAAAAGACATATCTGCAGATAAATGTTGATAAGGTGCTGTGGCCTTATGAAACTGTCATGCTTAAGGGTCGGAGGTACTGCTTCACATGGCTGTGTTTCGATTTGAATGCGGCAACTCTTGTTGTGCAATATATAATTGACTCTGTGATGTCTCTGAGACACAGCAATTAAGAACGCCATATCGACGTACATTGACAACATTTACATTAATAAAGGCTTGGTTCCTGTTGCACACGTGAGAGAGCACCTATCAGACTATGGACTTTCTTGTAAGGATCTGGAGAGACTAGAAGACGGAACTAAGTCCCAAACATTCCTCAAAAGATTACTCGCCGAAGTATGTTCTCTCTATGTGGGAGACTTATTGGTCATTTTCTGGTTTGTGGCTGGCTGTGAGTGGCAACTGCATTCATTAAGTAAAAGGCAAGTGTATTAACCACAGGATAGGATGACAAAGTTGAAGATGCTTCCCTCAATTGTATGATAGCAGAGACAGTAACCAGAGTACATGAAGCAGATCCTGTGGGAGGAAACTGGTATGTAGATGGCCACAAAAAGAAGGTATGGGTAGATGTGAGTCCTGTAGCCACGGCAGTGGTATTAAAGGTGAATGAAAATGTCATTAAGGATTCTTGGCTGCGTCTGACAGGAGATACCGAAGGCATCAATTTGGCCAAGCTCAACGCGACGATAAAAGGTGTAAAATTGGCCCTTCAATAGCGGGTGTCATGAATACGTCTTGTCATGGACTCCGCATGTGTTCACCACTGGATTTCAGACACCCTAACTGGCAAGGTACGCATCATCTGGACATGACAATTTCCCATATACCAGCAGCCAAAATGCAGAATGATCAGATGAACCCCCTCCCCGAAAGTTTGTCAGAAGACGAAGCTTAGGTTGTCCTCTTTCAGAGAAGTATACAATCCTGTACATGTCTTGCCTGTAGATATCTGATAAGGAAAAATCTGCCCGCTTTTGTAACCTGAATTTATGTGAAAGCATAAGTAGGTTTACAGGGGATGGGAACAAGTTTTTTCTTGGCTCGATGATTTAGAGACGGACAGAGGACTAAGCAAGACAAAGAAAGAGAAGGAAAAAGAAAGATTGATCTGCTAGTAAATGTTGGACTTTTGACACACCCACCCAAGAATTTTTTTTTTCACTTCAATTCTATAATCATTTAATAGTTATCTCCCTTGTGAAGATTCCATACTGCTGTTATTAATTTGCAAATTAAATCAAAATTTGCATTATTCTCAAACTTAAAGCATTTGAACAGTACCAAGTCTTGTAATGATGTGCCAATGTGATATGGTCAAGTTAATTCTTTTGAGGTAAACATTGAGCATGTCAACATAAATTAGAAAAATATGAGGACTCGTGAGAACAATGAATATAAAACGGCTAGACTACCAATATATTTCCCGTTGAAGTCAGATGCCGAGGTTTTATTATTCAAACTTTGCATGTCTGACTAAATTTGGTTTGTCATCAGCAGAATAACGCAAATGTACCAAAAGGTTCCAAGATCAAGCAGAAGCTGCATTTACATTGATCTGGTATTTCTATACAGTGAGAGAAAACCAAGAAAACATGATAGTATTGAAAGGTACTATAGGGGCACCATGAGTTAGTAATGTTGCTTCAGTCCCAAAACCAAATCTGACTATAGAATCCTCATCTGATGAAAAACTTGTTAGTGGATACTACTAGTGCTGCCTTTGTAGGAGCAGTTGCATAAATTTATATAAACATTGGGAAAACATTTAAAAAGAAATTATGCTGCCTCAATACACACACAAACAATTGATTCTGTAATTTAAGAAAAAAAAAAAGATTTGCATTCTTTTACACTAAAACCAATTCATTTATTAAATGTATCTTATTACATAAAAAGAAAATATCCCAAATAAGAAAAAGCAATACTCAATATTAACAACAAGCATTTTTATATTATCTATCATAGTTCATCACAATATACAACATAGCATGTCTATTCATATTGGTATAATGGTTAAGGTTAATATCTCAAATGTGTAGCGAGTTCAATCACTAGTTACTCCCTAACATGTGACATTGTGCCAAATCTAAGCCATGCTTCTCTCACCCAAGAGTTCCTCTTGTGGTATAAGGACTAAGCTAGCAGATCATTTCTAATGAGTTCAGTTCTCACTGAGTGCATTATATTTCTGGCCTTGTACTATAACTTAACTAAGCTTTGTAAATACAGTACATCTTTTCATTAAAAAAGAAAATTTTAAATACAAAAAGAAAAATATGAACGAACAAGTCCAAAAAGAGTAATTTCTAAAATCTTGAAAAAAAAAATTTTTTTAAATCATTCAAAACTTTTAGAAGAAAAAAAAAAGTTAAAGCATTTAAAAGAAAGAAAATATTGAATTACCTGCTGCCTTCAGATGTTGGATCTTGAGTAAGGAAAGTGAAAAACTTTTCGATGCCTTCAGATGGAGTTCTAAGATCCTTTGACTGGCACAGATTTTGAATAAGTTCTTTCATTCCTTCCCGAGCTGAACTGTAATATCAAGTTTGTTTAGTTTCACTTTAACAAGATAAATATTACAAAAGTAAAATGTGTGCCAGAACAACAAAAAGGTTATTTTTATAGCACATTCTGTATAAAAATCTTTTGTCCATTTTAATGAAAAGAGATATTTTGAAATATCATTTGCAATTAAGTTAAGAGATTAAAGTGATTTCATAACATATCAACATTTCTGTTGATATTCTCTTGTAAAATCAAAATATTTGTCACTAATAATTCAAACAAGATAGTTCTTAATGCATCTTTTTATAAATTTATGCACTAGAAAAGGCATACTTTCTGAACATATTGCCATTTTTTCTGAGAATTCTCTCTCTCTCTCTCTCTCTATATATATATATATATATATATATATATATATATATATATATATATATATATATATATATATATATACACACACACAATATTGTGATACTGATCTGCATTTTTATGTATAGAGCACTGAAAGGATTTTATGGATTAAAAACATTTTATCATAAAATCTTAATCATAATTGTGTGTATATATATATATATATATATATATATATAAAATCCCAATAATACAACCTAGTCTTACAATATATTAATGAGAAATTTTATTGTTATGCTAATATGATTTTTGTACTTGTATTATTAGTAATCTTTTAGCCAAATTTTGTCTATTTGAACCTGTAGACATAATTTTATGATTTAGTAATTTCTTCAAATTTAATTAATTTATATTATTCATTATTATTTGATTAAAAGTTGACATTTTTTATAATTAATGTAATGGTATAAATTACCAGTAAACAATTGGCTGCTTGGAATCAAACTCATAATTCTGGATGTGTAGGTGTGATTTGACCATAATAAGACAGTATGAAAGAAGATGATTGGTGATATCATTAAAGACAATGTGAGGCAATGAGGCTTAAGACAACAAACAAGAAACTTGGTATTCATTGGGTCATGCATCTTTCTTAAGAAAAATAAAATTAGATAAACTTTTAACAAAACTTCTGTGTTTTCTGTTCCCTACCCTCCACAAGATGATCACTGACAGTCTTTTTACTTTGTCAGTGAGAGACATGCAACATTAACTATAATTTTTTTTCTTTCATTTGTATAATTTTTTAATGTTATACCTCAGTTTTTAAATTAACTGTGGAATTTCCATGAGTACAGTCACATGATTCTAGGCAGAAGGGCTGATTCATACATAAACAATCCTATTATTTCTAGTGAGAACTATGTGTTACTATAACATATACGCTGAGAGAGGCACTCAGAACAGAGGGCCTTGTGCCAAACCAAGTATCAGAGAGCCAACTTGGGAATAAAGAAAGTGAGGTCATGGAGTGCAGGTTTGAAGAACAGAGATGAAAAGGTCACTGACAACAAACATGACAGGTTGTCAAAGACGATCATATGTGGGTGCACTAAAGTGACAGGCACATGTTAAGCATTGAAGGGAGATGCCGAGGTGATGACTGGAAAGGTCTCAGCAGATGATGTCATGGGCAAATCAAAATTGTGACTTTCTTCAGCATTCATGGCAAATAGATGTATCCTTTGGGGCTTTCACACAAAGTCCATGTTCAAAAGATAAGACATGTGAAATTAAAAAAAGATTATTTCCCCTTAAGAAAAAAAAACATTGAGTTTCTTATTTAACCAATCATCAACCAACAAGTATCCAACATATGATTTTTTGAAAATAATTGCTGAACATAAAAAAAACATGTCTAAGTGTCACATGGTGATAAAAAAATTATCTATTTGCATTGTTTACTATGTTACTGCCAAAATAAATAATCTCAAAATCAAAGAATAAATTCAAATGCTAATAATTTCATAAATTATTATTAAAAAGTTATCTCAAAGAATTTTTTCTCTTCTATTAAACACTAGTTTTGTCATTAACCAAATATATATTTACCCCTCTACCATGGGTAGGAAGTGGGACAAGGTCAATTTTTAAGCAAAATAAAGTGAATTTAAATTTAGACTTTTTGTAGTGAAATTGAAAGGCAGAACCTGCAGACGGCTGCCTCCAATGAGCTAACCGGAGTTTGTCATTCAAAGAGACAAGCAGCATGCTGTATATGCAGGTAGAACAGCTGACATTTATGTGAATCTCGCAACCATCCCCGGCTGGATAAAAAAACAGGTGGTGAGCCGGACGAACAAGAGAAATGAAATGTGACAACGAAGCTGTGAGGAATGAATTCCTTTCATAGCAACACCAAAAGGAAGAAGTGACAAGTGAAATGGTCTACCTCAAAGTTCAAAAGGAGTGTGAATGTGTCTTGCCTGTGGAGTACCGGAAGTATAGAAAAAAAAAAATGGAAACATGAGCATCCTTGGGGGTGCAATTTGTAGGTCATGCGTCTTGTCTCTGGTGGGACAGGGTTTGTAACATATGCAAATTTCAGCCAACCAGAACTGGTATAAAAGGAGTAATTATTGTTGTTATTGCATTGTTGCTTCACAGTAGGACTGAGAAGATGAGTGCATTGACACAGTGAGTTTGAGTTTTGTTTAATGGCATATCAACCCCTGTGGGTCATTTAATGCCAAAAAGGTTATTTTGAATTTCAGTCATTAAAGTAACGGTTCTATAGAGATGTTTGGTTATATCTTACTGAAAAAGTTGCTTTTTTTTAGAAAATTAAAAATGTTTTCAGGGTTTGTATTCTTAAAGATGTCCCTCAGGTTTCTTGCTTGATAGTACTTAGTATGGATATGTTTAAGGTTGTTACAATTTAGAAGGATATGTTTGGTTGTGAATTGTATTTTGCATGATGGGCACACTAGGGCATCCTCCCCTTTTAACAGGTGTGAATGAGTAATGTGGGTGTGCCCAATACGCAATCTAGCAAGTATTACTTCTTCTCTTCTGATACTTCTGTAGCCTGTTGGCCACTCTCCGATAGCTTCTTGTATTTCATGGAGTTTGTTTTGGGTCTAATTGTCCCATGATTTCTGCCATTTGTCGGATATAAATTTCTTTATGGTTGGTTTTAGATCTGTATATGGGATTTTTGCTTTGCACATATCAATTTGAAGAGCTTTTTTTGCAGCTTTGTCTGCTTTTTCATTTCCTTGGATGCCAATGTGACTTGGTATCCAGGTGAATATGATGTTATTATTTTTAGAGAGGGTGTTTAGTTTTGACACAGCGAGTGAAAAAGACAGAACCAGTGTATTGATGTGGCAAGTGAGAAAGACAGGACTGGATGGTAGCAGGGAAAGCAAGCATTGGAATCTATTTCCTTTACAATCTTCCGTTTTCTTTCTCCTCAACTGGTTGCATAACCAAAACTCAGTCTGCCCTACTATTTTCCTATAGCTAGAAAGAGAAGGCCAAATGGTCATAAGTATTGGTTAAGCTGTATTTAATTAACATGCAATCTAAAGTTCAATCCTTGCATCAGGCAGTGCATGAAAAAGTCCTTTAGTGTGGTTCAGAGGAAATGACAAGCAACATCTTGGATCATCAAAGAATTAACTGATACAAGATATCATCAAAGCATGAATCACACAATGAAAACTCAAAGGCATTAACCTATCTGTGCTCCCACCTCCCAATAGCTATGAGCAAATAATAAGGCAGACTAGGTTCTTTAGCCTTGGTTAGGCAACCAATAAAGAAGAAAGAAAAACCAAATCTGTGCTCCCACCTCCCAATAGCTATGAGCAAATAATAAGGCAGACTAGGTTCTTTAGCCTTGGTTAGGCAACCAATAAAGAAGAAAGAAAAACCAAATCTGTGCTCCCACCTCCCAATAGCTATGAGCAAATAATAAGGCAGACTAGGTTCTTTAGCCTTGGTTAGGCAACTAATAAAGAAGAAAGAAAAACCAAATCCAAACTAGTAGTAATCTGTTTAAAAATTGACTGTATCACATCCTTACCATAGCAGAGGAGTTGGGTAAATGGATACAATGAAAATAATGTATCCATATGGATTAAATAAAAGGTTTACATCAAAATTCCCAGTAATCATTATGACGGACACCTAAAGAAGGAGGGAGGGTACAATAGACAAAATATGATTATAATAACAATCAAGATGAAGACACTAGTCCAACAATACATCAGTGAATAATAAGGAAGATGATGATGATGATAATGAGTCTTTAAACAAAAATAAAGCACCTAGTGATAACTTACACTAAAATTTCATGCATTCGAGATATTTCCATGTCTCTTTGTTCAAGTGTAATTTGCAAAATATGATTCTTTTTCTCAGATGCTTCTAATGCTAAAACTTTCTCTTCTACTTCTTTCTTCAAGATTTCCATCTCACGTAAATATTTCCGATTTTCTTCCCAGTTCTCACGGCGCAAATCAAACTGTGAAGTTTCCTGAAAGGAACAAAACTTTTTTGAAATTTCATAATCCATATGCAAAGATTATAAAAGACAATCAAATGCTAACATCAATTTATATGTCTCAGTGTCTAAAGAAAGAAAATGCTCTAATATAAGATTGTATAAAGAAATTTTTAACATTCAAAAATATTTTACAAGTGAAAATTGATTGCTAAGGAAGGAAGGCAATATTTTGTATGCTTTGAAGTTTTCTTTCATCTACATAAACAGAATTTTTTCAAAAACTGAGAATTATGTGAGAATTAAAAAAAAGACCACCATCTTTTTCACAATTTGTATTTAAACAATTAGGTGTGTTCAAAAAGTATCAGGATTGAAGATACATTTATTATTTTTCATCTTTAGATGAATATGAACAATGAATATTTTCTCCAAAATATTCACCTTGGCATTTAGCACACATTTATTCCACTGAGTTTTCAATTAGTTACAACATCTCTGAAACTTTTGATAATGTAAAGCTGTATTGGTAGTTCTTCCAATGTTCTCAAATTTTACCATTGAGATGAATTTTCAGTTTAAAAAAAAAACCAAAGTCCATGCACAATGACTTGGGTAGTATTGAGGTTATTGCACTAGCACAATCCTGTTTGTTATTTGATGGCATATCAACCTTCTTGGGTTATTTAATGCCAACTCTATCCTTCTAGGACAGTAATGGTACTATTTAACCCATTGCTGGAAGGATATGGGGGTTCATACCTTTCCCAAGAGTATTTGTCCAAAAGTGAATGTAATAGCACAACTGGAGTTTGAACTCTCTCACTACAATCCCGCAGTCCAGCGTTTTAACCATTACACCACAAGGACACCCTTGAACAATCCTTTGTTTCACCAAAAACTGATCCAAAAGTATGAAGAATTGGCACATTAAGATGTCATTCAGAGATGCACACATCTTCATTTAAATTTTTAAAGTCTGTCTTAATACTTTTTGATGACATCTCATATTTTAACTTTGTAGCTCTGAAAACAATAGTCAAAGATAGCTCAATTTGCTAAGATAATTAAGAGATTTTCTGAATGAGTGAATAGAACACTCAAACATAGGAAAACTTCAGCAGTTAATAAAGATGGCTCTTTTAATTATACAGATTTCATTTCACAAGATTTATCAACTAAATACAATATTGATGACTTGTTGGGAAGTGTCAACTGGGAAAAATTTCATATCAAATTTATCTTTAACATGTTTGTAAGATTTATATTTGAAATACTTTCGTCCTTGAAAAACAATGAAATTGACAACACATTTCAAGTGTTAAATATTGTTGTACAATGTTGTCAGATGTAGCATGAGATTTATAAGTACACAAAGTTTACTAAGTTATCATTAAGACTGCAACTTTTATGAAACAGTCTATAAAGTGCTAATTTACTTTTACTGTCCTTTTGTTACCTCCCACACCAAAAGCAAATAATTATACGGTACAAAATTGTATCTTCACAATCATTTTTGGACCCCCACATATAGCCGAGCAAAAGCAGGACAACCAGCACGAACATACATTCAGCAACTATGTGAGGATACGGGATGTAGTCCAGAAGACCTGCCAGAGGCAATGAACGATAGGGAAAAGTGGCGAGAGAGGGTCAGGGATATCCGTGCTACCAGCACGACATGATGATGATGAAACCCTTATCTCAAACAAATCTATTTGACCCATAAATGGAACCTCAAGAGGTATTACTATTCTGGGTCAGAGTGGACATGGGAGTAATAGCAATGAAGAGGTTTCTCCACTCCTCAGAGCTGCAGGATTGGAGCCTCAGCATCAGATTCACTTTAGTGTTAATCAAGATACTCTTTTGGGGGGGGGGATCTTAACGTCATCTGCAGGGGATATAATCAGTATGTTCTAGGCTACCTCAACAGGGATGTTATTGCCTACGAGAGCCAGTATTAGCTGCATAACTAAGATACAGTGCCTGTTTTAATGAAGCTATTGCCACCATTATTAGAGGATAATCATAAAAAGTACATAAGATATCTAATCATCAACACTAAAATTAGTCAGCCCATTCGTGTTCATTTTGTGGTGTGGTATTGGGCATATCAGATACCAGATTGCTTCCCAAATCACTTAAATTAAACCTACAAATACTAGAATATATATATATATATATATATATATATATATAAAAGAGAGAGTTAAGTATATATACAATAAACTCAGAAGTTAACCCTAGACCCTCAAATACTCTGTAGCTGTGTTTCAAACTGCTCAAGGGTCTAAACAGTAACCTAGTTTTGGTTGTGGAGGTGCTACTCATTTAGCATTAGCATGTCTTGGGCAGGAATAACCTGAGGAGTACTCATTCCTCTCCACGTCTACAACTGGTTTGAATTCAGAGTTTTTGTTCTTTTAGATTGAGCATTATGTCAAATTTAAAAAGCCCAGTCAGTTTTGTTTATCCAAGGTTAATAGTTCTATATGAAATGCTAACAGCCTTGCATAAAATATCAGGTTTAAGGTGTATAGTAAAATAGCACTCAGGCTAAAATATTGGGTTTACAGTTTCAAAAGATTAATGATTATTTTGATCTGTTTCTCTCAAGGGAAGTCCCTGTAGATTATTGGACTGCAGCCTTGAAGTGAGTTTGAATTCCAGTCATGCTATTACATTCCCTTTTGGACTAATGCCCCTTGGGAAAGGTATGAATCCCCTTATCTCCCCACCCTGCAACGAGTTAAATAGTATCACTGCTGTTCTTCAAGAAAAATGCTTTGATGTTGAATAACACACAAAGGTTGATATGCCATTAAACAAAGAAACCAAACCTCTTTCTTTCTTATACTACTCACCCGTTGACCAAGGTCCTTGACAAGACACTGTCTTTCCATCTTAAGTAAATTCAGCTCCTTCACCAATTCTTCCTGCTGCTGCAACTGCTGATGTTTGGAAAGCTTCTCTTCATCCACTCGCTTTTCCAGATTCAAAAGTTGTAACTGCAGTTCTAATGCTTTAAAATAAATTGAAACTTTTTCTCTTTTCTTGTTTTAACATAGAAGAACAAACAATTATGTTACATTCATCTCAAGTTATTCAATTTGAATAACATTCAAACAAAATGAACCAATCAACAATTAATTCAGATTTTTTTTTCAATGACCTCTAAATATTTATTCTATTTATAACAAGGAAATTAATGGATGCTACATATTCCTCAGAGCTCCAGAACTGGAACCTCACCACTAGATGAAATTTAGTGTTATACTCAACTTTTTCAGCAAGTATGAGGGGGGATTAATCCCTATGTAAATGTCACAAGTGGTACCAGCATTTAAAATCAGGAATAACATTCATGAAAAGCTAAAGGAGCTATAGAATAATTGCCTGTGGCCTCATCTTAGACTTGATCTTGTGTTGACTCCTAGCTTTGTAGGAAGTCAGTTAAATATCATTCCTTAATATTCATTACAATAATACAAACGAGTACAACATGACTATTTCACTTAAAACCCATACCACAACAATTAACTTTACTAAAACATTTAATGACAAATACATAATTGGGATACTGTAAGATACCGAGAGAGGCATCAACACGCGACTAGCAAAGGCATGGACAGCTATAGATAGGCTATTGGTCATATGGAAGTCAGACCTGACTGATAAAATGAAACAGTTTTTTCCAAGCAGTGGTCGTGTCGATACTACTATATGGATGCTAACTAAATGTATGGAGAAAAAGCTTGATGGCAACGACACAAGAATGCTGCAAGCAATATTGAACAAGTACTGGAGGCAGCATCCCACAAAGCAGCAGCTCTATGGCCACTTACCACCCATCACGAAAACTATCCAAGTTAGATGAACCAGACATGCGGGACATTGCTAGAGAAGTAGGGATAAACTCATAAGAGATGTACTCCTGTGGACCCCTTCATATGGACGAGCAATAGTAGAACAACCAGCTGGAACCTACAAACAGCAGCTTTAAGCCGATAGAGGATGTGACCTTGAGGACCTGCCAGAAGCGATGGATGAGAGAGATGTGGCAGGAGAGGGTCAGAGATATCCGTGCTGATGGTGTGACATGATGAAGATTTTTCTTACTTTGTCTCCTTTGATCAGCTTCAATTTTCTCTCTCTCTTGAGTGGCTTCTTCAGTAACAATCCGTAAACGTCTGAAGTGATTAAAAAAAGGTATGAAGAAAAAAGAAGGTCCAGTAGACACTTTAAATGAAATAACTTAAATAATAAAAACAACAAAATCATCTCATATCTTTTTGCATATGTATTTATGCATACATATATACAGGGTGGAACGATAAAATTATCGCTCTAGAAAAGACGACATGATTCCATTTCCGTTTAAATGAAAACCCGTTTTCTTTTTTTGTTGCAGACCATCTACTAGTTGGCCAGTTGTGTACAAATCCCAAGAGCAATAGGAGCCTTCTATCATGTCTGAAAGTGACACAATGTTCAACGAGCAAGATCGGAGATGCAGCGCTGTACAACTCATGCTCTCTACCGATCCAAGTTATGAGAACAGGACCATTGCCAGCACCCTCAAAATGCAAATCTGGATTGCCACAAATAACAGGGTGATGAAAACAAAGTTTCCAGCTATGGTTATGGTCTTTGGTGTGATTTCAAATGAAGGCCAGATCATACCACCTCACATCTTCGAAGTCGGCTTGAAAGTCAACACCAAAGTGTACCTGGATGTGCTGAAGAGTGTGGTGATCCCCTGGTGCAAACAGGTGGCTGGTGGCAGACCCTGGGTGTGGCAGCAGGACTCAGCACCGGCCTACAAGTCCAAAGAGACCCAGGCTTGGCTTCAGAAGGAGTGCTACGACTTTGTACCCTTCTCTCACTGCCCCCCCTCCCCCCCGACCTAAACCCACTGGACTACTTCGTTTGGTCATACTTCGAGAACATCACCAACATGACCTCCCGCAACACCAAAGCCAACCCGATTGCCGCTTGTGGAAAAGGCATGCTCCCAGTTCGGATCCATATTGAGGCGGTGATTGAGGCTGAATGCAGCTACATTGAATAGATGTCAGCTCTACTACATAATCAAGATACCTGAATTGATTTTTTTCAATAAAAAAGTTTTAAAATAAAGCTGTAGTGTTGTTTTCTTTAGGACAACAATTTTAGCATTCCACCCTGTATTGGCATTTTGAAATATAAAAAAATATTTATGTACCAAGAGAACAAGAAATATCTATAAATATGTGTGTGCATGTGCGTGTCTATATGCAACCATGATATTATATGAAGTTAAACTTTCCAGCCCTAGATTACGACACATAATATTATCCTGTTTTGTTATATAAACTCAACTATAGAATTTCTTCTGGCTTTAATTCACAAAGGCAAAACTTATAACAGTCAGTTATTGAAAACTATCATTCAATGAAAACTGGATGTTTTGAATTGTTCTACTTTTTTTTGCCCAGTTGGCTAGGGCTGTAAGCTATCTTATCTGGGTAAGTTATCTTCTCTTTTATAGGTCTCCAACTGCTCATCTAGCCCAGTAAAAGCCTAAGTGGAATATTGCAAGTCACATGACCATTTTAGTTGTTGGCTCAAGGACTCCTCAGCCACCATGATCCTGTTTTCAAACATTATTGGTTGCCACTCACAGTCAAAAAGTGGCCTTTTTAGGGGTAGGTCTAACTCTCCTTCATAAGTGCAGTCAGCATATTCTACTGCCTCAATCAACAGAGGGGACTAAGACATTTATGCACACTGAATACATACAAAAAACTAATACTCATGTTAAAACATTTTATAAATTATTGATTATGCCAAAAAAATATAAGATAAAAAGATAATGTCTGTTCAGTTAAACCTGTTGTTAGTTTTTCTGTTCACTTGGTTTTATTTGTGGTCTGATTTTAACATTAACCTTTTTTTTCTAGAGCCCAAAAAACTCTTCTGCTGTAATTGTCGGATTACATTTTGTTACAGGCTCATTATACACAATTTTCTAAATACATGCTGCCTTCTTATATAACTAAGCCTTCTGGTCGCCCTTGACTACGGTCGCCAACTTACTTACATAACTCAAACTTGCATGATACTTGGTAAGGAGATGGGCACTGCCAACTCATTCATTCATTCTGCTCACTAAAATACTATAAAAGTAAAGATAGCCCAGTTCAGCATGGCATATCAGTGATCTGCTAGAACCATAAAATGTGTACAATTTAATCCCTCCCCCCCCCACAATCCAAGAAAATTAGATACCTTCAGCTGATATCAAGAGTAATGAGTTCATGTCAAAGACAGAAATACACAGTGAAAAAAAAGAAGAAAAAGAAAAACAAACTTGAACTCACCTTCGTAATTGGCTATTTTCATTTCGGAGAGGCTGAAGAGCCAGTCCAATTTCAGTTTGCAGATCAAATGTATCACTTAACTGAGGAAGAGAATTAACAACTTGTTGAATCTGCTTTACCAATCTGTTGATCTCAAACTGATCTGGAAAAAAAAAAAAAAAAATACTTTCAATAATGAAATCCATCATAAAGAAATGTTTTCAGGTGCTGAGGGAAAATAAACAGAATAGTACAGAACATTGTTTTTTGAAAGACCTGAACCTGTCTAATTCAGGTAAAATCCTACCTGGCAGCTACTTATAAATTCAATATTTAAATAGACTTCTGCTGTTATTATTCTACCTTAAGTTTATCATTTATTGATAAGATTTTTCTTTGAAATTTCTTTTCAGATGTCAGTGTTGTTATTTTACAATTATTTTAAGGGTTTACTAATTTTATTTTTAGAATAATGTACTGGAATCTTCATGTACTATTACTGCAAACTAATTAACAATAGTTTTACAAGAATATAAAAACAAATGTCATCAAATTGTGCCATTACAGTAAGTGTTCAATGTATATTAAACTAATTAAGTTGATGAAAAATAATTCTAAAATATTTCTTTTTGACAGAATAAAATTTTTTTATTCAAAACAGTTGAATGTAAAAAAATTTTTGAATTAAAAATAAAAACAAAATTAAACTGACTTTTGTCTGATTAACTTCAAAAACTCTTAAACAGCTGCCTCTATTGTTTGAAAATTTAATATAAGTTTGGTTTGGTTTGGTTTGGTTTGGTTTGGTTGTTTTATGGCATATCAACATTTTTCAGATCATTTAACACCAAATTAAATTTCAAACAACTCAGTTTAGTATAAGTATAGTTTTTGTTTACAAACAGTTAAATGTCAAAACAGTTCTATTTCAAACAATTCAGTTTAGCATATGTACACTGTTTAGTTCTATTTGACCCACAGATAGGACCCTATTGGGTGCTATCACTCTGTGCCTGAGTGGACCTGGGAGTGATGGCAATAAAGGGGTACACTGCATTCCCTAAAGCTCCAGCATTACTGGAACCTCACCATCAGATTGTTTAGTGTCATATCCAAGAGACTTGTTCGTGGGGGGGGGTCTTATTCCTCTGCAGAGCAGTCGGCGTACTCTACAGCCACAGCTGACTGAGCAAGAAAATTTAATATAGAACTAAAATTTGAGAATATTACAAAATGTTGACACTGAATTTTTTTTAATGAAGTCAAATGAAAATTCAAGCATTTAGCAGATTTTAAAAAGCAAATTTTCAACCAGTAAAATATCAGAATTATCATATTAAAATCTTTTCAAAATCAAGCATACTAAAATAGATATCAATTTGCAAGAATTTTGCATTTTCTATTATCTTACAATAATTCAACAAATGTTTTTTTGTCTTATCATCTACCTCAAGGATAGCGAATTTTCTGTTAAGTTTATAGTAAAAGTTCATTTGTTTGGTTTACAGCAAGTCAGCTATTATTAGGAAAATACTGATATCAGTATTCTTTTTTTAAACAATTAAATGGTTTCAACTAACAAATGATAGTGATTTGTTAACAATTCTAGAACGTTGATCGATAAAATCAGAGAGAACGGCTTCAAGCTGACAAAGAAAAGAAGCAGAAGATACCCCGCAAAAACAATTACCGACGCCGACTACGCCGATGACATAGCGTTACTAGCAAATACACCCAACCAAGCCAAAACACTACTGCATAGTTTGGAACAAGCTGCCGCAGGCATTGGCCTCCATGTCAATGCACACAAAACTGAATATATGTGCTTTAATCAAGCAGGCGACATTTCCACACTAGATGGAACCTCTCTGAAACTGGTTGACAAATTCACCTACCTAGGATGCAGTGTCTCATCAACTGAAAAAGACATCGACACACGGCTAACGAAGGCATGGACAGCTATCGATAAGCTATCGGTCATATGGAAATCAAACCTGACCAATAAAATGAAACGCAGTTTCTTCCAAGCAGCGGTCGTGTCGATACTACTGTATGGATGCACCACCAGGACGATAACAAAATGGCTTGAAAAGAAGCTAGACAGCAACTACACAAGGAGCAGAGACGGGCTCATAAGTGATGTACTCCTATGGATCCCCACTTATGGCCGAGCAAAAGCAGGACGACCAGCTCAAACATACATACAGCAGCTATGTAAAGATATGGGATGTAGTTTAGAAGACCTGCCGGAGGCGATGAACGATAGGGAAAAGTGGCGAGAGAGGGTCAGGGATATCCATGCGGGCAGCACGACATGATGATGTAAGTAATAATGTTTAGGACGAATTCATTGCTACAAGTAACTATTCTTTATTGAATTTGCACACAATTATATGGTGTCAAGTATTCCTAGCTAATACTAAATATTTTCAAAACTATTTATCTCTCTCATAGGTCGAATTTGAAGTTAAAAATGACCTGGGAGTAAATAACAAAGAGGTTATTCCACACTCTCCAGAAATGGAGCCTTTCTACTCAATGCAGTTTAGTGTCACACTCTTTTTTTTTGTGTACATTGGGACTAACTTAAAATACAATGATAAACTGGAATCTTTGTGTCCATAAGGTTTGCTAAACTTAATCTTTATATTTAACTCTTGACTCCTACTTGAAAATTTCCTACGCAGAAACCTAAGTTATGACCATTTTTTTAAGACTTTTAAACCCATAACAAAAGAATTTTTAAAAATCATGTTTACATTAGTAGTATGACCAATGTTAAATAAATGTTAACCTCTCAATTATGTTTATTAGATCATAAGTCCTCACAAAATATAGTTTTTCTTGTTTCAAGCTTAAAATATTGGTGGGACTCATGTATTTAAATTCATGAAATTACAGAAATAAAAAAAAAATCTGTAAATAGTTGAGCATGTACACTTTTTCTATATTTGCACAATTGTCATAAAGTGAAAATCTTGGCATCAGGTGAAACCAATCTCCCAAGAAAACTTGTTACTATGGAAGTGGAGGAACATTCAGATATAAAAAGCAAAACCATGAAATATCAACTTTCCTGGAAGCACTCAAACAAGATGAATTTACTACTATTCTATTTAAGTCTACTATGATGGTATGAATGACCACCTCATTAAGAACAACATAAGTCATCTCTGCCTTACATAGAGGAGGTTATTACTAAATACAATGTAGATCCAAATGAAAAAAACAACTCTTAGTTTGGATCTCAACTAAAAATGCCCAAAACAACAAAAACTCTTGTGCATTTCCTTAAAAAAATGTTACCGCATAAAAACTTTTCTAAACTCTTAAGAACCAACAGTAAAACTTCTTTAACTTTTATAAATCTTTCTTTTTATTTATTTTATATATTAAATATCTTGTTACCTTATCAGTAGGGCTTAGAATATGCTGGCTTAGATCCCCTGTAGAGAAGTAAGAATAAATGAAACTATATAACTGTCTGCAAACATTATTATTAAATAGGAATATCATATAATTGCGTTAAAATCATTAGTATTAGATAGGAATACTTGAAGCCAGACAACAGTGCATTATTTGTATTAGATAGGAATACTTGAAACCAGACAACTGTGTATTATATGTATTAGAGGAATACTTGATAGCATAACTACACAAATGTAAAATAAATGTCATTCTCTAACCTTTAGAGCATAAAATAACCCTTGACCAGATACAAATGTTAAGTTAAGGAATACTTACCATAACTTAACACTTGTACATGGTCATGGTTAACAGAATTGGAACATTCTATTCCCATAGATTAAATAAAAGATTCAGTTTTAGGTTCTGTTTTGGCTCCTGGGTTCAACATGAAACACCTAAGAAGACCAAAATGTTGTGAGCATAACAATAAAGATGAGGTTAATAGTCAGAATATTCTAAGCGATAAAAATTTGTTTGATAAAACCTCCATATCTCAACTTCCTTACTTTCATTTTGTTTTAGAAAAATGGTTTTAAATTGTTATACTCACTTGTTGACTTGCATATTTCTTCTAATTCATTTATCATGAATCGAAGGGTTTTAGCACCAGCCAAAGCTTCCACACTTTGCCACTGAAGAGGTGGAACGTTATATGTATTTGAACTTGGATGCTGAATATAATTGTCTTGTGAACTAAAATGGTCTGGGGCAGTAGTTTTTATGCCTACATCATCTGGAACATTAGAATAAGAAGGTTCAGGTCTTTTGGTTGCTGCTGTCTCTGGAATATTCAAATGAGGGATTTTGCTTAAAGTGTCACCTTTATCAGAAGGATATTCCTGTGGATTTTTGGTTTTAGCTTGCGTGTCGCTGTCTCTAACAGGTTCTTCAAATGGAACAAGACTTTCACTCTCGTGACATCTTGATGGATGATCTACAGGAGCAAATGCATGATTAGATATAATCTGTGTATAGTTGGGATGTAATTCTGTACTATTAGAGTCTGGCAGTACAAAATGGTTAATCAAAGAATTTATAGCCTGTCCATTTTGATTGATTGTAGTCATGACCATAGAATTGCTGATAGATGTAGGGGCAACCACATCTTGTGGGGGACACTGTTCAATATGTGGTGATCTCTCCTCTTGTGAATACAATTCAAATTTTGCTTCTGGACAAGAAGTGGGAGTATACATAGATGAAAAAGGAGTAGAGTCACAAGAAAACACTGCATCTTCAAGTGGAAATTTTGGGGAAGAGGAATTTGGTCTTGATTTTAGTTCATTTTGTATAGCGGATTTAGTCATCAAATTTGTGCTTGATGATTGTGTAGCATAGACATTAGTAGAAATATTCTGTGTGTTTCCTGCGAAGGCAGGAGATTTACTCTTTGTCTGCAGTCTACAAGGATCTTCAGACATTTTGGGAGAATAGATACACTGATCAATATAAAAACTATGAGGCTGCATTTGAGCCGTATTACACACAACTTGATGGAAAGCAGAATTCTGAGAAGAAACTAATTTTTGACCTGCTGAGGTTACTTTATTCACTTGGTGAATAGAGAAACTAACAGCATTTTGTTCCGCTGTACAAGAAGGAATATTTGAATGAGAAACTTCCAATTCGTTTTTGGATTTCAGCTTATTTGACATCTGTCTGCTAGAATTGATTTTGTTTGGTTTCAACTGAGAATTTGCTGTAGATTTTCTTTGTGCAGCTTTGGTCTGATTTCGAATGATTTGTTGAAGTTTTGTTGCTTTGACTTTGGTGAGTACAGGAGGAGGTGGCTTTTCACTACACTGGTCCATCTGAGTCTGAGTAGAGATTGAATGAACAGAAGCAACAGACTCAGGGTTTACATGTTTGGGTGTGGCTTGTTTCTCTGGGTCAGGAGTTGATGTGGATAGTGTCCTGTTGAAGGGTACAGTAGTTGCTATAGGATAAGCTACATAGCGGATTCCTGTTGGTTCAACTACAAAACAAATGAAAAAAAGAGTCAAAGTTAATAGTTACAGAAAAGAAAATATTGTTCAAGTAATTTTTGTTTATTCATTGTTTTCAGTGCAAGTGTTGTCCTTCTAGTATGTGTGTACTTGATAGCCATTTACTCTAAAAGGAGCTTTCATCTGACCCCCTTTGGCAGATCATTTTTTTTCATCATACTGCATGGTATCCAGCCATTCCCTTTTTCACATAAACCTGTTTAATTGCCAACCACTTGACCATTTGGCAAATGGTATTGGGTTACATGGTACCAAAAGCACTCATTGAATGAAATGACTTTATAATCTATCCAACTAGTTAAAGGAGTGATTTACCATTTGATTAACAATCTGAGTACCAAAACAAGATTGATTTGATTTTTTTTAATGGCATATCAACCTTCATGGGTTATTTAATGCCAAAGCTATTCTTGGAGAAGAACAGGAAGGGTACTATTTAACTCATAGTTGGGGGATAAGGGGGGTTCATACTTTTTTTTAAGGGCATTAGTCTAAAAGTGAATGTAATAGTGTGATGGGAGTTCAAACTCACTCATTTCACTATGATGTCATAGTCCAGCATGTTAGTCACTATACCAAAGAGACTCTTTCCCCTTAAACAGGATTGTACAATCAAGGAAAAACTTTCAAAACAGACTCATTCTCAATAATCTTAAATTATTTACAGTCCAGCCATAATGTACATTTTCCCTCAATTTTTGATTGTTTAGTAAAAAATAAAGAACATTTAATTTAGATCATTACAACTAATTAATTACAATTAATTTACAATTAAGTAAATAACATTTTCAAAATATATATAAAAATTTTCTTATTTATAATTAGAACTCCATGCTAAAAACTAATCAAGATATGAGATTATTTTAATTGTGTGTGGGCATGATGAAATTAACCTAATGGGGGTTAAGTTTGATCCATATATTGATGTGTGAGGTTTCTTTGAGATTAGAGTCTGAAGGTGGTCCCCAATCACATTCATACAAATGGTTTAAATTTAGTTTTCTTTCTCCTAGACTAATTGCCATACCAAAGTTAGAGAGCCCAGTCTGCCTGACTATTTTATCCACAGGTAGAGAGAGAATAGCTGGATGCATACCTTTCCTGAGAGAATTAATGCTATACAAAATGCAAACAATCTAATTTACTATTTGAACTCGGGTCACTATGTCCATTTTCTATGCAAATAACCATTGCACCCTGAGTGCCTCTAATTATCTTCATTGCTTATTCCTAATCATCTTTGTTGATAAAACAATTAATACAAATAAGGCTAAAAAATAGATTTAAAGAGCAATATGATTTTTTTTACCTTCAAATGCAGTTGGTACAATTCTATTTATTTGCCTTGGGGAAACATCAAAATTCTTCCCAGTAGAATTTTTCTTTGTTAATTCACCTAATATAAAATATTCAAAGATTCTCTTATGAATAAAAACCAAAAAATTAACTGCTTAACATGTAAACAACTTTACAGAGACTTTTTTTTAAAAAGAGTTTTGAAAAACATTCCAAAGATTGAATTACTGTGTTAAAAAAATTACTCAAAAATTCAAAATATAGAATTTGTATTCATTCCAATGTTTTATGATTATTTCTTATTGTACAAATATTAACAAAGAATTAATGAATAAAAATATATAAAATCACTCTTCTTAAATATATATATTATATAAAATGTGAGGGAAATATGTTATGCTTTAAAATAAATTTCAAACACTAATTAAATTACACAGTTTTGAAACAGAATGCCACTAACAAAAATAAAATCTTAAAAGCTTTCTCATTCACTTTTGCTTCATTTAAAAAACCAAATTCAATTCTAATATTTCACATTAACTGCCCTCATGATGGTTTAATGTAAAAGCTGAAACATTTAATGTTGACAAATAATTCAACAATAAATAAGATTGGTTTTTCATATTTGTACACATACACACAGCAAAAATAGCATATTATAGCAATGTTTTTATGAGAGCAATATACTTAAGATCTTAAAGAATAAAGAAATTTCCAGTTCACTTTGCATCTGAATGATCACTTTGTGGGGTCTTAGTTTGCACTAGCATTTTTTAATGAGCCATATTGTCAATACAATACACTAATTTCAATCCTTCATTCAGAAAATATCTTCTAGGACTGCTTGTCTAATACAAATCGTCGAATAACCTTTTTACAATATGACAAAAAATGGGCAAGAGGATGATTCTAACTGGCTACAATGAAATCAACTTTTATTTTTAGTATCATTTAAGGAATTTTCTTAAAAAAAAAAAAAAGTTTAACCTAAGGGAAGCAACTCTGAAAGTTGTTTTTAGTTACTTCCCTTATTTGCAATTCGTGGGTTAAAACTAGTTTTTACTTTTAAAACTTTAAGGGAGAAAAAGACCTATGTAATCAGTCAACACAAGTCATATTGTCATCTACAGCATAAATTTATGAATTCATTCCAACTTTTCACCGGTTTGTATATAAAATGGTCATAAGTAGGTTTGGTTTGGTTTCTTTGTTTAATGGCATATCAACCTTTGTAGGTTATTTAATGCCAAAGCCTTTCTCCTAGAAGAATAATAGTTGTACTATTTAACCCATAGCTGGCAGGATAAGGGGGTTCATACCTTTCCCAAGAGTATTTGCCCAAAAGTGAACTTAATAGCGCGACTGGAGTACAAACTCGCTTACTACAATTCCACAGTCTATTGCTTTAACCATTACACAACGAGGACACCCGCCTCATAAGTAGGATTTTCTTTTTTCTATTAGGTCTTCTTGTAGTGACTGAAAAGCATACTCAATAAAATATTTTAGAATAATGAAAATAATACTTTCAGTACTTATAATTAAATTGCATACATTTATCATAATTATACTGGTTTCTGTGTTTAATGGCATATCAGCCTTTGTGGGTTATTTAATGATAAACTGATCCTTATAGAAGACCAGTACTATTTAACCCATTACTGGGAAGATAAGCAGCCATGTTTCTTTTTTCTTTCTTGGATGTACCATTCATTCTGCATACCAGGTACAAACGAATTCACTTTGCTATATGGGATAAGTTGTCTTTTCTACAGTTCATATCTTTCTCAAATGAACATAATAGTATCACTGCAGCAACTCAACCTCACTTATGACAATTCCACAGTGCAGTATCTTAACCATTATACTATGGAATCTCACCCTAATTTTATTATAAAATTTAAAAGACTGACTCACAAAGTATTATTGTCAGTAAATTCAATTGTTATTGTATGTTCCACATTTCCTTTAAGCTTAGTAAATGATTACATTTAAAATTAGCTTTATTTCTACTAATCCTTAATCAGCAGATGTCTAATATTTAATAATTTCTGAACATGATTAAAATTTAGAAAAATTCAAGTTTGAAAATATTCATGACTGAAGAGAATAGAAGATATGAAAAGATTAATAAATTTTGCATAAAATAATGAAATACTTGTTTTATTAAATTTCAATAATTCTATTATAACACAAAATAGAGGTATCAATTTTATACAGAAATTAATAAACTTTTCACTTATTTTCCTTTCAATGTTGATAGGGTTTTCAGCTTTTTTAACACACAAATAAACATATAAAAACATGATGATGATTATGATGATTATTATTATTGGATTGTAAACAGAAACAAAGCATTTTTAATGGTGTGTGTACTAAATTCATCTCAGGTAAATTATTCATGGCTAAATTCAGAATTCCAAAGATTAAAGAGCTAGGAAAACCCTATAAGAGCAATTAATCTGATATAATGCATTTATCTAGAATCTTTTAATAGTAATCCCTAAACTAAAATCTTGCTATAGCATGGGGGTTTTTTTTTTTGCTGTAACAAACAAATCAATCATTATAAAATAAAGGCAAATTTCAATTTATTGAATAATAATGACAAAAATAAGAGAAATTTTCTACAAAAGAGAAAATCTAGGTAAAAAATTTGCATACTTAATTTTCCAGTTGATTTGGAACTATCACTTTTGGTAGCAATTCCACAGGATGCTTCCTTCTTTTTGCAACTTATCCGACTGTAAAAGAATAAATGATATCAACAATCTGTATAATAGATGCAAGACACAAAAAACATATAAAAAATATTTATAGTTAAGAATGAGAAATTCCAGTGGTATAGGCATCTCATGATTATATAAAGGCCTCAATATAAAATCATGTTTTTAAATTTTAAGCAGGTAAAATAAATCTTTAACAGTTTACAATTTTTATCTTGGAAAAAGAAAACTGAATTATTTAAATAAAAAGTTGAGCCATTAGCCACTTAATTCTTAACATATCATGTAACTGAATTCACAATATTCACAAAGAGAGAGAGAAAAAAAAATCAAGAGTGAAAATGCTGTGAATGCTGTGAATGCTGTGAATGTTTAGGGTTATTTTATGCCTATAGGTCAGAGAATTCCTATTGTACATTCAGATTAACTTTTTTTGAACAGTTGTTTTTAAAGAGGTTTTATTTTGCACGTGGTTCGATTGAATATGAATAATTTTCAAACTGATCTATTTGACTGATAGATAGGACCCTAATAGGTACTACCACTCCAGGTTTGATCTTCCATAGTAAAATAGCAGTCAGCCCAAAATATCAACCATACAGGTTAAAGAGGTTAAGGATATTATTGATAATTTCAGAACTATATAAATTTAGTCAAGTTATATATATTATTTATTATTTGAGAACTATATGAATTTAGTCAAGTTATCACTCATTTCTTTGTATTTTAACTTGCAATAATTATACTCACCTCAATGTTGATCCTTTCATCTTTGGTTTCAGTATTAGCTCCTAAATTTGAACAGAAAACAACCACAGATAATAGCATCAATCTCTTAAAATACCCTTCTTTCCATCAACCACATAATGAATTTAACATTATTCAAATAATTATTCAAAATTGAAAGGTTTCTAAACTAAATTTATTTTTCTAGGAGTAAAATCAAATTGAAACTTTCAGAAAACTTCTTTAAAAGAAAATGCTAGCTGCATAATATTCTCAAGCAACATCAATAATCTAACCTACCTTTTACCTCTGAGATATTAATTAGAAAATACAATAGGGCAGTCATTTTTTTATCGCTGTTTTTAAATTTCATTAGTGTTATCAATTGTACTTTATAAAAAAATCATTTAAATATCTGTTGGGTTATTTTATGTCAAAGTCAAATTAACAATTATGATCTCCAATTATATATAATACAAAAATCTATCTTATAGATAAATAACTTTTTGATCTTAAACACATCTATTTGACTCATAGATGGGACCCTAACAGGTACTACCATTCCAGGTCAGAGTGGACCTGGAAGTAACTTCATCCCCCACCAAAACTCCAGAACTGAAGTCTTCCCATTAAATGCACCTTAATGTCATACTCAGGATACACCTAAGAAGCGAGGGGGGCTCTTACCCTTCTACAGAAGCTCCATGGCTGAGACATATATATATATATGTATATTTAGGCAGCATTTCTTCGTTAATGCAAATTTCATTAAACATAATAGACATTTTATGTCTACATATTTTCTTTTGGATCCGTTCGAATTCCCGTATTACTTTTATCGTATTCTAGGGGAATTGATTTATGTATTGTCCATAGTTGCATGTATCCCTAGTACTTTCTGCCCGACTTTGGGCCATCATCAGGGGAGGATCTATTACAAAAGTGATGTAACTTTTGTTTTAGCATATTACTACTGTGTAAGGGCGTCTTCGCCGTTGAAGGTTTTGGCATTTGTTTTTGAATGTGATTCTATATTTAGTGCCAGTAGCTAAAGACATTTAAGTACATTAGCACTGGTTTGAAAATTAATTCTATTAAGTGTCGGCTGCAGGTTTCTGATATGTAATGCTTCGAGAATCTGAAGTTTTTGTTTATTATTTTGATGTTCTAATATTGTTGTTGTCGGGCATGAATGGTTTTTTAAATGCTGAGCTATTGAACTTGTGTCTGAAAGGTGCATTGTAAGTCTCCTCGACAGGGTAGTTGAGGTTAAACCAACATATATATTATTATTATCAGAGATACAATCTCCTAAAGGACATTTAAATTTATATTTAACGTTGGTTTTTTGCAAAACTCCAATCGAGGGAGAGGAATTATTTCTAATGACTAGATTCAAGGTTTTAAACTTATTATAATATATAACAAGTTTTATTTTTTTTATTAGGATCAGTGGGGAGTATGTTTTTGTGAATCAATGTTTTCAAGATTTTTTCATCGGATTTGTAATTGTAGTGCATTTGGTTACGATAAAAAAGTTTGATATATGTTTGTTGGCTGGATGGAGTAGTACACTGTTCATTTTGTTGGTTAACATTTTTGATCATACGTTTAATTTGTTCATCAACAATATAGTTAGGAAACCCATTGTTGATGAGAGCCTGTTTTATGTTTTCTACCTCTTTATAAAATATTGTTTTGGAGGAGGAGATTAGTTTGGCATGGGATATTAGATTATGAATAATTGCTTTTTTATATCTGAAGGGGCATTCACTTTTAAAGTTGAGGGTACAGGAGTTATTACTAGAGGGTTTTTTGTAAGTGGAGGTAGTGAAGTTATTATTGTTGTTAGCATCAATGAGAACATCTAAAAAGGAAACAATAAAATACGATAAAAGTAATACGGGAATTCGAACGGATCCAAAAGAAAATATGTAGACATAAAATGTCTATTATGTTTAATGAAATTTGCATATATATATATATATATATATATATATATATATATATATGCACATATACACACAGATATTCTCACATAGTTTAATTCAAGCAGTAAATATTGTCATATACAGAAAGATAAACTTCATAGAAAATAGTTTCTTTCCTAATTTCTAAACTGATGAATTATTAATGTTAACATATACAACAGGTATTTGAAGAAGACCAGAAGATACAACTAAAAAGTGGCAATTAAAATAAAAACACTACTCCAAAGAAATAATAATTCAAGTTCATATATTGTCTGAGTATTGATTACGTTTAAAGTTTTTGATACAATAAAAACAAGGGGAGATTCCATAGCGTAATGGCATAAGTGCTGAACTGTGACCTCAAAGCAAGTAAGGTCAAACTATTTGTGCTATTATGTTCATTTTCAGACTAATACCCTTGGGGAAAAGTATTGAACCCCTTTATCCCTACCCAAACCATCAGTTAAATAGTATCACTGCTCTTCTTTTATAAGGGTAGATTTGGTATTAAATAACTCATGAAATTTGATAAACGAAACAAACAAACCAATAAAAACAAAAATAGGCAAAAGGTCATTATCAGTGAGCAAAAATACAAATAATTTTGTTATTTAACAATATTAATAGCTCTAAATGATTACATGGTTATTTGAGTTTCAAATTAATGATCATATTCTCTTACAAAAATATCTGTAACATAAGAGTATTTCTATACTGTAGTCTTATACTTCATGTAAGGTTTGTTTGTTTTTTTATGACTGATACTTGCAATCAAAGGTGGAGGCACTTTTGGTGTAATGGTTATCATCATAGGAAATGGATTCAGTGATAGAGTTCAAATCCTGAACAACATTGTTTACATTTCACTTCACATTTATGTCTTTGAGAGAATAAGGAATCACCCTAACTTTGGCTAAATAGTAGGGTGGACTGATTCTTTAACCTTGGTAAGAAAACCATCTAGATAAAACTGAATTCAAATTGACTTTGGCAAAGGGGTTGGTTGGTTGGGTTTTATGGTATATCAACCTTTGTAGGTTATTTAATGCCAAATTCATTTTTATACAACTAATCAGTTCTATTTCAAACAATTCAGTTTAGCATGAGTACACAGTTTAATTGTCTCAAACATTTCTATCTTAATCTATTCCATTTAGTCAAACAGTTCTAATTTAACCAATTCAGTTTAGTATAAGAATAGCTTTTGTTTACACACAGTTAAATGTCAAAACAGTTCTATTTCAAACAATTCAGTTTAGCACAAGTATGCAGTTTAGATATCAAAACAGTTTTATTTCAAGTAATTCAATTTAGCATGAGTATGCATCTTAGTTCTATTTGACCTATAGATAGGACCCTATCAGGTGCTACCACTACGGGCCAGAGTGGACCTGGGAGTGATGGCAATGGAGGGGTGCTCTGCATTCTCCAAAGCTCTAGCATTACTGGAACCTCACTATCAGATTGTTATCCAGGACACTTGTTGGGGAGGGGGTCTTACCCCTCTACAGAGATGCAGTCGGTGTATTCTACAGCCCCAGCCAACTGGGCAAGCAGAAGAGTTGGATAAATACATACTTGTAAGCAAAGGTAAAAATTTGTTTATGAAGTGCATGCAAAAAAAAAAGTTTTCAATTGGATAACTATTTAATTTCATTTAATATGATATTAACAGTGAATTAAAAAGATTTTATTTGAAGAAAATTCTTGGTTTGTTTTTTATGGCATATCAACCCTTGTGGGTTATTTGATGCCAAATCCTGCTTATATATATATTTGTAAACGAATAGTTTGTTGGTAACATTATTTTTAAATGAGTCCGAGTTCATTTGTTTGTACACAGTTAAATGGTTTAAAGTATTGCTATTTAACACTAGTAGTATTATTTGCACATAGTTAAATGGTTCCAAGCCTTGATATGTAATACTAATAATTCAATTCTATTATCAGTAATTTGTTTGCACACAGTTAAAAAGTTTTTAATTTGGAAAATGATTACATATTTCTATTTCACCCATGGATGGGATACTAAGTTCTCAATCCGGACCTGGGAGTAATGGTAATGAAAGGGTACTCCACATTCCCCAAAACTTCAGGCCTCATCATCAAATGGTTTAGTGTCACATCTAAGATATTCGTTGGATGCTTGGGGGAGGGGTTTTACCCCTTCTGCAGAGATGTAATCGACGTATTCTGCAATCACAACCGACTAGGCTTGGAAAAATTGGGGGAAATTTAGATATTCAGTTATTTATTCAGTTATTTATTTATTTATTCAGTTATTTATTCAGATATTTAAATTGGAAAAAAAACATACAACAGTATAAAATTTAAATTGTATGAATAATTCGCTAGTACAAAACACAAAATAGTCTTACAAACAAACAAAAAACACTTAATGAGTTTATGGCGTAAAATTCCTTACATACATTTTGTTTTTTCATTCGTTTAATGATGTTTTGTTCCACTGCAGGAGACATAATGAAATGAAATGAAGAAAATCTTTTCTTCACTGCTTCTTCCTTCTTGTTTTCAATAGCAACATCTATTAAAAATATAAACCAAATCACTAAATTAAAAAAGAATAAAAATAAAAAATTGATCAATTTCATCACAACAAAAACAATTAAATCTTTTTTTTTTTTTTAACAAGATTCCATTTACGTACATATAAGTTAATCAATCATCGAGTCGTAATTGTAAAATTGTAACTTTTTTTTACTCCTTAGTCTTAATACTTTTTTTTACTCGATTCATTTGATTTTTTTAACTTACAAAATATATTTTTTTTTAAATCCATGTCGAGAACCTTAAAAGAATTTTCATAACTAACAATTATAGACTTTAAAAACCTATACAGTTACTCAAGTTAAAACTTTAACATCAATCAATAGATTTTAAAATAGTTACTTGTTTTCACAACAGATTAGATTTATGATAAGAAAATACAGAGGCATATATTGTTTTTCATTACATAATTCCCCACAAAAGAAACCTTATGTCATTGTCACTTAATTGTTGGGTATCAATGAAGTCATTAATGTTTGTAATATCCTTCGTTATTTCTAAGTTGTTGTTTTGTTTTTTTTTTTTACAGTAATGTTTATCTTTTAAACCAAAATCTAAAATTCGCAATTAATTTGTTTCGAACATGAATTATTCACCAGACAAGGTTCAATTTTTTTTTTTTTAATGGGGGGGGGATAACATATTTACTATTTAGCTAAAAAGCTTTCTAAGGGATTATCATCATAAACAACAAACAAGAATCAACATGTTCGTGATATTTCAGACAATTAAAAAGTCATTGGAATTGTTTTATTGAAAAAATACTTAATAACAAATATTGAATTTTAATCAGATGAAGATTAATTTCCATAAAGTCGGTCTCTTTCCACTGAAACTCAAAACAAATGAAAAAAAAATACGTTATTCATTGAATTTTAGTACACCAAACAGTTTTGATAGTTACGAAAAGTAAAATAAAAACTTAATTAAATTGTAAGCAAAATTATAGAATTAGTTTTTTCATTGAATTTACCTGGATACTGTGTCTTTAACGGTTCTAAAAGTAACAAATATCAATTGTTTTCTTTTTTTTTTTTTCTTTTACCGAAGGCTTAAACGTCCATAGTTTCAACAACAAACAAAAAGTTATACTTCGAAAGTGGAGCCAAATTGCTGCCTAGCGACTTGTTGATTTAATGACTTTGTATAAATACGCACTTCCGGCTAACAACAAAAAATAGTTCTTGTCTAAGATGGAAGATAATATTTTGGTGAGTGTGGTATGGAAGAATTGTGAATAAGATTATTTATTGTAAGGTTGAATCGGCCAATGACCGTAGCTGGCTAGATCCCAATAGATTAGCATGGATTCATCGATGACCACTTCCTTCACCCCAAACCACCAAGGGGTTTTATATCCTAAAATATTTGTCATGTTTTAAATAAAATAGCAGGTAAAAGTTATTGCTCCATATTTGGGCACCTCACGAAGATCGCAAGCTGAATTAGCGGAGCATTGTTTGTGAATTCGATTCTCACTGGGTGCCCTATCTATGGCTCCATATTTGGTGGGATTTGAAAGGTATATTGTATTAGGAATAAATAAAATGGAGTGAAACTGTTACAACATGTTTTAGTCTGCTGTTGGGTCATCTATGATATAGTCAACCCCATAAACTTTTAAAAATCAGTGAAGTGACACAGGAAAGGCAAGGATAACAAAATGAGACATTAAGTTATAATAAAGTTGCCAGGTTTATTATTTCAAGATAAATTTGACAATATTAATAAATTCAAAGTGTTTCAAATATCATTGCCGGTAGAACTGTAGATTTATCTAAGTGGTGTCCTCTGCTCGTAGACTGGTGTCTTCAGTGCATAAAGCTAGCAGCTCATTGGTCAGGGAATATGACCTGAGTTGCAAGGTGTTGCTGAACTGCACTGATTAGGCTATTCCCAGTTGTTCCATCGTGCTGGCTGGTCTATGTCAGGTGTCACTGCATTAGGTTAGTTGGTTGGTAAAGCTGTTAATTAGTCCTTGTTGTCATTGGTGTCACTCCAGACAGTAGTTGATTTGCCATGAAAAGGTCAGTTGTAGTAATGGCAAAATAAGTGCCCTGAAAAGAACACTTGTAGTAATGGTAAGAGGAGGAGTGCCCTAAAAAGGACAGTTAAATATACCTGGAGTACTGAGGTCATGCTCAGCGCTGAGAAAACTGAGGTGGTAGTATCAGGTGATCTAGAAATTGAGAGGTTGTACCTGTACGGGTACTAATGTTAATGAATGAAAAGATAATATTTACAATAGTGCTACAAAAATAAAGAAATTGTAACATGACACCGTTGTTTGAAGATAAAATGAACATGGCACCGCTGAGAAAACAGTTAGAATGTATCACTCTGAGTTAGCGCAACTGATCTGTGTTGTTTGGAAAATTGTGTGTTTTTATAGCATCAAGGTGGATCCCGCGCGCACTAGTTGACTTTCGAAAATTCTTAGGGCACATATTTTAGAGACCTCCTATTGGTCCTAAAAACCATTTTCAATTGTTTATTTTCTAAACATCTGCATAGGTGTTTGTTGGAGATCTTTGTGCCAATTTTGATCTGTTTTTTCCAGAAAATTCTTTTGACAAGGAAATTGCATCATTTTCTATAGTACCAAGGAGCGGAACTGTCAAATATTTTTGCCTTGGGCCATGCCTGATACCTAACTGAAGAGGTCATCAATAACTGCTAATTTTTATAGTGAAGATGGTTGTTTCTCTGCCGACTTTAAATGGACAGGAATCATCATTATCATCATGTCATGCTGCTCACACAGATTTCCCTAACTCTCTCTTGCCGTCTGTCTCTATCATCCATCCCTTCCAGCAGGTCTTACTTCCCTTTAATTTCTGTGTATAATAAAACTGGTCATTATACAACCAAGAGATATGCAGCAATCAGAAAATATCTCCAAAACGACTAACAGAAGTAATGGTCTCAGAAATAGTTTTTTGTTTGTGATGGAAAATTCTGTTAGCAAATGACTTTAGTGTCCAGGATGCACTGATACCTAAGATTTGTTTTTGGTTTGTGGTGGAAAATTCTGTTCACTAATGTCCTTGGTGATTGTGATGTAATCATAACTAAGATTCTCAACGTGAGTAGCAAATGGCTATGATAAGTCATCACCTTCAAAGTTTACAATTGAAGAAAAAAAAGAATGGAGTTCCCATGGAGTAATGGCTAAAGAGCTTGACTACTGCCTAGAATTAAACAAGTTTAAACTCCAGTTGTACTATTAGATTCCCTTTTAGACTAATGCCCCGCAGTTATGGGTCAAATAATATCACTGCTATTTTTCAACAAAGATGGTTTTGGTATTAGATAACAAATGAAGGTTGCTGTGCCATTAAACAAAGAAATCAAATCAAATCAAACCAAGAAAAAAAAAAAAAATAGAAAAAGTCATGCTACAACATGACAATGCTTATCCATACGTTACTTTGTTCATTATAAGAAAAAACCTCATGAAAATAAGGTGAGAAGTTCTTTGCATAACATTCATCAGACTTGGCACCATCAGATTATTTGTCTCAATCAATTTAATATTGATTGAACTACTAAAACATTTAATGATATCTTTAATGTTGAAAATTTCATTGAAAGTTGAAGAACTATCAGTATTTTTTTACATTCACTTTAGCTACAGTTCATTTTTTAAGGGATTGAACACTTTTGAGATTAGTTGTTTTACAGCAAATATCTTGTTTTCTTTACTCCATTTTTTGTTTCTTTCTACTGTAATGATTAATTTGTTGCTGATCAATTTTTCATTTGTTAAATTGAATTGTATAAATTTAAAACAAACTAATATTGAACATAAAAATTATAGTAATTTTAAAAAAAAATTTTTTTGTGTGCAAAAAGTCAGGTGCAAAGTAATGTAATTAATAAAATACGAGTGGAAAACAACTGAGAAATCCTGTTTGAGTTTTGGTTGGGTCTGTTTGTGTTCACTCTTATACTCTAAACAGCTAAATAGCAGGGCAATTTGGGCTCTCTTGCCTTGGTAGAGAGCAACCAGTCTCAGAAATGGACAAATCTAAATTCTAACTCAGGAGAAAGAAATGGGAAACTACTCCATTATTATACCAAGAAAAGTCATGTTAATGCAATTTACTCAAAGCTGTGAAAAACCGTAAACACCAATATTTATAAAAGGATGAATGTCATTCTATTTTATTCCAGTATGTAGTTATGGTGGTTTGTGGACCAGTTCATATACCTTGGTAGCAATATCTCTTCTACTTAAAAAGATATCAATATAGGTAAGGCATGAACAGCCATCAACAGGTTTCCATGTGGAAATCTGATCTGTCTGATGAAATAAAATGGAAATTCTTCAAGGTTGTAGCTGCGTCAATACGACCATCTGGTTGTACAACAAAATGTCTAGAGCAAAAGCAAGATGGGAACTACACAAGGATGCTGTATGCTGTTTTAAACAAATGCTGGAAGTAATACTCAACAAAACAGCAACTTTACGGCCACTTGCCTCCCATCTCTCAAACCAAGATGAGTAAGACATGCTGGCATTGCTGGTGAAATAAGGACAAATTCGTAGGTAATGTTCTCCAATGGACTCTGACATATGGACACACCAGTGAGTGTTGGCTGACCAGCAAAAACTGACATTCATCAGTTTTATGCAGACATTTGATGCTTTATAGAGGACTTGCTAAGAGTGATAACTAATAGGGATGGATTGCAAGAGTGAGTCAAGGGAATCCATGCAGTCTGTATACCATAATGATGATGATGATAATAATCTTACATTTTAGTATTCATCAGAGTAAATCCTTTATTGTCAAAATTTTTATTTTATTTTTAGAAACATTTCAAGCAATGTGTGTGTGTGTGTGTGTGTGTTGATGACCATTAATTATTGAGGTGCAACTGAAGCCCTGATACATTTTTATTACATTTTTCATTCTGATGATGAAAAAAAAAAGTCAATATAAAATCATTATGTATCAGATATGTTATCATGGAGTCTCTAAAAAATATCTAACTCTTTTGATTGATTATTTTTTGTACCTACTTCAAGAACTCTTGTAATTGATCTTTCGTTGTTGTTCATACAACTTGGCACCAGGGTCATTAGTGTGGGAGGCAGCCAGTAAATTACACCATGCAGCAAATCTCTCTTCATATCACTAATATTGTCCAAGGGAAGGGTAATAACCAATAAAATTGGCACTAGTGTCATTAAAGCAGTTACCATAATGAGATTGAAGACAATGTCAGACTGCTTAGTTTTGAATTCAGAGTTACCTTTTCCTTAAACTGGTTGCCCACCAAGGCTAACTACCATTTTTCATTCATGACTGGGAACACGAAATATAAAGGCTAGCTATAACTATTCTTCAAACTTGACCAAAACCTATTTGAGTTTTAGATTTACTTTTATAAAATTAAATTTTGGATTATACTAATAAGTTAGTTCTAAACATGAAAGACAATAAGTTAATATTATCTTATGGCCTCTTAATACTTCTATAATGGTAATACAATGCAAATTATATGAATTTTTGTCTTTCATCAATATGTGTTCTATGACTTATCATTCAAATATCAGGACTTTCATTTTTAATTGTTTGGCATCACAGAAAAGATTTATGGATCAGTTACTTTTTACTTGAAACATTTCTTTTAAATTCATGAACTTTAGCTATTGTAAGTGTAATTATTTAACAATATGTAAAAAGTAAAATCACCATCGAGTGATATTCAACAAATTAGTGGTAAATTATTGAGTTTCATATTTAAATCTAAATTCTTACTTTCAACTCACTTAAAAGTGACCTTTGGACAGCCATTAAGCTCAATATTGGATCTCATCCACTTTATAGAATTTATAACTATAAATAAACTATATAAAAAATGATGATATTATTTATATATGTATTTGGTATACAGCTAATTTTCCTGCTGTCTATTCTACAAGAAATTTTATTTCATAACAATTATTTGAAATCCAAAACAACTTAAATAGGCAAACTTATTTTAAAAAGTAAAGTTTTATACAAAATTTTAATCAAGAACATATATTTAAAAAAAAACTGGAAGCTATTCTCCCAGGAATTTTGTTTAAAAATGTTAAATAAAAAAAAAATCCATGACTTATTTAAATGAGAAAAATGAATTAGTAATCTCTCAATGAATTTCTTGTCTGGTCACTCAGAAGCCAAAGAAAAGCAAATAAACTGAAAACCTAAGATTTATGTTTTAATTTTTTCTAAATTTAAGTATAATTTAAAAAAAAAAAACATTCTTTAAAAACTTATTTGATTAGTACAGAAAATTATTTGAAAGAAAAAAAAAATGAAAATGAGACTGAAAACTGCTATTTTTATTATTTTTTCCTAAATTCTAAAAATGTTTCATTTTTAAGAATTATTTTTCTTTGATAAAATTTCAGATAAGATTTTGATAAAACAAAAACAACAAAATGTTATCTATCCACACCTGTAACTCTTAATCATACTCCTTCCGAATCTGTGCAGGGGCAAGATATTCTGACCGCCTGTTTTTTAATGGGATTGGTGGCTGATCACCAGCCCATTTCCAGGATCTCCGAATGGTCTCGTCATACTCTGCACTGAAGTCGGTTTCATCAATGGTGATTGTAGCACGAGTTGGTTTGTCACACCGGGCGGGGAAATTTCACTTTGCCAGTGCTAGTCAAAGACATTCCTCCAAGGAGTTTGATAGCATCCAGACCAAGCAACAAATTTAATCTGAGCAATTCTCCATCCACAATCAAAACTTCCACACTAAGCTCAACAACTCCCACTCCACAGCTCTTAAGAGTGGTTCTGCCCACCGTAAGCATGTGTCTCCTTTTGCTTCCATTCCTGATAACATTGTGAGCAGGCTAGTGACTGCGTGAAACCAGTGTCCATCAGAGCCATTTGTGGTATTCCAACAATTCAAACAGTCCTCACAAGCCATGCCCCATTTACGTGTGCTTTGGGAAGGAGACTGGCCCTCTTGCCCATTTCCCAGATAGTCCCAGGCAATGTGTCTCTGTCGCTGGCATTGATAACGTGATTGTTTTTTGGAGCTTGGCATCTGCACACTCATAGCACCTGGTCTGCATGTCAATTCCCTTCAGCGTGCAATGTGGTGGCTGTGTGGCCACTGCCACCTGCTCCATACTGCCAATGAAATTCTTCAGTACTGCCTGGGCTCGTGCCAGCACTTGTGGTAGATCCAAGTTTTCCATCTGGGAGGACGCTCTATGAGCTATTCAGCATGCTCAGGCAACACAACAACAAACATGTATTGTAGGCCTTCTTCTGACATACTTCTGAATAGAACTGCATGTCTGTGCAATTCAGCCAATAAGACATTGACCGTTTCTTCTGGCCATAAATGATGCTGCACAAATTGTTTCCATGCAGTGAAGAGGTCGAGGGCAAATGCCATATACAGCACTTTTTTCACACAACTAAAATCAGCATGCTTCTCCTCACTCAACTGTTAGTACACTGCATATGCGTCACCTGATAAACATACCAGGATCACAGACTCAATACACTTCACTCCGCTCTACTGACATATCAATTCCGCCTTTTCCAACTATTTCACTACCAACTGTCTTGAACCACTTCCATCGATCAATGGTATCAACTTTGGGTCGAAAGCCATAGCGCCAAAATAGCTTGTGTCTTGCTGGTTGGTATCAAGATCTTTTCTGCTTTTGCTTTCACAATGCGCGATCCAAACTCCTTGATGCCTCTATGAACAACGGTATTTGTTGACCTTCCTACCATCCGGATGAGTGTGGCACAAAGCCATAGCGCCAAAATAGCTTGTGTCTTGCTGGTTGGTATCAAGATCTTTTCTGCTTTTGCTTTCACAATGAGCGATCCAAACTCCTTGATGCCTCAATGAACAACGGTATTTGTCGACCGTCCTACCATCCGGATGAGTGTGGCACAAAGCCTTTTTTAAGGTGGCTCCAAAAAGTGCCTCAGGCCCTATTGACATTCCCCCCAAAAGAGGCGACAAACCTAACCCCTCCAGAGAGGGTTAAAGCCTGGGGGGACAGCCCCTTGATGCTCGAGATATGTCCAGTGATGAGACACACCCAACCAGATCTGTGCTGCTGACACCGCGGCCGGTCAAAGTGTGTCCCATCAATTGGATTTGGCTGAGTGAAATCAGCCTAACAACAGATGTGATCGAAAATTCTGGCTCCTTTTATGTATTTTGAGTTGACCATAATTTACATTAGCGCAAGCCTCGTTGTTAATTCTGCTGCGTATGTGCACTGCCATTCTCAAGTTCACCACCATGTTGTGTGCCTCGCCTGCCACCCGCTCTGCAATCGTGAAAAATGCAAGCAACCCAAAGGCTCTTGCCTCTTCTATGAAAAGGTTCCTCACAATTATCCTGCTCACGACCATCATATAAAGTATAAAATAAGACAATAATAAAGTAAAATAAAAACTGTCAGTTCAGAATTTGGTGTCCTTGAGTATTAACATGAAACAGATTTTATTCTGTTTTATTATTATCATCTTATATTTGAAATATACTACGATATTGCTCTGCATTTTAATGCACTGTAAAAATTTTACAGACTGAGAACGCTTTTTGGCGTTAAATTTTAATCATAATTATAATAATTATATCAAATAATTTGGCAAATATATAAGGGGAGATTATTTCATATTTAGCATTTACTAATTATCTCCCTTGAAAATTATTACGATGCTGATGTTAGTGATGATGATAATAGGAGAGGGGAGTACTAATTAAGTTGAAAATTAAACTCGAAGTAGCTTCTCTTTTAAAGCATTTTAATATGATTGGGCTAACAAAAATCTTGCTATGACGTTCATTTTTGCTGCATTATGATAATATGTATACAAAAACTAGACCATTATAACATAGATAAAAGGTGTCTGCAGTATAATTGTTAAATTTTCTGGCTCATTCTGATTAATGAATATGTCTTTACATGTAAGGAAACATACACAATGTAACGGTAATTTTCATAAGAAATAGAATATGGTAACCCAAGTTAAAATCCTGGACAAGATAGTTTGCCTTTTCCTTTGGACTAAGCCCTTGGTAACATGATAAAATGCACCTATTCTACCACCCACCTAGCTATTGGTAAATAGTAAGGCAGACCTTAGTTCTTTAGCCTTGGTATCACAACCAGTCTTGTAAGAAAACTGAATTCAAACCACCTGTACTCTGCATAGAAATTGTCCTTGTGTCACATCCTGCTCATGATAGAGGAATTGGGGAAATTCATACAAGTGGGTACTTTACATGGTGTAATAGTTAGTAAGCAAGATTGGCAGAGTCTGAATCTTACTGATGCCTCATACTTCTGGCCTTGTGCCACAAGTAAGTTAAGTTTAGTAATTACTTCTTCATGTGAGAAACCTTGACAGTGTAAAAAATAAAGTCAAAAGATATTGATATAAAAGATTGGCTATATAAAAAACTGGGATGGGGATGCTGCCACAATCATAGAAGGAAAAATACAAATGTCTATTACAATTTAAAGAACCTATTCATCACCTTTCATAGTTTTTGAAGTTGGTTCCAATCAAACTGTTTGTGGCTAGGATATCAAAATTTCAATGTCTTGTCCAAGGAGAACTCTTCCGTTAACATGCAGTTTCCATTGTACCAAACGGATAAAATCAGGATTAATTCATTGCTTTTATTTTTGGCATACATCTATCTCATGAGATAATGGTAACAACTTTGACAGTCTTGGTTAGTCCTGTTGAGTGCAGCATATGGAATTGCTCAGCAACACGATCTTTGCATAACAGTCTCTTCTGCAGGTATAGAAGACGATTGAAGGCCTGAGTTTGCCATCTTTACTACCAGCATTTTCTTCACTCCTCCAATTGTTGGTTTCACTTTTCCCCTCCTTCCCTGATCCCTTGTCAGTGTAGTGCTAATTGCTATTGTCACCTGCAATCAGTTCCCAGCTGTCTGGCATCAGTGGCCAGGAGTTTTAGGTTAACTTTGCAGACCTCCTTGAAGTACAGTGCCAGGCTGTCCTGTAGTTAGCTCACTGTACATTACACCTTTTGGTATATGATCATCCTTCATATGGTGTCCATCTTCTAACCATTGCAGTCAATGAGAAAGAGAGGCATGCTCAGGAAGTCAGTTTTCTTCAGCACAATTGTATTGGTGATTTTGTCTCTCCATATGATACTTGGTATTATATGGAGAGACAAAGTCACCAATACTATTCATCAGAGCCAATCAAAGTGAAAGCTTTTTCAGGTGGTTCTTTGCCTAGTGTAAGTCATGTGGGATTCATTACCATACAGCAGGATAATAGAAGCACACTTAACATAATGGTTATCCTTGTTAGGAATAGGTCACAACTGTTTTTAAATACATATCTACTTTTATACATTTAAACAAAATGATAACCCAACAGACACAAAGAATCCAGTTTAGAATTATATTTACACTATAAATCAAACACTTCACTAAACCCTTAAAAGGTTTTGGAATTAAATTAGTCTCGGTATAACAAGGCCACAATCACACAACAAGTATAAGACATCGAGTGTGTTTGATCAAACTCACTACAACTCAATAATAATGATGTACAAGACCAACTTTGCTAATGATTAAACCAGAATGAGATTTAAAAGACAAGAAAACGTAAATTGGTTCAAATTAAATTAGGAAAGCGCAGTAAGGGTAACCTGAAACCAAACTTTTTAGACCTTATTTTTCCAATGCAGGTATCATTGGGGAATGAGAAACGTTTTGGTAACAGGACCAAAGCCTGTCCTGTTTATCAAAACTTTTTTCATTCCTACTGATACTGGCACTGGAAAAATAAAGTCTAAAAAGTTTTTAACCTGTTTTTTTTTAGTGAGTCATGTGATGACAGATGGACAAAAACCATTTGGTGAATTATAATAAAGTTTATGAAAATCTATCATTATGGAGTTGTATTTGATACTAAGAGAAAATAATATAGTAATATAGTCAGTTGGGTTTGTATTTTACATTATGCCATAAAAAGTGATTAAAATCAAAATCAGCAAAATTTTTGCTTTTATTTCCTGAAGCACAATCACTTCAATTCTCCTCCTAAAAAAAAATCATGGCAATAAAAGAAATGAAACAAGAAATCAATTAGAATACTCATTTTAATAATTAAGTAATTGGCCAAGGACCATACCTGATTCACATAATGGAGCAGTGAAAAATTATTGTATAAAACCACAAATATTTATTATTATTATAATAATAATAATAAATAATCTAAGTATAAAATAGTGGGGGGGGGATTTAGACAATTTTTATAAAAAAAAAAAAACAAAAACAAAACAAAAACCTCATTTTGTATACAATAACATTTGGAATGCTTTGTGATATGGACAGGAATTGATGGAAGGATCAATACAAAATTTTCAAATGACTAAATTTTCCAGCAAGAACTTTAAATAAAGTGAGGAGGGCAATTGAGTCCTTCTTACATAAACATTTTCTAAAATATTTGTAGAAAATCTTCAAGTAAGGCAGTTTTTAATGCTGTTTAAAGATGATTGTCAATACTGATATCATATGAAGATAAGTACACACCAATAAAAATATTGATAAGTCCATTTTAAGCTGAGTATATATTTTTCCTAAAAATAACCTATGCTTAATCCTTTGAACTCAATCTCTTGATCTTTAGATATTCAGTATTTGAGGACTTGAGAGGGAAAGCTCAAATTTCATATCATCTTACCAGCTCTATTCCTAAGAGAAAAATCCTAACAAATAATGCAGACTGAAGTAGTTTTTGTACACTTTCTGGCATTTGCAGTGGATCGTGGAAGTTCTGTCATCTTTGTTATTAATTGGAGAAGAGTCTACATCTTGGGCCTTAATAAAGTTTTGGGCTTGACAGAGAGGGAGAGATTAAGTTAATTTTATTTCAAAATAAATACTCTCTCATTGATACTTAAAAAAGACAAAAGAAAATCATTGTTAAAGCTGTAAAAAGATATTTGAAATTTTTTTTATATAATAAAGAGAAGCAATACTAATGAACTTATTGAATAGCATTGCAAACAACAGTTGTATTCAAACAAAGATAATTTTGAATATACTAGATAGGAACTAAACATTATGTCTGTATCCCAGTGAATACAGTCATTTAGAAATGCATTGATACAAGGATAATAAATATCAAATAAAAAAATTATATTGCATCAAAAAGAAAAATTTCTTATGCACAAAAAAGAGGTTAAAAAATTTGTAGTATCTAATACAAAAAATGTTTTTTGTCAAAGAAAAAGAAAAATCATTTATTATATAACAAACAAGTGTTTATCACAACTTTTTAATATTTTCAAAAATTTATTTTTTTAAAAATATATATTATCAGATAAATCAATGTGTAATCATTTGTTTTTCTCTACTCTAACCAATAAGCGCCTCCTGTTAAGATATGACAACCTCACGTTTCCTTGAAAGCACGTTTCAAGCTAAGAAAGACGTGTTAGTTAACTTCAAATTAGGTAGTAACAATTATTTTAGCAAACATTGGATTTGAAACTGTTGAGATATGTAAAAAAAAGTATTTAAATCTTTGGTAATTTCCAGTGACAAAAATAGGAGTCACAAGCCATCTCAAAGAGCACCACCCAAATTAGACCAAAAACAGAGGTCACAAGCTATATCCAAGAGCACCACACAAATTAGACCAAAAACAGGGGTCACAAACTATATCTAAGATGATTCCATCTACATTAGACCAAAAATACAGGTCATAAGCTATATCCAAGAGCACCACCCACATTAAAACAAAAATACGAGTCACAAGTTATATCAGAGGAGCACCACCCACATTAAACCAAAAATAGGGGTCACATGCTATATCAAAGAGGAGCACTGCCCATATTAGACCAAAAACAGGGGTCACAAGTTAATTCCAAGAGGAGTGCCTTTTACATTAGACCAAAAACAGATGTTACACACTATATCAAAGTGGAGCACCACCCACATTAAACCAAAAATATGGGTCACAAGCTATATCCAAGACAAGCACAACCCACATTAAACCAAAAATATGGGTCACAAGCTATATCCAAGACAAGCACCACCCACATTAGAACAAAAAAAGCAATTAGAAATCACAAGAAATAAGTGTAAAAGTGTTTAATTTACAAGTCATCATGAACAATTAATTCTTCATAGAAAAAAGAAGGTGAGGGTGTCACAACAAAACTATAGGCACTTGTTAAAATGATTACTTAATGATATATTCCTTGTAATACTTATGATTTGTGAACCATAGGATGAGAATTCCTCAGGAGAGATAACTGTTTATATCATTACAAGGTTTCTTGATAAGGTCAGTTGGTATTTGCATAGTTCATATTGATGTTGAGGTTAATATTGTGTATGTAGTAGTGACATAAGTCTAAGTTCATAATTTTCTTTTCCTTTTCTGAAATTTAGTGTTTAGGCATACAAACCTTGAGAGAAAACTCAAAAGTTCTCCATTGCTGTTTGGAGAGTTGTTTTGACAGAATCTATCATTTTCACCTTTGCCTATTTGAACATTCATGTCTCCACCAGTGATCAGAAAGTTGTGTTTAGAAATGTGTCAGGCTAGGGACGAGAGCTCGTTATAGAGAGGGGTAATATCTGTTTCATCACTGATAGTAATGAAGCTGCAAGATGAAAAAAGTGTAGTATAGGGGTTGCCTTTAATAGTGCTATGAACTGCAAAGAATACTTCAATCCCAGAATTGTCACAGTAAAACTTTGCCTGAGTCTACACAGAAATAAGAAGCAAACAGATAAATATGTATGATATGTCAGGTCCTCACTTGCCAACATGCAATCACTATTCAATAACTGTAAGAGACAAGTTTGATACTCTTGAGGAGACATCTGAAAGACTTACTCCAAATGATGAATACGAAAATTTTGTTACTGCCCACCTAGAAGCAGCAACTAAGTGCATACCAATTAAACCAAGAGCCAAAAGTAGGGTTCCCAAAGAGTCAAAAGCAGTTCAGAAAAAAATGAGATAACATAAAAAAAAGCATCCTTAATAAAAGAAACCTAACAAATACCAATATGCAGGAACTTAAGAAAGTTCAGAAAGAACTGACTAAAACATACCTAAAAGAACAACTAGAATATATCCAAGTTCAAATCCATAAAATCCAAAATTCTGTAGAAAATAAACGCTTGCAATTAGTATGCCAAATGAAGTTAGCAGGAGGAAAAGCACTTCAAGATCAAAACTAAAAGCTACCAGTCAAGAAGAAAGACATTGGAAGTGGAAAGAACACTTCAAGCATCGGCTTAGAAACCCTCCTAAAATCACAGATAACCCTACTGAAAAAATTATCAATAGCCAACAAATCAAACTTGGACACTTTACAGAGCGTGAACTCGATGCAATCAAAAGTGGAAAAGTTGCTGGCCTTGATGAAATACTTCCTGAATTATGGATTACAAGGAAATCTGATGATAAATTTTTTTGACTATGCAACATCATGCATAAACAAAACACAATAAAGAAATAGATGAAAGGCTGCATTCTTCCTTCATCCAAGAATAGTGACCTTGGAATTACTAGGAACTACAGAGGCAAACTGTTTCCAAATTGAAGTTGAGAAAATTCTTAGGAAAAGTCAGAACATATTTTGGAGAAATCAATCTACAACTTCTCAGAATCTGACTATTTGTCAAAACATCGATGTAGTAGATGCAAAAAAATCTCAAGGCAACACTTTTATTTGTAGATTTCTCCAAGGCATTTGACTTTATACACAAAGGAAAGATGGAGCAAATACTTCCAGCATATGGTCTTCTAAAAGAAACTGTTACCACAATAATGATGCTCAACAAAGCAATGGTTTGCTCACAAAGGGCAACATTTGGCTTCTTTGCTGCTGGAGTTTTGCAAGGAGATACATTAGCACCATCTCTATTTATCATCTGCCTCTACTACAAATAGATCAAATCAAAGAAAATGGTTTCAACCTAAAAAAAAGGCAAGAAATTGATGATATCCTGCAGAAACTATCATGGGTGCAGACTATGTAGATGATCTAGTGCTTCTCACAAATACATGAGTCCAAGGCCAAATTTATGCTACATAGCCTGGAGCAAGAAGCAAGTGGCATTGGTCTCTATGCAAACACAAATAAAATACAGTTCAACTGTTTTAAACAAAATAGAGCCATCTCCACATTAAATGACAAGCCTTTGAAATAAGTATCCCAGTTTACATACCTCAGTAGCAATATCTAATTTACTGAAAGCAGTGTCAATATACCCATAGGAAAGGAATGGACTGCTATTGATCTCTCTGATAAAATAAAACAGGAATTCTTCCAGGTTGTAGCTGTGTCAGTACTACTATGTGGTTTAAGGAAACACTTGGAGAAAAAGCTAGATGGGAACAAGGATATTGCATGCTGTTTTGAAAAAATCTTTGAAGTAGTATTCCACAAAAAAGCAACTATACAGCCATTTACCTCCCATCTCACAAACAATCCAAATAAAATGAAGAAGATTTGCTGGACATTATTAGTGAAATAAGGATGAACTCATAAGCAACATTCTCCTGTGGACACACCAGTGTTGGCTGACAAGCAAAAACTTACATATGCTAGCTCGGTGTGGACACTGGATGCCATATAGAGGACCTGCCAAGAGTGATAGTGAATAGGGACGGATGGTGAAAGAGAGTCAAGGGAATCCATGCTAAGAGCACAATTTGATGATGATAGGTAACGTTTGACAACAAAGATCAGATATAATGTCATGTCATCAAAATAATCTTTTTTCTCTCATCTATTTGCATAACTCCTTACCCATGGGTAAGGCTGATTGGGCTCTCTAGGTTTGGTTGGTAACCAGTTTAGGAGAAGTATAACTCTGAATTCAAAACTACTTCCTAAGGCAGTACAACATTGTCTTCAACCTTGTTCTGTCAATTCTTGTGACAACATTGGTGACAATCTGTATCAGTCCTTACCCTTTCCTTGGATTATATTGCTGTTCTGGAGAGAGAAAACTTGCTGCTTAGGCAACTGCTGCTCTTTCATTTAACTATACCTAGACTTGTATCCAGATCTACTTGCAGATCCATAAACTTTGCATAAATACACAACAACGTTACTCATTTCTAATTCACTACTAGCTACCTGACAGAAAATATGCGATCTCTCTCATTTAAAGACACATATTACTCTTGGTCAGAATGCAACCCTCATATTTTGCATAATTGGCAACATAAAACATTTTGTCAAAAAGACTACTCCTAGATATACTCCTAGTAGGAAACTGAATTTATTCTAATGATTATTTATTACTAAATTTGAATAGACTGACTCTTTGAAATAAGAATTAGAAATGTAAGTGTCTGTAGAGTGAAAGAAAAAAAAAGGATACATTGTTTTAGCTTCCATTATATTTACAGAAAAATACTAATTACCATGTTAAGAAATGTTATGTTGATTGTTATTATTAACAATGGCAGTAGAATTTATAATTATCATATAACATTCAATACTTAGAATAGGAGGAAGGAATTTATAAAATGATTATTAATTAAATTAATTTTTGTATTTCCACTGGTATTTTATTCAACTCAGTAAACTTATTTTCATCTTTTTCTATTATGTGATTCTCAAATTTCATTTAAATTTATTCTTTAAAGAGGTTTACTTTGCAAATATGCAGAATTTAACAAAACAATTTTCTGCTCTTTTAAAAATTATATTTTTGTTATGCACTGGGCATATTCAAACTTTTGGTTCTTATGTTTCACAGCCTCTTCATATATTTTGTATGAAGCATGAAACAAATGACAACTAAATTTGGCAAACTGAATATATATATATATATATATATATATATATATATAAATAAAATATACAAAAAGACAACTGCATTCCTAAATTTTTATATTAATACATAGATATAAAAATTTACACTCACATATATAAATAATATATATCTATATATTCATAAATATATATACTCTATTGAAACAAATTCTTTCCAAGGTCAATATATTAAACAAAAAAATAATATAGAATAAATTGTGAGAAATAATTCTGGTAAGAAAAACAACATATATAGATAATACATTAGTATTTCAATTTAATATTGTTTCAAACAATATATTTTATAGTATGGTTGGCGCTAAACAGATATTAACTGTATTTGCAGTTATTTTAGAATCCTTACTTTAAAATAAACCTGCTTGAATGTTAAATTAATATTTTCAATGAAATATAATTTTTTTAATTTCAGTTATTAAAAAGACAACTGAAAACCTCCATTTCTACCTCATCTGCCATATCAGATCAACATTTAGTTATGAAAACTGCATTTTAGTGATCTGAGAAAAGAACAAATGTTAATGACAATAAGGACTGTTTCCTAGGCAACATTTCCTCACTGCACCCAAAAGTCAATCCTTGATGCTTGAAATATTTAAAAACTGGGCAATTCTTGATCCCATAAGAGGGTTGTTAAAAAAAGTTTGAAGTCTCACCCAGATTTTAAATTTGTTGCACATCTTTCACCTTTGTATGGGCCTCATCTGCACAGAAATTAAGGTAGAAATCTGAATTAGTTTTTCTAGTTTTATGAAAAAGTGGTTGTGTGTTGCAATAACAAAAATGTTCAGCTACAGTTTTTCTTTCTGGGTGAAGCTTAGAACTTTTTAAACAATCCTTATATATGCATGGGGCTTCCTAAATTAAAATAGACCTCATGTCACATCTAAACACCCCTTCCCAAAGAGAGTAAGTAAATACATCATCTAAAAATACATCAGGCCCCCAAAAGATGATTGATTTACTTACAATGCCTACTTTCTGAGAATTTAAAATAATATAGAGTGAACTAGTGAAGACAGACAATAAGAAAAACCAACCAGTGGGGACTTAGTTTTGTAATTAATTAATAAATTGTTAGAATTCACTGACAACATAGCCAACTTCTGTGATATAACTTGAAAAAAGAAACAATGGTTTTTCAATCTTTTCTGTAATCAAATATAGTAAATAATTACATCTTATTCATTATCATTTATTGAGGTTTTCAATTGCATATAAGGGAGGCTTAAAAATTCCCCCATTTTGCAATAACTCAGCTAAAAAAAATATTAAAACTTTTTAAAATGTACCATTGCAGAATAATGGAAGATATAAAATGCATAACTTAATTTGTCAACTTAAGTAGATGAGCTATAATTATTATTATTATTATTATTATAAACTGGTGTTTTCTTTTTATAATTTTAGTTCCTATCTTATTAATAACTATTGTGGGATGTTAATCTAGAACAATAAAAAAACAATTCAAATCAGGAATAATAAAGGATAAACATTTAGTAAGATATGAACTCCCATCCTTTTGGGGAAACCTGGTTAATGAACCAGATGCTTTGATCAACTGAACTACAAAGAGTCATTGGTTTTAAGTGAAAAACAGAACTAACTGATAAACAATGAAAAAAGTTATAATAATATTGAAAATTTTGAAGTAGAAATAAATACCACCAGTTCATAAAATCCTCTTGATATATTTTATAATGAAATCTCTATTGACCAACAAGATTAAGTGACCTGATTTGATTTTAAATACACTTGAGTACATCAGTACCTGCCTTAAATAACATAATTTTAAAAAAAAAGGATAAAACATTTTGCTCAATTCAAAGCATGAGAAATTTAAAATAACTTGAGTTAATAAATTTAGTAAAATATCAATTGGAGTAGTTTTCTTTCCCATGAAAAACTTTGTATACCAGTTTTAAATACGATCATTATCATTTAAATAAATCAAGTGAAAATATCAAACTGAAAAAAAAAAATCAATAAATGCAAATATTTTTTGTTAAAATAAACTCTTATTTTAAGTTAAAAAAAAATGAAAGAGAACAACTTGTTATGAACAGAACAATAACAAGATAGAGAAAATTTTGTTAATTGTATCAGAATGATCAAAAACGTTTCCTCTTTTTGTTCACAATTAACCCTTTACCAAACCACCCTGGAATACGCTTATTCTGCCTTTTATTTATAGCACCATCTTCAGTATCTTCTTGTTCATTGTCTGAGCTTTTTTGTTTGGAATCAATAGTTGAGGTAGTAGGATATGTAACCAAACCAAACTTGTTATCAAAACTGCAAGAAGCAGTATCTTGAATAGTAGTCAGTTCTGGCTGTGTTACTTTATCACAACAATGGTCATTATGTCTAGAATCAATGGGAGGAGTTGATTCATTAGAATCACTGTTATTTAAAGAAGATATAATACAATCACAAGAAATTGATTCTGAAGTGTTAAGGCCACATTTAGAGTTAGTTAAAATTCTTTCTTTTTGTGACACATTCAGCATACCAAGTGCCTTTTGATACTGGTTTACTCCAGCAGCCTGAAGAAGCGTCCAGAACTGTTCATGGGGTAAATAATCATGATCTATCAACACCATTAAAACAGGCCAACAAAAAAGACTTGAACAAAAAGCCTGTTCAGTTTTCCATTCCAAAAGATTATCGGAATGATCACTGTCATTAGCATGAGAGTTAAGTGGAGATAATGTTCTGCAACTGTAAATAGATTCACAGTTGTTTCCAAAATCTTGATAATATTTACAACTTGACTCTGATAAGAGATCATTTTCTGAATCTAAAATAGTAGGTTTTAAAGTCTTTTTATGAGTAGATGATGTAGTTTTGTGCATAATGGCTACTTCCTGACAAGAAGAAGATGGCCCAAAGCAATTCCTTTTGGTAGAAATTTTGGCTGGAACATGTTCTTGTATGGATGCATTCTTCTTTAATAATTTTCTGTGGAATTTCTCCTTCAAGGAATCAGGCACTTGGAGTTGTTTTGATGATACTGAGTTGTATTCTTGAGGACGTAATGGAACTGCCATTCGGAATAAAGGATCTTTTTCTCTGAAATGAGAACAGACCATTTCTGTTAGCATAATTTTAATAAATACAACAAAGAAAAATTGCAGAAATAAATCAGAATATATTTGCCTTAAGTAAATAGCCCAATAAGTGTATGCATACATTCTTACTGAGATATTTTTTGTACATTCTACCAAAATATCACAGTAAGAATGTATGCATGCACTTAGTCTCAAAGATATACAAGGTAATTTTCTATAAAATATGGATTTAGGAAAATGGTAAAATTTAAATATATAGATTACCTTGTATATTCTGGAATTTTCCATCGTAGTTTGTTCATCACACTTTCCATAATTTCATCACATTTCCCTAAAATGACAAAAAAATACAATACAAAAAGAAAAACAAATTTTTTCTAAGAATATGCTAAAGTAAGTCAAAAGTTTTGTGATACTTTGGTAAATGAAGCACAATTTGGGAGCTCTGGATGCTTTTACTGAGGTGATGAACCACACTGGTCTGTGAAATGCTGAGCTTGCCTGATACTCTCAGAGTACTACCTGCTGAAGTTGCCTTTATGGCTTGGAGCACCTATCTGATCTTGCTTGATCATTGAGGTTCTTGCAACCCAAGTGTAATTTCTTGAACTGATTACTGTACTATGATCAACAACCCCTTTCATGGTTCACATAACAAATGTTTTTGGTTGCATTTCATGGCATCATGGCCCAGTTTGACCTTGTAAAACATAAATTCCCAAATTAGACTATGTTGTATGTTCAGCTGTGTAGCTTTCAAATCCCACACAGAATGAATAAGTGCAAAACATGTCAGCACACCAACTATCATGAGACTACCAAACATAGTGGCTACTTTGCATGGCTTGAACTGCATTGGTCAAACTAGCATGTTACCAAAATATTGCAAAACTTTTGATTCACCCAAGTAATATACTTAGAAATTATACAAATATGTATAGCTTAGACACTTTAAACAATCTAAATGAGATATGAGATAAAATTGAAGGTAAAACTTAAAATAATGAGAACAACACAAATGTGCCCAGTATTCTTTTTCATTTGTGGTTAATTGAGAATAATAATAATAAGTACAATACAATAAAGAAAGTGGGATAAACACCTTTCAAACTGGACTATTTTCTAGAGGAATCCTGTTTTTACTTTGCTTAAGTTCAACTTATATAATTTTTACTTAATTGTCAAACGGAATGAATCTATAGAGTAAACCTCTGGAAAAGAATTTACATGAGGATCATATAAAGCAGTAATTTTTCAGATCACACTACATTATTGCGCAAAATTTATTCATAAAGACCACCTGAATACTAAAAACCAAAAATATATCACATCATAATTGTAACAAATAAAAATCCCCAATATTCGGTTTCAGTTGTAGAAGGAAATCTAAAACAAATAAAGCAAAAGTATTTTTTATATGAATTTAAATACAAAATTGTGAACATAAAGAAAATAATTTTGTATGAATTGCTCAGTTTAGAGAAAATTATTTGAAATTATTGATTTTCAGAAAAATTTAGTTTTAAACTTTAATGACATAAAAAGTATGATAAATGAATTACAATATTAACAAAACAGAAAGATGAATATAAATAAGGAAGAGATGAGTTGTTAAAGTTTCTTTATTTACCATTTATCTTAAGAGTTGCCAAATCATCTTTCGGTGTCCATTGCAAGTTGACAATGAATAATTTGGGTCGTTTGGGTGGCTTTTTATTCATGCTCCATAAACAGGCATATTTCTTTAAAACCTACCAAAATGGGCAAGAAAACAAAATAATAGATACATCAAAATTTATGCAAGTAAAAAAACTAAAAACAAATAAAATAAATAATTCATAAAGAAATCACTTAATTGATTGTATCAAAGGATATATCTAAAAATCCTTACTGTAACCATCTTCAAATATCCTGCAATGATCTTCTTGATCAGTGCTACTCAAAGTGAGGATATGTGTATCAATGCTGATACACAAGTCAACGGCTGGCAATAGATTGCAAGTTACCCACTTTCACATTATTATAACACGTAATGTAAAAATTAAAAGGCATAAAATCTTTCTTTGTTTCATATAATTTTTTTTACAGGCTGTGATACACTACAACAGATAGAAATACTTAGAACTTGATTATAAATAAAAGTTACTATAACTTGCAAATATGGTACATGGGAAAAATACCTTTCCAATACAGCACATTAGATAGTTTGAGAAGCACTGTTCTATATCATTATTATTGAAAGCAGTTAAATAAATAAAAGGAAATAACATATTTTAACAATGTATCTTAAATTGGTCTTCATTGTCTTTCAACTGGTCCTTAAAATTGAGCACCAGTCATCTGAAGTAATTTTTTTTTTTATAAAGATTGCTAACCCTACACTCAATTTTTTTGTTACTTTTTGTTAGTTGAGGGATCTACTCCTGATTTTTTTTTAAGTTTAGAGTTGAGTATCCCCTGTAATTTAAACCAGGAGCTCAAAAGAGAAAAGGGATGAATTCATTTCCAAACTGTCTCAGCTGGAGTTTGGTTCGTCAATTCCATTTTCTGTATTGCAAGGTCACCTGTACCTCCATCTTAACATTGAATTTAATCTTAAAATATACAAGGTGTTTGAAAAAAATTATATCATTTTATAATCTTATAATTTGATAGATTCTTATTCAAATGATCAATAAGAGCATTTGTAGAAACAACTGAAAATTCTATGTTTAATGTTTTATGTCATTCACCGAAAAAGAAAAGATGTTTAAACATTAAATATAGAATTTTGAATGGTTTCTACACGTTGTTAAAATCTAAGATTGAACAAGAATTGGTTACATTATTAGATTACAAAATTATATCAATTTTTCTAAAACACCCTGTACTTTTCAAATGATATTGAATCTTTTAAAACTTATCAAAAACTAATTATGCTAAAGTAAATTCAAATAGTTATTCAATAAAAATTACCCATAAATTTTTTACAAACATAAATAATTTGTTTTTGTTCCAATAATTTTGAAAGATAATGTGATATATAAACAATTCCAAACCTTTTTATGCTGTATATTGAATACTTATTTCTATCCTGAAGAACAACGAAAATCAAATTTGGGAAATGTCTTTTCTAATAGCACTTGATGAATTATTTACGAGCATCAAACAGAAATAAAAAATAAATACGAGGATCATTAAATAAGTTTCCAGACTTTTTTCGTATGGGCACTTTTATTGATAGTAAACACATGAAACTCTAGTCCCCTTCGAAGTAATCTCCTCCAGCTGCAATGCACTTGAAGTATTCCAACAACTTCTGGAAGGCCCCATGGAAGTCCTCTTGTGTAAATGTGTCAATGACCTTCGGCACAGCTTCTTTCATCTCCTCACTTGTCTCATAACGACAGCCTCTGAGCTTAGGGAATAAACAAAAGTCACAGGGAGCAAGGTCTAGACTATAGGGATGGTGAGGAACTGTCTTGATGCCCATCTTGGTCAAATAGTCTGTGACAAGGATGGAGTTATTGACTGGCGCATTGTCCTTGTGGAAATGTCACTGACCCGATTTGAAGAGTGCTGGCCTCTTCCGACAGAATCTCTTCCAGAACTCTCTTAAAACCTCAACATAGTAACCCTAACCCTAAACTTTTGGCCAATCAACTCTGGTGTTCTGACTTCCTTACTTCTCCCACACCTCTCATCATCCCTCACAGACTCCCTGCCTTCCTTGAATCTCTTATGCCACTCTAAAACTGATGCTTGATTCATGCAAGATGCTCCAAAAGCAGTCTGAAGCATTCCATACGTTTCTGTAGCATTTTTTCCAAGTTTAAAACAGAATTTTATTGCATATCGTTCTTCTAAAGTGTCCTCATGTCCAGATTGCATTTTTGAAATTCACCAGCAGTGACAATCAGGCTTTAGTAGGGTGTATTCCACTTCCTACTGTAGCTGTTAATTTGAATCTGAAATCATAAAAATTGGTCAGTCATCTCATAAGATGTATAGCAATAACATACTGAATTTTCAAGAGTCTACGACAATTTTAAATGCCTTTACAAAAAAAGTCTGGAAACTTATTGAATACACCACGTACATAAACTCATTTTCCAAATCTATATGTTGATAACAGAATAAAGAACTAAAATGAGTTCAATTTATATATTTTGGTTGAGTCTGACTCTTCAAAATGATAGACATAAATATAGTTTGGTTTTTTAATAGTGGTGCAGTGGTATTTATCTACTTCTATACAAATTATCAAGTATGTCCATTTGATTAATATTTCTTATTGTTATTTTCTTTTCGTATATCAACCCCACTAAAAATATCTGTTAAATTCTTCTTTTTTTTTACTCACTTTTTAAATTACACATTTCAATAGATTTTGCTTTATGTCTTTTTTAAACATTGTGAATTTTTAAATGTATGGAGTTCAAGAAACTTATTTGTAATGATAAAAGCTTTCTTGATTAATACTTTATGAAAGAAAGAATAAACTTGTAAGATTATGAAGTAGGGAATTTTTTTAAATATAAAAAATACAAAGTAGATTATATTATAAAGATTAAACTGAGTGTTAAATGCATAAAAAATGGGCACGTAAATGTAAATGACAAAGATGAGTCTAAAGTTTTTCAATATTTTGGTAATGTGAGGCAGAATTTAGCAGTTCCAAATTCTTATGCTGAGATTGTGAAGGTGACAAACCCAACTGAACAATAAGATGCCAAGCTCGCCTGATACTCTCTGAATGTTTATTGCTAGATTTGCCTCTATGGCTTGGAGCACTCCCTTGAAACCCAGTTTTAGGCTTATCTGACCTTGCATGATCATCAAATTTCTTGCAACCTGAGTGAAATTTCTTGAACCATCTGGTTACTGCACTTTGACCTTCAGCACAATGTTTTTGATTGCCTCAATGGCATAAGTTTCTGTATTTAGATTATGTTGCACACATGGAGTGAAGCAATGTACAATGTATGAGTGCACCAACTACCATAATACTACTAATTATAGCAGGTACTTCACATAGTTTGAACAGTTTTGTTTATGTGATATACATGCGACAAACTAGTATGTTACCAAAATGCTGCAAAACAATTTGATTCCCTCTGGTGTAACCGGCCTAGGTAGCTACAAAATAACCTTTTAAAATCTTCTATTAACTTCAACACAATAAATGATAATAACTTGTTTAACAGTTTAAAGAAGTCATTCTTACTCATTCAGTATATGTGAAAAATTGCCGTCAGGTTTCAATTCCTACAAGATTAAAAACAACAGATTAAAAAATATTTAATGTATCACACATACCTTAAGACTAGTTCCTAAACAAAGAATGATATCACAGTTTTTAGCAGCTGAAGCAGCTTCTTTCCAACGATAAGGAGCAGACAAACGACCTTTCTCTCCAAAATGCACAATAGTATCACTTAATGGATTTTTGCAACGATGACAGTTGCGTGCAGTATGGTGGCGACGGAAGCTTGTCTTTTCTGTCACATCAAATAACCGAAGGTACTCTTTGTGGGGCTTACACTTCAAACACATCTAAAGAGAAAAAATTTTAAAAATGAAAGGCTTGCATTAAACAGAGTTTCAGAAGTCCTGTGCAAGAAGTATAAAGTTTGTAGATAGACGTTTTTTTATTGAAAGAGTAATAAAAACAAAACAAAAACTCTTGGGGGTGTCAATCTACAAAAGCAAAGAACGAAATGCCTCGTTAAATGCACCAGCTGCTTTACCAACTCTACTATGAAGAGTCATTGGTTTTCAGAAGCTCAAATCAAAACTATAAACTTATCTTTTATTCTGTTTCTTGATCTCACATGACAAAATATTTTTTTTTTTTTTTAGGAGTATTAATAGAAACTTTTATTTTTATTTTTACATGAAAAATTGTCAACCCTTAATTTTGACTAGTATTTTCTTTCAACTTGTTTTTTATTGCTTCTCTATTGGGTTGTCAATCTACAACAGTAAGGAACAGCATAGAGTGTAAATAAATGATAAATACATGGTGAGATTTGAACTCACATCCTCTTTGCTTCAAAAGGAGCCTCATTAGATGCACTAGTTGCTTTACAAATTGAACTATAAAATATCATTATTTTGTTAAAGCTTAAATTAACCCTTTAAACTCATCCCTTATTTTGTTTTTCCAATATCTCTCAGTACCATATTTATTATTATGTCATTATTGCTTTTTTTTACCCTAGTAATATCAATAGCATTTATTTATTTCTATTTTTAGACAAAGAATTGTCAACCATTATTAATTTTGACTAATATTATCTTTCAACTTTTTAATAGTTTCTCAGATTTTAAACCTATGACATCAAGGAACAGCATGAGTTGGTCATAATAAGAAAGGAGACATGTTTCAGTAAACTTTATAAAATTATCAAAAATAAATTATGCAAAATATTTAAAGTCTCCATATCATCTTAATTGAGATTTTATATATTCTAAAAGAATAAGAATTAATCAAATCAAACATTGAAAAATGATAATATTTAAAAGATAATGGAATAGCATTAATACAAAAATTGAAAATAAAATCCAAAAAGAATTCAAAAGCAGCACATGGTCATAAAATCTTATTTAGATTTTATGAAACTTTCAATGCACTACGCTATTACATTGTATAGTCGTAGAGATATGCCCTTTTATATTGGTACAATGTTCAACAAGTGATACTGATAGATTTATCAAGGATCTAATCCAACAGGGTTTAGCTGATATTGAAAAGTAGTAGATAATCCATATAAGGAGCAGAAGTACAAGTAAACATTTTGTAGCAATTAAAAAATTATAATTTCAAATGGGAATTCTTCCAAGCTGTAGCCATGCTGACACTACTATATGGTTGCACTCTAACAAAATGCTTGAAGAAAAAGCTAAAGATGAAACCTACACAAAAATGCTGTGTGCTATCTTTTTAAATCCTGGAAGCAACACCCCACAAAATAGCAGCTGTACAATCGCTTACTTCCCATCTCACAAACCATTCAGTTAAGACGAGCAAGACATGCTGGGGACTGATAGAGAAATAACGACAAGATCATAAGCAATATTCTCCAATGAACTACTACACATGGATACACCAGTGTTGGTTAACCAACAAAAACTTACATTCATCAGCTCTATGCAGACACTGGATGCCATCAAGAAGACCTACTAAGCATGATGACTGATCAATATAAATGGCAAGAGAGAGTCAAAGAAATCCATGTTGTTGGCACATGATGATGATGATGACGACTGCCATTTTAGACTATTTTATAAATCAAAATTATAATAGAATAGAACTTTAGTAAGTAAATGCTGAAATATGCCGAGTCACAATTTGTGAAGAAAAAAAAATGAAGTACATCCAAAAGGAAGACATTAAGCAATTATCTACTCAATTATATCAAGATTTGTATATATAAATATATATATTATGCTTACCTCAAGATACATATTGCCATGAACTTCTGACAGAATCTTCTTAGATAAGCCACTTCGTAAATGCAAGCCATCACAGTTTTGAGATACCACATGCTTAAGCTAAAATCAAGACAAAATGATTAAAATTTTCTGAAATCAAAAGATTTTCTGGATTAGAGAAGAAATCTATCAATTTCCAAGAATTTAACTTGCTTCTCTTTACTAAGTGCTGTTCTCACAAAGAAAGAAATTGTTACCAGTAAAAAATAAAATTATAATCATGCAAATAATTATATTTTTTTTAATAAATTAAAAATATGAAGTCAAAATTTATAAAAATATTTTCATTATTTACTATGTATATTTTATTGATTCACACATTTTCTTTGAAAGATTTGTACTAATTTCTAAGTAGATTTTACTTATGATCTATTCATCCTCCAAAATGCTAAAAAGTATTTCAGAAAAGATTACATAAAGAAAATACCAGTTAGATTTTAATCAAAGTTGTGAATGTGAAAATATTCCCTAAAATTTAAAGAGTTATTTTTATCATAATTCCAATTTTATTTTCATTTTATTGATTAAATTTTTGAGTATTTGTTATTTATTTCTGAAAAAAAAATCCTTTTTTCAAAAACTTCTTTTCTTTTGAATAACTTAGAGAATATATAGATCAATAAAAAGCATGCTAGCACACAGATATATACATTCTTTATTAAAAAGTGAACTCTAATGAAAATAACACTGCTAATAAATTGATGAGACTAAAGGAATATAATTGTAAACCATTTTACCTTTCCATGTTTGTAGAGACTTACAAGACTCATATGAGTTTTTGTTGGTTCAGCATCAGTAAGTTCTTGAGGCCTGAAATTATTAAAGAAATAAAAAAAAAAGATGTTTGAAAAGATCTCAACAGAATGTGACATCCAACAAAACAATATTTAATTAAAAACCTAAGTAATTAATCTGAGTAAATTTAATGCAATGTTAAATTTATTTTCAACATATTAGTTATGTTAGATATTACACTTTTATTGTCCATTTTCAGTCAACTCTTACAAAGTGATAATGCAATTCTATTGGTTCTAAAGTCTCAGTGTAATCATTTCAATTCTCTTTTGAATGCATTTCTAGTTGGTGATTGTTCACAAAAATCTTGGAGATATTTAATGAAATGGAATTATCAGATAAAACACAATTATTAATAAAACAAATATCAAATATTTTACCAAAATAAAAACAAAATTAAGTTTTTGCAATATTCTTTTATTCCAATTTAATACTTATAAAAAAAAAGAAATTATGTTAGATTTTTTAAGAAAAGCAATGCAGCTTAAAACAAAGAACAGAATAAATAGCAAATATTATCATTCATTGTGTCTTAAAATAAAATGGGAAACTTGAAAGATTAGATTAGCAGAAGAAAGTACCTACTTTAGCTGTTGTCCTTTACGAAGAAGAGTCCAGACACCATTTGGCCCACGATAATCAGGAATGGAAGCTGCCTAGTATTGCAGAAAAAATATTTGAAAACTGAAAAATTCATATCTACAACATATAAAAAACTTTTGAATGAAAATATTTATCTAATACTGATGAGTTGCTGATTAAAAATTTTTCAAAGATGAAAATTTAAGAATCAAAAGCATTAAAGTGAAAAATCAGATAGTTTTGCAGCAGCAACAACTCTTTTAATTCATCAACCACTGCATAATGGGGTCAAATAATGAGAAAATGCAATTCTGGAATTATAGTGTGAAAAAGAAACTTAATTAAAAAATCTATTGATATTTTTTTATCTTAATTTAAATTTAGGACAAATTATTGAGCACAACTCCTGTTTGGAAAATTGCCAATTTTTGATGGAAAAAACTTGGCTTTCTATGTTTGATTGATTTCAAATTTTATCATGACAAGCAGGAACCATGGAAATTCCATAAAATAAAAAAAAAACCAAGAGGGGCTATTTAAGTAAGAAAGAATGATTTGCCATTTCTCCTAAAATACTATTTCCTCAGCATTCATGTTTTCTATTTAAAGTCTATGAGCTTCTCTCTGTCATTCAAGATAATATGCTCATTCATTCTCGTACATGAAAGTTCCCCTTTCTATTACCTAAGTCTAGCATGTTCTAAATATACATGACCTTCCTCTTATTACATATTATGTCTTCTTTCCTGTTGTCTAAGTCTAAGACAATATTCCTCTGTTCCCCATTCATTTCCTCATGTCTCTGTCAGTGTCATTTTTTTTCCTCTATTATTTCTTATCACTGTTCCTGTCTGATCCTCGCTCTGTATCTGCACATTGTTTCTCAAATGGCTTGAAACCATCTTTCTTGTGGAGCAAAGAGCTAAGCCAAAAATTCCAGAAAAAAGCATCAAGTAATTTAACTTTTTTGCTTGAATTTCAAAATACAAAAGAATTGTATATACAACACAGTGTTGGATCTGAAGAAGCAACATTTATATAGAAGAATATCATTCCAATTGATTGAAGGAGAGGGTGGAAGAATATCCCACTTGGCTGCAGAGAGGATATGGGAATGAGCATAACATGTGAATGAATGGATAAGCAGAATTATAACATAAATGAGATATTTGTGTTCACTTATCATTTAAAAAAGAATAAATTCTAAATATGAATTGCTTTTACCAATGTAATGCCACAGTATATAACTTTGGAATAAATTAATATCTAAAGTGAATGGTAATAAAAGTTTGTTATAAGACTTTGGTAAAATTTCTTTGTATGGTCAAAATATATTGTATATTTCTGCTGAAGAATAATAGATTATCATAGTTGTGAAAAATGAAAAAAAAAGTGTCAAAAATAGAACTCACAGTGCTTATTCCAGCTCCAGTGTAGACACATACACGTTTAGCTTTTTTAATGGCATCAGCTAATTGGTCACATTTCTCTTTCAAAACATCTGAAGGATCTTCAATCTATAAAATATTACATAAGAAAACTTAATTGACTCAATTATATCTTAAAGCATATCAAATGTTATAATAAAGGATGTTTTAAAAAATTTGGTATCATTTGAGATGTACAGGGTGTTTTAGAAAAATTGATATCATTATGTAATCTAATAATGTTGTGATGCTGACAAAAGAAAGACATGGGGAACACAAAAAGGTAGATAGAAAAAGATATATATTCAAGTAACAGAAACAAGATATAACTGAACCGGGTTAGACAGTAGTTAGCTGAGAGTCTAGTCAGGTAGCGACTATTGTCCACTATGCAAGTGATATTACACGTGATTGTGTCATGTGGGTCTGGATTGACTCTGGTGAACTCCGGTTAACGCTCTGTTGATGTGTATTTATGGAGGAGGGTGAATCCATTATATAGGGAGTACTTCAAATAACTTGACCAATTCTTGTTCAAATGATCTCAAATTTTAACGTGTAGAAACAACACAGAATTTTATGTTTCATATTTAAATACCTTTTCTTTTCCAATGATTAACATTTCTATACCTGAAAAGAAAAAGAAAACATAAAATTCTGAATTGTTTTTTACATATGTTGTTAAAATTTGAGATCATTAGAATGAGAACTGGTCAAGCTATCAAATTATGAAATTATATTAATTTTTCTGAAACATCCTGTATTAATCCCATCAATAGAAAAATAAACAATATCTAATGAAAATTATATGAAAACATAGCTACTAAATATTTGTTTACAAATGTGTTTGAATACTATTCAATAAGAGAATATATAAAAAATGGGTAGATTACCTCCATTATTCTTCTTTTTAATTTACAACGAATAGTTGCCCTTTTCTCAGCCTTTTCTACAAGGTCTGGATTTTTCTCAAGGGTAGAAATTTCTTCAGGTGTTCTCTCATGTTCAGTTTTTTTCAAAATGTTACTAATCTGTAAAAAAAACAAAACAAAAAAAAAAGCAAATGAGAAATTGCAGAAAATCAATAAAACTTGCAAACTAGAACAATAAAAAAAGATTAAACATTTTTTAAAGGATGTATTAGAATATTGATTTAATTTTTATTATGATATTTAAAAATAAATAGAAATAGCTTTATTAAAGAGAAAAGTTAAAAATTAAATAATTATTTACATATGCCAATAAATGAAACAGCTTTTCATCCAAATTTAGTGAGGAAATAAAAACATGAATCATATATTTGTTTGTATTAATTCAAACTGTGTGATAATTAAAATCAAGTTAAACTTGTAAAAGAATTTACCTCAATATCATTATATGATAAAATGTGTTTGATTTAACTTTAGAAACTAACAGTAAACTTAACTCTTCATAAAATGAAATGTTTAAGAAAAGGTTTTTTTATTTCTAAAATCAATCTGTAACTCAAAATTAACATTTAAAATTTTAAATCCGTCACACATGCATTGCATTACAATTCTAATAAACATAATATATGAAGGATACCAATATTTATTTTTGTTAGTATTCTGGTTCAGTCATTTGACTAACAATTAGTCATGGAGAAATCTCCCAATTTCATTTGATAGTAACAGATAAAAATATTGCGAAAGATTGATGGAATATGCAAATCAATTTCCAGTAACATATATTTCTCAATTATATGATTATTTAAAAATAATAAAATGTAATTATATAGAATTAGATATATTCAAATTTAAAAAAAGAAACGGTATTTGTTAGTCAGACATATTTGTTAAGCATAGAGTGAGAGACAAACTGGTTTTTGTAATGGTTTACAAGACTAATCTACCCTATGATCGGGTGTTCTATTAAAAAGAAATATCAGTAATAACAGAATCATTACTTGTTTTGTTATCAATAATATGGATAAGTCAAGAAATTAACCCAAGTAGATAGTAATACTAGAGTAAGTAAAAAGTTTTGCAATATTTGGGTAATGTGATGCACAATTCAGTAACACTGGATGTTTTAGCCAAAGTTGTGAAGGTGATGAACCACACAGGACAATGAGATTCCAAACTCCCTGATACTCTCTCAACAGATTTTCCTCTCTGGCTTGGAGCATGACCTTATAGGACATAAAATCCTATATTTTACAACCAAGAGATGAACTACAAATAAGTAAGAAAGGCCCACACATAAAGCCAATCAGAATCACTAAAACAAAAACTTTTCAACTAATCAGTAAAATCTTAGGATCCAAAATTAAATAAGTGATTTCTAGAATCTGATTGGACAGGATAGTCACATGTAATGCTTTTGCTTATGCCCATGCAGTTGAACTCCAAATGAACCTGCTGCTGGGTCAATTTCCTGCACAAAACTAGAAGCTTTCATTTGGAACTGATCAGGATATATATTAATTCATGTTTTCAGTGGCAACAGACACAGATAGCCAACAACTGGACATGGGAACACCTGACAAAATTTCCATCTCATTATTATGATAACACACCAGTCAACTGGGATTTCACCCCCCTCATCCACCCAAATATTCATAGACATGGTGAAACTAAGTCTTACCATCTTTCTGTCTGTCCACTTTCTTTTGGAACCCCCTCAATCAGATTTCACACACACTCAGTCAGCAGCCAAACATAGACTCCACTAATACGCTCTTCACACATATACACTCATTATACTTTTATATTGGCTGATACTAACTCCTAACAACAAGAATATAGACAAACTTAAAACTTTTGGTCTTTTACAACCACAACACAAAGCTAAAGTTACCTTGAAATGATAATTTTGAGTTAAAGATTGATTTTAGAAATTTAAAAAAACAAAAAAAAAACTTTTTTAAGCATTTCATGTGCATATAAATGCATAATTATACCAATCTGGTTTTCTTCTTGTCTACAAAAACATAATTTCTTCACATTGTTTTCATAAATTTGTGTTGTATTTGTGGACAGAGCACTCAGATTTTAATTTTTTTCCTTTTTGATCTAAGTAGATTGACCCCACAATCTCAGAATCCATGGTTTTTAGGTCTACCTGACTTTGCCTGGTAGTCAAGGTTCTTGCAACCCAAAAGAAAGTTCTTGAACCATCTGGTTAGTGTACTATGACCAACTGTGCCTTCACTTTTTCCACAACAAATTTTTTTGGTTCCTTCTGTGACATCATAAAACATGTTCCCAAATTAGACTGTGTTGCACATTCATCTATGTGACTTTCAAATCACACATGGAAAGAAGCAATGCATAATGTTTCAGCACAGCAACTACCATAATTCTAGCAACCACAGTGGGTACCTTCCATGACTTGAACTGTTCTAGTCACATGATATCTGCACTGCAAACTAGCATGTACCCAAATATTGCAAAACTTTTGGTTCACCCTCATATTAGGGAAAATAATAATGCTATATTTTTATTTAGAATTATTACTGTTAGTATTTAAATAATTTCAAAAGTTATTTACTCTCCTTAAGATTTCTGATTAAAAACAAAAATTATAAATTAGTTGATGTGTATTCCAAAGAAAAAACATATACAAATACACTTTTCATTTTTTTCCTCTTAATGCATAACAAGTGTGAAGTTTCTACAGATGAAAAAAAAGTAAATGTACTGTAAATAAATATTTACAAATGAAATACTGAATATTAGAATATACTTCAAATAAAAATCAAGAAACATTGAGATTACTAAAAACAGAAATTTAAATAAATGATTATATTGATCAAAATCAATGTAAAGTTTTAGGAACTATTTTAGGAATCTAGATTGATTTCGCATTTTGTAAAGAAAAATGCATTGGATCTTTAATGTGTTGTGGAGCTGATAAATATGTCAATTCTGTAAACTTTTTATAAAGAATGTGATGTGATACAAATTAGGCAAGGATGATGACAAAGACAAAAGGGTAAATTTGAAATGACAAATTTTTATTTGGAGAATCATACACGAAAAGTGTTTTTTGGTCTGCTTGTTGACCCAAGTTGTAGCCTGAGTTGCAGAGTGTGTCTATTCTGCTTCTAGAGTGGATGTTGCTACTTATCTGGAGATGTCAGCATGCTGAAATACAGGAATTGGCTAGCTGCAGATCTGGAGATGTCAGCATGCTGAGATGTAGGAACTGGGCTGCTGCTTTGTTATGTCCTATGGTGCTGGTAAATCTATCCTGAAAAGGGCTGTAAGTAGGAAGACCAGAGGTAGTCCTCAGGAGACTTTAGGAATAAATCTTAAAAGAATTGGTAATAAAACTTTTGTAGTTTAGTCCTGAAAAGGACTGGTATAAAAATGAGGAAGTTAAAGCAAGTCTGGAATGCTGCTGCTTAACATGGGCATCTGCTGCTATGTCCACCAGGTGCAGTGGCAAAAGATCAGTGAATAGGATTGTTGATTCAGGCAGGACTGTGGCACCAGCTGCTGGAGGAAGGCATTTGATCAGGGTGTAATGAACAGAGAAAGACAACTAATTCTTTTTAACTTAAGACTGACTAGCAGCCGGTCTGAGTTTATCTACTGTCAGTAACTGCTGATTTTTATAGCAGAGAGAAGCAGTATACTTGCTGGGTTTGGCATGTGTTTGACTCTGGACAGGAAGTTTCTCTTTAATTATATGTAATAATGAAATCAATCATTATACTAATAAGAGAAGCTTACAAATACCATTCGCTCTACTCAACAAGTGGAAACTACTTTCAAGACAGTCTTCAGGATTCATTTATCAAGAAAATATCTTCTGTGTTGGTACTGGAAAATTCCACTCGCTGTCAACTTGGGGATGTTACCTTTGTTGATATAAGGGTTCCCTTCCGATAGCTGACGTCATAAATGACTGTGCATTTCTGAGACAAAGATTTTCAATGTGATTAGCTGGTGGGCTACGATAAATGTGATATATTTTGAAAATATTAAATATTTTTCAAAAGAAAAACAAAATACATTTTTGCTAATGTTAGCCTTCAAATGAAATATAATTAGAATATTGAAATCTCCAAAAGCTGTTCATCAGTTTAGCTTCCTTGGATTGTTTGTATTATGTAGATTATAGCTAGCTTTGTTCGTAATTCCAAATGTTATTAATAAGAGTCTGAGTCTATCTACTGTCAGTGACTGCAGATTTTTATAGCAGAGAGGAGCAGTATAAAGTGATTCAAACAATAAAAGACAAAAATGTACTAGATTTACTATGGGACTAAACTTTAATCTTAGTCACTTTCTTATTCATATTTGGTTGATTGGTTGTTTTGTTTTATGGTGTATCAACCCTTTTTGGGTCATTTAATGCTGAATCAAATTTCAAACAATTCAATTTAGCATAAGTATAGTTTTTGTTTACAAACAGTTAAATGTCAAAACAGTTCTATTTCAAACAGTTCAATTTAGCATAAGTACACAGTTTAGTTGTATTTAGCCCATGGATAAGACCATATCAGGCGCTATCACTCCAGGCCAGAGTGGACCTGGGAGCGATGACAATAAAGAGGTACTCTGCATTCACCAAAACTCCATCATTACTGGAACCTCACCACCATATTGTTTTGTGTCATATCCAGGATACTCGTCATGGTGGTGGGGTCTTACCTCTCTGCAGAGAAGCAGTCAGTGTATTCTACAGACCCACCTGACTGGGTAATATTCATATTTGTTCAAACATTTTCTATCAGTGGGTGGATCAATAAGTTTGTAGCTTGACATGTAGTTATGAGTTGAATTATGTCAAATTATTCCCTGTATAATGTTTGATCTATATGATTAATATCTGCCAGAGAATTAAGTGCATTGACAAAAAGATAATTCTGGAAAATAAATATTTGTTGTATAAAAAATGTTTTGTTTTCATTGAGCTGCAGACTTATCAATGTACCTATCTATGTATTGATGAAAATTCAGTTAGTCATAAAATCTACATCAGGGTGGCCAATATGTCAATCGTGACAATATGTAAATCACAAAAGTAGTGCGAGTAGATGACATACCATTCCAAAAGAACTTTTTTTTAAAACTTACTCATACAGGAAAAAGTACCCAAACATAAGAAAATGAGCTAGCTCCTTGATTGCATTATTTGGCTCGACTTATTTATGCGAGTCAGCCTTTTCCCACATGAAGATTATTAAGTCCAAGTACTGTTTCACTATGACTGATGATAATCTGGAAGCTTACTTGAAGTTAGCTACCAGCAGTTACTATCTGGGATTATGTAACCCTGCCTGACTCGATTCAATACAACTTATCAGAAAGTAGTGACTATAAATGTATTCAACTGTATTGTGCTGTAAAGGTTCATGCAGTGATGCAGAGTATGCAAACATATTATATATATATATATATATATATATATATATATATATGTGTGTGTATATAAATATAAAGTATACTCAGTACATAGTAAAGTTGGCAAATTTAGTCGAGGGTGGCCTGAAGACTCCCTTTTCTCAATAGCTACTACACCAAGGTGTAGGGGAGGACGCTACTCCTTTCCCTGGATTGCTCCACTTTACTCTTGACCCTTACCTTATAATGCTGAGTGTTAAGCAAGGCAGAATCAAGTATCTTTTTTTCAGTCTTTGGTATGACTCAACCTGGGATTGAATCCCGATCTCCCAGACCATTGGCAAACACTCTACTCTACATATGTAAATAAATATATATACCATTTTTTAATACAAGTGGTAGAGATGGGCAGTTTAACCAAAAAAACAACTTTTTTCAGTTTCATCTTCACACTGTGAAACCACTCTAAAATATTTTACGAAACCAAAATTGTTTAGTTTAATGCTATCACTACTGAGTGACCATATCCAAGAAAACACAGTTGAAAAAGACTTTCAGATTTTAACAAAATTAAATCTTATTAACATTTATACCATTGTAAGAGGAAAAGATTGAACAAAAATGATAAACATTTTAGGAAATAATTGTGAAATCTATTTGTTTATTAAAGAAGAAGAAGAAAGAAAATATGACACTCGGAAATCTTAAAATGTTTTCAAATAAAAAAAAAGAAGGGAAATACATGAAGTCTGAAATTTATTTGTTTCAGTTTTCAAAAAATACTTTTTGCGGTAAATTTAGTTAACAACAAAATAGCAAGTAAAAATAAAAAATAGTTACCAGTTTTGCCTTAACGTTAGATTTTATAAAGTTGGATTTTTTGTAAAGGTAATTGTTTTCTAGTAAGCAGTATGCCAATCATGAAATAAAGTTATTGTAAACAAGAAAAATGAATGAAATTTGTTTTATAGATAAATTTGCTTTTATCTAGGTACTGCACCTAAATTAGATATTAAGAATAATTAAAATAGTTCTTCATTTCCATATATGCCAGTCTCTAGTGTGAAATTATGTGTTTTCTACAAATAAAATTTTTTCTATCAAGCGAATACACCTATAATTAGATATTAAAAAATAAAGTAAATTTTAATCTCAGTTTTAAAATGTGCATATCTTTAAAACTGTAAGTCATTTTTTTATACCCAAAGTAAGAATTATTAATTTTTAGCCACTAGTGTTCAGTTGTGTGTTCTGCCTATAAAATTCTTCTAATCAAGGAAAATTAATTCATTTTATTTTTACAAATATTTCTATGGTTTTATTTAGTGAATACACTTTAAATCATATATCAAAATGATTAAAATAGTTTTAATTTCAGTTTTATAATGTATATCTAAAAAAAAAACAAAAAAAAAAACGTGATACTCACAGATTTGGAAATATACACATTCTAAAAATGAAATTAAAAGCTTTTAATTATTTTTGATATTCAATTTTAGGCATATTCACTGGATAAAAACATAAATTTATTTTGGGAAAAAAAAATTTGAAGAAATTTATTTACAAAACCCCAATAACAGTTGACTGGCAATACCAGAAAAGAACTGCCTTATCTTTAATTATTTCAAACATGAGGGGTTTCATTTTTTGGCTTTTAAAAAGTCACATTATAAACTAATTTCTGGAGAGCTATATCATATTCTCTCTCAAATGTGTTGTCCAAAGACACAAATATAGATAGTTTATGTGTTGGTTTCTTTCACATTTTACCAATTTGTTAATAAATATGGTAGTTATTTATAGTTGAAAATTTGTTTGAAAGTTTAATAAACTTTAATCTAAATCATGAATTCTATTAATAAATTACCTTTAAAGCCTAAAGTCATTGACTTTAGGTTGTTCTGGGACCAATAAATAAGTCAATCCTGAAAACTTTTGTATATGAGATGAGTGATTGACACAGGATTAGACAAATGACAAGAACAAGTGGGTAAGTTTAAATGTTAGGTTTTTATTGAGTAAATTATACACAAAAGGGGTGCATGAGTGTAGAATCATAGTTGCTGGATAGTGTCTGTATAGTCTCTGCGGTGTTGAAAGTCAGTGCAGGAGAATGTCGTAGACTCAGCGACAGCATGTCAAGAAGATCAAGATGGTCTTGGTGCTTGGTACAGATCATAGGTGTAGCTGTATGGTCAGGTCATAGACATAGCTGGAGTTAATCAAATATGTGGGTGAAAATTTTGTAGAGGCTGGATGATCAATGTCACGGTTTATGCAATACTTTGTTAATTGGAGGTATGTCGAAGTTTTGGTGTTAGTCCGAGTTGTTGCTTGTGGACTAGGGTGCTGTTGCTTGATCGGGTCTGCTGCAATGAAAAATGCAGGTACTTGCTGCTTTGTGAAGCCGATGCTGATCTCCAGGAGTCTGCTGCTTGATGATGCTGGGACAAGTGCAGCAGTTAATGCAGGTGTTTGCTGGTTAGTGATGCTAGAACTGGTTTGTCATCTCGTAGTATCTGCAAAGAGGTGTAGCGAGGAGACCAATGGTGATCCTCAAAAGACTTTCTGAAATTAGCTCTTAAAAGAGCTGGTTTATCTTTCTGAAATTAGCTCTGAAAAAAACTGTTTTGAGAAGGTTTCGGTGATTGGTTGGAAACTGGCATCAGCTGTGCTAGGTCTGAGGCTGTGATTGATTGGATTCCACATCGGTCGTTGGTTGCCGGCTGGTGGTAGAAGCACAGATCCCTCGTTGGTTGCTGGGAGAGGCACTGATACCTCCTTCTGCTTTATTTACCTCTGCCTCCCACCAGACAGGACTCGACACAAGGTCAATGACCTAAAGGTCGGTTGACAGTGGGCGGGTTAAGGGAGGTCGGTTACAGGCCGAGACTTAAACCTTGCTGGACTATGCTGGTCATCAGCTCACTTAGTGCAAAGTGAACCTGATAAGCCTGGCTGGACATAGACTCAAACATGAGTTCAGGCACAGACGCTTAAAACTGGACCACAAGTAGTTCTGATACCTCCCTCTGGACACATATGCCACTGCCTCCCACCAGACATAACTTGACACAAGGTCAAAGACCTAAAGGTCAGGTTATAGTGGGGGTTAAGGTATGCCCAGTGATACCTGTTTTGGTCATTGACTTCTATGTTTTTATAGAACTAACAAGCTGCTTCTTTTATGGTTTGAAAGAATATACTCTTATATTTTCAAACCAATCACTGAAGAACACATAGAATAGGATATTCTAGAAAAAGATGATCAAAAACTAACTTGTAGAAAAATTTGTCACTGAAACAAAAATAGTTAGGTTCTAAAATAAATAAATAATTTCTGTGAATCTGATAAGTTAAGACAGGTCACAGGTTGCAATCTTGCTGACATCCATTCATTTGAACTTTATTTGACCTGTAATAAACTTATAATATCTTACTTTTATCCACTTTTATTTTACCCAAAAGTATAAATAGTGAAGTTTTTTAGTTTAAAAGCAGAGAGAGACCAACAGGTCAGCAGACAGGCACATCACGGGCACGATAGATTGATGCCAGATGACCCGCTAATATACACGACAGTAAGGAAAGTTGGCCGAAAAACTCATACGTACCAGGACATATACACTTGTATGTAAGTACAAGCTTATCTTCTCTTTTTAATTCGGACATACTCACAAATATACACACATTCAATTTGACTGAGAACATTCATGTTTTACACACATACACACACATACATATGAACACCTTTTGTATAATCATTGCCACGGTCGAATTGATAAAGTATAAAGATTTTCCTTTAATGTTCTTGTTTTTTTGTCAAATTTCTCATGTCTACGTTGCTTGTGCAAATTTGTGTTGTATTATAGTGGAATTAACACTGAAAATTTTACTATTTTGTGGAACCTTGGGAAATTCTATTTCTCTACACAATCCCTACTTTATTACCCACCCCGATTCACAGTTCTCGGCTTTTCAATTGCACCTGCTCTTTACACACATGTCTATATATTCTTATTACCCTTATTTGAAACCAAATATTAACCCCTTACATACCAATTAACAGAATTTCCACAACGACAGACAAAATTCTTTTAAAAATGGAAAACTATTTTTAACAATTTATTGTTTTTTAAAGTCATTTAGCTTGAAAGAGAACAAATGAAAAAGCTGCCCTTTTTGTTTACGTCTTTTAATTGTAATTTTTAGATTCGTTTTTTTCCAAAATTGAAAGTTCCACAAAAAAGCCTGATGTTAAAACATCAAAATTTCACACATTTTATATTGAAATAATTCTGAGTCTGTCTTCTATCAATGAGACGTTGCTCTTTTTAGTTTACTTTATCATTTTTGAAGGACACAGTTTCCATGGATCAGAGAAGACATGAACATGTTTGTGCCTTCTAGTTGAGTTTAAGGTGCCTTCTAATTGAGTGTACAATTTCAAGAATATTGATAAAGATTGATCACTTTGATTTTGAGAAACAAAGTATAAAATCTAGTCTCAAAAAATATAATGATAAAAAAAATCATATTTAGCTTTTTTGGCTGTTCGAAACAAAATACAGTTTTAACTTGCTGTAAAAAATAATTCAATGGATAAAAGCACATACAAATTACATATTTAGAAAGATTATTTTCTTTTCTTTCCAGCCATATAAATATTTTTAAGATTGGACCAGAAATACACAAGAAATTGCAAGTAGAACGAACTAAGTTGCAAATTTGTTACTCTCAAACGAAATCAGATATCAATTGGAAATGCTATCATTACACAAGAAAATGAATCACTTCCTTAGAAAACAAAATTACTAAATTAAAAACCGAAAAACAGAATCGAAAACCTCAGTATCAAGGAAAAAAAAAAAAAACGATACCGAAACATAAATTGCCAAACCAACTCTAACAGGTAAATCATTTTGACTGAATGATTTTAAAAGTAACTTGCAAGTCAAAACAGTGTGGGCACCTGTGCTCTAAATCAAATTAACTGTTTAGATAATAGGTTTACATGTCAGTACTTATAGTCACTTGTGCAGATTAAAACAATATAGTTCATTTTAAGAATGAACAGCGCTCTTCTTTATTTAATCACGATGGACTAAATGCCAAGTCCTACTCACCGGATTTGCCTCTATGGTTTAGAGCACAGCCTCAGAATCCATAATTTTAGGCCTACCTGACCTTACCAGATCAGTGAGGTTCTTGCAACCACAGTGAAAATTTAAGCCAGGATGGCTTGATTAAAACAATCTAATCAAATCTAAAATAAATATACAGCTTATAAACAAAATAAAGTGGTAACATTTGATTTTACTCAGAAATCATGACTTAAACTTACTTTAAATCAAAATCATTAAGTGATACATACACCCCAAACCTTTTATGCATTGTGGGTAAGATAAACATTTTTTAAAATTATTCAGTAATTATAACATTACTTAAGAAATACACATAGTTTGCTATGTGACAGGAATTGTTTTGGTATAAAATAAAACTGGACTGCAAATGTCAGCTGATTAAGTCACTATTATTAAACATAAAACATTCATGAAAACATTGGTTTGTGGGAATTTTTCAAATATTTTTTATTGTATTTCAAATAATCTGGCCAGACAAGTTTTTTTTTCTATAGATGTAAAAATATGCTAACCCTAACCCATGGAAATAAGGCTTAGGTACTTTAAAATATAAATCCTCATTCATTTAAAAACCCTTAAAAGAATCTAAAAATAGTAACACTATAGAGGGTTTTTTCTTTTCATAAAACATAAATGCCTCGCTTACTGACAGTGCATTTGCTCATTGAATATTATGCATATTTTGTGCACTTTGCTGTACTGGATTATATTCTGCTGTGCCATGATGTCAGGATCCCACACTGTTGTATTCTATAAATGCATATCACAATGCATGAGCCTAGAGTACAGCAGTGTCACAAAGAAAAAGAAAAAAAGACAACATAAAGTTTGAGGGACTGGACCTACTCACAGATGGGGTGGGTGTGTCACTCTGAGATCTTTCTTTAGCCTTGCTTAACTACTCCCTGGTGTACACTAACAATTGCTTCAATCTTCTGGTTACTACCAACTCACTTCTTTACCTCTTGTTAGCACCAGTGGCTTAGGATTTCTGCTCGTCTGGGAATGGGACTGGCTTTTATAGTCTTTGCTAAGATAATTAAACTCGCTAGTATTTTGTGGTTTATTCCACACCACTTGGTTATTTCCTGTTTCTTTATTCCTTTTCCTACCATGCTCATTCAAGGTCAATTTGTTCAAACCCACTTTGATCTATTAGCCAGCTATTCAGCTGGTAGGTAGATCAATTACTCCCTTCTCCCTCATCTTGTCACATATGGCAGAGATACATGTAAGCTCCTACATGAACATATATATATATATATATATATATATATATATATATATATATATATATATATGCACATCCAAACCTATAGTCAACTTGCAACCACACACACACACATAGATAGATAGATAGATAGATAGATAGATAGATAGATAGATAGATAGATAGATAGATAGATATACACACATACATATATCTAACTCTATGTACTAACACACCAAAAGTCCATAGTGTCACATTCAGTCACCCTTATTTTTACCTAGTAATTCTATAAATGATTGCTTGGCATCATTTTCTTGTGGACATATTTTTCAACATCCTTTTTAAAATCAGTTTTTTAAAGATATTTTAATTCATTTCAACTACTATGGATATTAAAGCACTAAATTAAGTGTAAGCCTTACTTTGTAATGAGTCTGGTAACATGCAAAGTATCTACAATTTTTTAGCCTTTGAATAAACTAGGATTTTACCATAAAACAAACGAAAGATAATAAAAAGTAGCTTTATTTATTTATCTATTCTTAATTGTAAGTGATATAGCCGTAGTAGTAATTGTTGTTGTTCAACCAATTATGATCTATTTTTACTTCGATGGTTGTTAATATTAAACATGGCCTAGCAAAACTATTTTTAGTGCAAGGTTATTCACATGTCCACAACTAACTGCTTTTACTGTTACCTGCACTAAATTGATAGCAAATCAGAGATTTTATATATTTATTTCCTAATTTTTTAGTCGACGGAAAAATGTTTTTAGATAGCTAACCAATCTTAATTTTCATGTCATTTTGAAAGCTGATAAATAAAATTCCTGAATGACTACTTTACAAGAGAAAATAAAAGTAGTGTGTAAAGTCCTAAAGAACAGAATTCTGATTGTCAAATAGTTTCATTTTAAATAAAATAGTGAAATAGAATTGAATTTCGTCTTTAAATCACATAAAAATTTTTGAATATATAATTTTGATAATCTATCAACTCCTTAGTGTTGAGTTATTATCTTGATCTTCTTTACTCAGTAAAATTGAAAACAGGTCTGGATTTAAATATTTGTATTATTCATTACACAACATTTAAAAAAAGAGTATTTATTAAGTCTACTTAATGAATTGCGATATAAAAGTCCAATATTACCTTGTTTTTCTTTAAAAGATAGCAATCAGAAAGTAAATAGTTATAAAAGAGATGCTTATTTTTATTAACCTGAAAAGGCCGGATTAAAGTGAACCCCCATTTTGTAACCATTTTGATCAATGATTATTGACAAAGAACGTGAAAAGTTTTAATGTTTCTTGTTTGTTTGGTTTCCCAAATATTAAATAGTTAATCCTAGATCTACAACTTACCAATCGGAATTTCACGCGTGCCTCTTTCATCCTGATCATTCTATTGAGAGTATCAGATATCCTTCTAGGTCGCCTCGAATGTAAAATCGTTGTCCCGTCATCATCGTCTTTGTTTTCATCAAGCGTTGACGACGCCATCGTTCGTTGCTTTATTTTTGTCACTTGAAAAGAAAAGACGGCCGCTTACATCATAAGAGCAGTTTTTTTTTAAGTAGTAAAAAGGTTTTCAAACATGAAAGAATAGAGAAAGAGAAAAAAAAAGAAGATTTTTACGTAAAAAAAAAAAAAGCAACCCTTGAAGCTCAAAGAAAAAAGCTCAATATACAACTATGATATCATCATCATCTCATAGAATTGAAAAAAAAATCTATGTCTGAATCGGGAAAAAATATCATTTGTTCCCATTATTTAAAACAAATATTTATCAAATACAGTTACATTAAGAAAAGAAATAATGAAATGATTATATTTCCATTTAATTTTATTAAATAGATGATTGACAAATCTAAAGGAAGGCGTGATTATTGTTGTTATTTTGCTTTAACACAAGCGACATAGTTGTCTTACATGGAATGAATCGCTATGCAAGTAGAGAAAATTTACACAAAAAAATTTCGATTTTATGACAAAACTAAAAAAGAAGAATTAATTATTGTTATTCCCGAGGTAAAAGTTTTCAAATCAATAACGAAAAATAACAAATACCTGATTCTGCCAATTTTCCATTCACTTAACGATACTTATTTGCTCATGTTTTCATTCACTCACCACGTGTTATAGGTTATTTCTTAAATATGTCATATCGTGGGAACGCATTTTTTTAAATAAGGAAAATAGAGATAATATTACTTTATTACTGATTCTAGTTTTTAACGATTAGAGAGAGAGAGAAAGAGGGATAAGAAAGAATGTGCTAATACATTTTAGCTCACCTATAAAAATACATTAATTTTGTTTTAGTCTAAATAAGAGTAATTCTAAAATATTGCCATTCAACCATAACTTGACAGCTTCTTCGTGGTTGATAAAGGTGCTAAATGAAAACGTAATTTTGTGATTTCACTGTTCAGTTAAAAAAAATTAAGTATATGACTGAAACTTACTCTTATCTGGATGATGAATGTTAGTGTATATATATATATATATATATATATATATATATATATATATATATATATATAAAGAAAAGTAACGAAAATTTTCATGGATGAGCTATTCTGTACCAGCACCCAAAATAAGTAATTAACACGGCTTCCTGCATTTCGAATTGATGGAGTTGTTTATGTTGCTCAATACGAACTGAACAATTTATCTAGACGAAATAAACAGGAAATTTTGGTAGAAAAATATTTAGATATCGTTGCTTTTAGCGTCCGAAACAAATTTTGTATTCCAAACTCTGAATTATCTTCCTCATGTTTTATTTTACCTTGCGTCATATAATCCCTTTTTTTCTTCATAAATTATAAAAGAAAAAAGAAATACGAATAAAAAAATAGTAACGAATAAGATTATTATAAAACACATAGAATAAGATACAAAGATTACTTACCTCCTTTGCATTTGAAAAAGACTTGCATCCAAAATAGAATGTCAAAAAAAGTATTCAAAATGACAAATCATAACATACAGGGACTTTAAAATAATGTTTTTAATTAACATTACTCTCTTTAATCATTGGCAAATTAACAAATTAAGTTATCTTTCTTTTTGTTATTTACTTATAATAATCGGTATTTCTCTTTTGAACTTTATTTTCCTATCATAGATGTATGATTGGACTGTAAAAATAATGTAATATTATAATGATCTGACTTTTTGACGTACGACACAGAAAACATAGTTTTTCCAGATAAAAAAAAGTTGCAGAAAAAAAAATCTGAAACCAAAAGTGTTTACTCGATAAATACCTTTAATTTCAGTCAAATTAAAAATATTTCTCTTTAAAACTTAACCCTGACTGCCACCATAAATTAATTGTGACTTTGTTTGAGTAAGTGTTAAAATGCTCAAAATTGGAGCCATTTCTCATCCAATTTGCAACTTGATAATCATTGCATGTGATCTACATTTGTTTTCATTCCAACCATTATAATTTCTCAAGGGAGATAACAATTAAATGCTTATTGTAGAGTATTTCCTCTTATTCAATATTGAACTTAATAGCTGCTGAATGTAACTTATTAAATAAATTAGTGACATAATTTCTGAGATGTGCAATTCTTTTAGTAGAACAATGCAGTCTTCAAGGTTAATCTTTCGGCAGAGTATAGCAACTATCTACTTTCTTCTGATACAAGAAAATGCAAATGAAGATAAGTTCAATAAACTGATCTAAAAAATAAATCTCACTATGGACCCCCTACACATGGATATTCCAGTGTTGGCCAACCAGCAAGAACTTATTTACATCAGCTCTGTGCAGACACAGGATGTAGTTTGGAAGAACTGCCAGTTTTTTAATCTAGCTTGCTATCCATACACCATGTGAGATGCCCTTAACAATAGTATAGGTTAAGACAGAAATTGGACTAATTCAACGTTATTCTTAGAATAATTTTATTTACTCCATATTGCTTTGTTGATATTTATATTTGTCTGGTTTGGGATCTTATTTGGAAATGAATTTAAGATTGATAAATATATGTTTTTACATAGTTAGGTTTTATTCTCATTCTTAGATTTTTTTAAAAATTTCTTTGTTCAAAAATGTATTATCATTAAGAAAGTAATTTTGAAAGATGACTAGAAACCCAGAGAAGTTAATCATTTCTTTAAAATATGTTACATCAAGAAACTGAGTTAAAAAAAGATCTTTTTTGTTTATTTCCTTATTTATATGTTAGATTTTTTACCATGTGACTTATACATATAACAACCCATCAGCTTTTAGATAGCTTGGCACCTCTACTTGTTGGGAGTGAGTTCTATCTTGGAGCTCAATTAAAAATTGTATATTTCTTCTTAGTTTAGTATCACTTGCCTGGTGACACTATGCCATTGTAAACCATAAATTGTTAGACACTTTGGACTTTACTGTTAATATCACTGCAGCAAGTCAAGGAGTCAAGTTTGTTTCAAACCCTACATGATAAATGAACAGTAGGTAGCTGAGATATCAAAAATGGATGGATACTTTCCAAATTGGAGGCACACTTAGAATAATGATTATCGGTGTAGGAAATGGAATTAGCAACCAGAGTTCAAATCCTGGATAAAAAGTGAGGGGGGGACTCCCTGTAGTGTAATGGCTAAAATGCCTTGGACCTTGAAGGGAGTTCAAACTCCAGTCATTTTAGACTAATGTCCCTTAGAAAAGGTATAAATCCCCTTATCTCCTCCCAGCTATGGGTTGAATAGTATTACTGAGGTTTTTCTACAAGGATGGCTTTGGCATTAAATAACCCATGAAGGTTGATATGCCATTAAAGAATGAAACCAAATTAAATTTGGATAAAGCTGTTGGAATTTCACTTTGTGATAATGCCCATAGGAAAGACATGAATCTATTTCTTCTCCCTCCAAGCTATGAGTAAATAGTAGGGAAGACTTGAGTTCTTTAACTTTGGTATGACAACCTGTCCAGTAAAAGGAAAACTCTGAATTCAAACCAATAGTACTCCACTAAAAAATTGACCTTGTGTCACACAGAGATTGGGTAAATACTTTCTCCAGATCTAATCCTCCATTGCAGATTACCTTTGATTGTCACCCATAAACATCTAACATTTTCTGCTTGTTAAAAACCTTCCAGAATTTGAATCTCTTTTAACTGACTTTCAGGTTTGTTGAACTAATACCAAAATTTTATCTGGACTTTGCTCATTGAATCAACCACAAAAGCATTCTTAATCATTTGAATAGTTTCCGTAGACATACGAGAGTCAGCTGAAAAGTTCATAGGCTGACCAATATACTCTCATGGAATGTGAACAAATGAGGTTTATTTTTCAATATAGTCCTCCTTGCAGGCCACACACTTCTTTCATTGGTGTTGCTGTGGTTGGATCCAATTGGTCAAAAACGTCATTAACAGCTGATATGAACTTTTCAGCCCACCCTTGTATTTCCAAGTTTCAAGCAAAGCGTATTCTATGTGATTGCCATGATCACACAGTACAAGCTAACTCAGTGGTGTTTCACTGCTGACTGAGTAAGCCTATGGAAAAGTGTTTATTCACAAATGTGCAGTAAGATTCCCCTCTGATTGCCTACATCAAGGATACATGACTAATTCTTGATATAGTGAAGTGAAAGTGGATTTTTAGTCAATTTTTATAACAATAGTTATTAATCAGTATAAATATTTTTTTAAAATACAAGAGCAATAAACAAAAGGAAATTATTTGTATTTAAACATATATATTTGACAAGCTTTCTATAATGTTTACTTATATCATAGCAGTAAAGTTAAAATCTAACAACCATATTTAACTTTCAAATTTTATATGATGAATTATTTTATGTTGGATCAGAGTTTACAGAACACAATTTCTTTTTATTTCTTGTATACCACCCTCTTCGCCCCGTCCTCGATCACAGCGCTGATTATACCTATTATGGTAACTCTTTGCCACAACCTTGTCCACCTCCCTCCAATTTCTCTGCTACAGCATGGGAAAAAACAGATCAAAAGTTCCTTCCAGGGAAAATGACCATGCACAGCCCTGCCCCACGTTGTGATTCTTTAAAAGTAAGGCCGATGGCCCTGTCTGAAAGGAAGAGGGGTTACTGACAGCTGAAGACTGGACTCCAAAGGGGTACATATATTGCAGAACAAAAAAAAATAATAATAACTCCGATTTCTGCAGTAGATAAGAAAAGGGTTTATAAAACTTCAAAGTTACAGATGGCGACAAAAATCTGCGGGTGTGACGTATAATGGTCTAAGGCGGTGGTTTGACGAGGGTTAAGTTTTCTTAACGACAGTTTATCCCAGCGGCGGACTGGCGATATCTGAGTTGGCAGCGCAAAGCACAATTCCAATCTGTTGGTCCCTGTCTGGTCTTCGTCTACTTCGTCTGCTTCGTCTGGAACCGAACTGCTTCGCTCTCTGCCACCAACTTACAAAGGTCTAAGTTTTCTTAACGACAGTGTATCCCAGCGGCGGACTGGCGATATCTGAGTTGGCAGCGCAAAGCACAATTCCAATCTGTTGGTCCCTGTCTGGTCTTCATCTACTTCGTCTGCTTCGTCTGGAACCGAACTGCTTCGCTCTCTGCCACCAACTTACAAAGGTCTAAGTTTTCTTAACGACAGTGTATTCCAGCGGCAGACTGGCGATATATGAGTTGGCAGCGCAAAGCACAATTCCAATCTGTTGGTCCCTGTCTGGTCTTCGTCTGCTTCGTCTGGAACCGAACTGCTTCGCTCTCTCTCTGCCACCAACTGCTGAGTTCGAAAATCAGCCTGTTTATATAATAATTGCCAATATTCTGGGGTAGGTTTTGACTGAGGCAGGGGTGATCTCCCTAACGTCATTTTCAACTCATTAGACATCCTTCATGTCTTTGTTTCAATTTTCGTCATCAGAAAGGGTCCAACCCTCTTTTCACTACTTCCACAGAGTCGTTCCTCTCACTACCCTCATAGTGAGGACTACAGGAGAATAGCTTTCCTCCTACCAACATAGTTTCTCTCATTTTACGGCTCATGACGTCAGAAAGGGTCCAACCCCTTTTTGCCCAAATATGCTGGACTGTCACCTTTGATGGAACTGGTTTCAATTCTACGTAGGCGAAAAGGCTGGCCTATCCTCAGGCTAATTAATAATTCCCTTTCTGCACTGATAAGTAATTCTGGATAATTTTCTCAACCCTTAGCTGAGGTATATCCCCAAATGCCAGATGGCCTTCTTTATCTTGACAAAGACTTCTTTGTTTGCTCTGAGTCCCACCTTTTAACTGGAGTGCAAGTCACACAGTATCTGAATCTTTGTGCTTAAATTTTAACTTTTTCCAGGCTCGAAAATTATCTTAGTATCGTTACTCTTTTCACTTTTTAATAACAATATTTTTCTTTCTCGATTTCTGCCTGAGTTCTGTAAACAACTTAATCTTCCGTACCTGTCAACTTCTTTCCAGTTCCCAATTTGGCTTTTGTCAAAAAGTTCTTTCTCAGCATTTTCAATTCTTTTTCCCAGAAATTCAACTCTACACTTCTTGGCAATTATATTTGGCTATTCAATTTTTTGGTTAACCCCTTACGTACCGCCACAGACGAATATTGTCACACTTGTTTTCATACTTAACTCATAATCTTAACATTTTTTTCTTTGTTATTTTCCAGGTTTTAGACCCGAATTATGGCTTTTATGTGTGGCCGTGTGCTCCAGTTTTAGCACAATATGTTTGGTTCTTTCGAGATGAGATAAAAGGGAAACATATCTTAGAGGTAAACTTTTATCTTTTTATATAAATAGCAATTTTTTGAAACTTGTTTTGTTTACTGCTATTTTCATTCGGAAATTGTGTTATTTAAATGAAGATTGGGTGGTAGAAAAAAAACTTCCACTCAAATCTGTTCCTGCTAATTGCCAATGTGCAAACAAGAACAATGCTTCATTTGGGACTCCGTTCCTTATACATTACAAACAACAGTACTCTTGTTTTCTCTTTTTTTCTGGAACATGTGTCTTAAAGACCAACTGACTTGAAACCAAAAGTCGGCTCTTTTTATCCTCGGGACCCCAAATGCATGCCCCAGCTGCTCACAAACACCTTGAAGTGCTTGCAAATGAAGGCAGTGTCATTGTGAGTTAATATTTTGGTTGGCAGGCCTTCTCAGATTTTGAATTCAGAGTTTTTCCTTCTCCAAGACCAGTTGCTGTACCAAGGCTAGAGAGCGCAGTCTGTCCAACTATTTTACCTAAAGCTGCAGGGAGAATATATATATATATATATATATATATATATATATTTCTTTGCGATAATCTGTGAAAAAAAACAATTTAATTTTTCTATGTATGCATAAAGAATTGTGTGCATCCTTTTATTTTGCACAATTTACACCATAGTTTCTCAACTTTTTTGATTGGAGAAACTTTTGAACTAATTTTCATGTCTCAACTAATCTCGGCACAAAAATACACATAGCTAACAATATATTGCTGTGTTTAAGAAAAAATGATATGTACTTTTATCTAAAAGTAATTATCAGTATAAAGTAAAGTTGGCAACCTTAGTCGAGGGCGACCCGAAGGCTCCCTTTTCAATAGCTACTACACTGAGGTGCAGGTAGGGTGCTACTCCATTCTCAGGACTGCTCCATTTTACCCTTGATCCTCACCTTATTGTGCTGAGTGCTTAGCAAGGCGGCATCAAGTACTATTGCATTCACTTTGAACTAATCTCTTTTGGAAAGGCATGAATCCACTTTTTCCCTCTGGGTAAAACAGTAGGGCAGACTAGACTCTTGAACCATAACATTCTCAGGCAACTCTGAATCAAACAATGGAAATGAGAAGCCATTTTGTTATCTCTCCCAAGAACAATTATAGCAATTCATAATTTTCAGTGAAAGTCCATGATTGCTGATTTCCTGGCACTTACCATTAAAAAGTTATTTAAATGTTTGTGTTGACATTTCCATTTTTCTGATGCATCAAATATGAATAACTATATAACTTGAAGGTACTTATGGTGTAATGGTTATAAGAAATGGACACAGCTACCTGAGTTCAAATCCTGCATGAAGCTATTTGCATTTCACATAGCACGAATACCCTTAAGAAAGGTATGCATCCAACTATTCTCGTTCCAGCTATGATTAAATAGTAGGGCAATCTGGGATCTTTAATCTTAGTATAGCAACTGTTCCCAAAGGAAAACTTTGAATTCAAAACCAAACCTGGGGAGGGATGGACTCTGTCAGGCTATTCCTGTTCAAAACATGCTACATAAATAGCATGACCAAACCAGCTTATGGTTTTTACATATAACTTGTACATTACACATAAGATATATTTTCACCTTGTAAGATTTTTATATTTAATTACACAGTTTAATTTAAACACAACCATAAAGATTTCAACACTACTACAATAAAAAAAAATGATTCTTATAAAAATTTATGAAATCAATGGACAGTCAAATCATCATCAGTTACATGTTCCTTTGTTTGTTTTTTTTACACAGTTTTTCTTTATAACTTTGAATGTCTTTTTCAGCTTAGTGCTGGCACTGCACTTCCAGGAATTGTAGCTTCAAAATGCAATGCAGCGTCTGTGATTCTCAGTGAACATATTCTCTCACCTAATTGTCTAAAACATTGTGCTAACTCCTGTGCCACCAATGGTTTAGAAAATCTGTCTGTAATTGGAATTACCTGGGGACTTTTCTCGCCTGATCTGCTCAGCCTTCCTCCAATGGACATCATTCTTGCTTCAGATTGCTTCTATGATTCAAAAGGTAAAAATAGTATCCATTTAATTCTTACTGATCACAAGAAAATAAAATTAAAAAAAATTTATTTTCTTAAGTAACTCTTTGCTAGATTCTTCTTATAAATTACTATTTATAAGCACATAGCTTGTTTCAAATTTTAACCTGATTTTACCCAAATCTTCTATGGTCCACTCTGACTCGGAGTGGTAGTGTGCCATAGCCAGATACGAATATGCGAAACGTACATAGAATGTTCATAACATATATACATAGAACATAGGAATCCCGAAACACAAAAAACACTTAAGAATTCTTAGTTCAGGTACGAAACTTTTTATTACCTTTGAGTTTAAAGGTTCTTCGACATAAGGAGAGAGATACCATCTTTCTATACTGACTTTTCCATCTGCCCCCCCAATACGTGTGGCACCCGACACAAGGCCACAAGCGAAAGTCAACCGTCTTCTTCCGAGGCAGGACTCAACTCAACTGACTTTTTTCAAATCTCCCAAAATCCTTCGCGTACGCTTCCGGTGCATGACGTCATTCACATCCCTTGGTCCTGCGATTTTTATTTTGACATCTGTGAATGACACGTTAACACCTGCGCTCAAGTTTGCACCTAACTAACCCATGTGCTGAGCCGAAAGGTTCTCAGCCTAACTAAACCCAAAGGCAAGATATATAAAACGAAATCCCTCGGCCATTATATTACAGTAGTAGTTGTTCGGAATCCATCTCTGGCTCAAATAGAGCTGTTAAAAAATTGTTTTTGATAGGACCATTTGCAAAAAAAAAACTGAGAAACAACACAAAAAAAATATGAATGTATAGTGAAAGTGACTCCTTAACCTCTAGGTATAAAACAACCCTAAACATGTTGACATGTTCTTGAAATCAATCAATCACCAAATCATCTATGCAATTAGAATTGATACTATCAGTCTCATGATAGTTTACACTTGTATATATACTTCACACACTAAATGTAACATGCCTTATGGAATGGAGGTAGTATTTACCAAGTTTAGCATAACCTGGCACAAGGGTACAAATGAGGGAGGTCTACTAGTGAGAATTGAATTATATACTAGTAGATTATTCTGCAATATGAGTTTGTTAACTAACTACACCAAAATGAGGTTTGAATATTCTTACTCACTTTAGTACAGGTCTTAAAATTTTCTTTTTTTTTAACTTAGGCTTTCTCAAGATATTGTGACGGCAAATTAAAATAAAAAGATCCCCAGATGAGCAACCATTTAAAAAGCATATGGGAACTGGTGCATTTAAATATTGTTATCACCAAACGGGGAGTTTATTTTTTTGCACGTGTGAAGACGGGGCAGTGTGGCACTTGATCCCTTGTAGAATAAGTCCTTGTTCAGAGTCCTTTCTCGGGCATGTAGGAACTGGCATATTATGTGGGGGTTAATTTATGGCTAGACTGACTGCCGTTGGCAAGGGGTTTCCAAATTTCACACTACACACACACCCACCAAGACCACTAGTTCTTCCTCCCCTAGAACAATGGAAGATATGGACCTCTAGGTTTAGATGTAATAATATTATTTATAGTAGTCGACAACTCCGGTTTCCCGTATAATATTTTTAAAGGAATTCATAGGAAAATTTAAGCGAGAATAAGATAAGGCAAATAGAAGCTGAAAAGGAAACATAAAATAAGCAATTTGGTAGGAGACGATATAAATGAACAACTTCAACACGTGGGAACATTGAAATATATCAATCTTTTTACTACACACGCAGATACACATATTCAACACATTGGTTATATTATTAACGGATAGTACATAAACATAAATGTCTTTCTTCTTTTCTTTCTTCTTTAGTCTTTCTTCAAATTGAGAGATAGAGAGTATATAATTGGATATAGGGAGAAACAGTCTTAAAGTTTACTTATCTTTACGATGACTTTCCTTTGGAGAGTATTTTCCTTTTTTTTTTACGGGTTGACGGAATTTTATTTTTAGTTCTGGCTTGAAGGTATGTCTTCTTCTTGTCCAAGATACTTTCCGTCTTCCCCCGGTGATTTCAGCGGTAGTTTAAATATATCTTATCATTTCAACTACTGTTCCGCAAATCCCGGTTTTGATGCTTCACCCGGAGTTTGATCATTAGATCCATTCACCACGACCTCTGTCCCAAAACTGATTTTCTTATTCCCAATTTCCGCTGACGGAAGAAGGGGGCTATTTCCGCTTTGGGATTCTAGCTAATCATTTGGCTTCTATCTTCTTCCTTCCCCTGTTTGGCGATTCGTTAGGGCTACTATACGTCCCTGTACCCCATTCTTTACCCATCCGGTCACAAAGTACAAACATCTGTTGGTTTCCATTCTGACCTGGATTTGTTACTTCGGGATTGACCTACATTATCTCTCTTAACGGTCATTCTTTGATGGCTTGCTAATTCAAACATGAGGGATAGTAGAAATTCCTTATTTCTCTTCTCTCAGTGGGAGACCACGTGACAATATGTTAAGTTTCTTAATTTTTTATGAATAAACGTAAAATATCCATTCATAAAAAGATTAAGTTTATTTTTTCTAAATATTCATCATCTGCCCCATAATCCTTGTTAGATTTATAAATAAATCTTATACACAAAATATAACAACTCTTCTTGAAGAGATAGTTTTTAAAAAAATTTCCAACTGATCTCCTTAGAAGTAATTTAATTTAATTATATAAGTGTATAAATAGTAAACAGTTAACTTTTGTAAACTAATTCAATCTTCAGATACCCATTCAAATTTTGCTTAAAACTATCTTATTCTATTTAAACAAACAAACAAAAAAAAAGGCTGTGGATAGTGATTATATTAAGCCTTTTATTAGTATCTGATATGCTTTCTATGAACCCAAATATCAAGCTTATTATGTATAGTATACAGTTATCCCCTGATTCCATTGAAAAGAAAAGTTGTCGTTAGTTGCTATATTAAATCTTTTATTATTAATATATTTGATGTGACTGAAATATCAACCATACTATGTATAGTCGACATTTTTGTTTAAAGCTGTGCCCAATGTTCCATTAAAAGAAATATATTAAGCCTTTTATTATTAGTATCTGACAAGATCTTGCTGAGTTTAAAATAGCAATCAGTCCAAAATATTTTGTTTAGAGGTTCAAAAGGCTAATTAGTACAAAGGGTTAACGATTGAATTTAGAAAATAGCAACCGAGTTGTTTCTGCAATCATCAGAAATGAGAAATCCAAAACATTGAGTTATAAGAATAATTCAATTTGTTGATGTTAAAATTTTCATTTCAGATTTTGATGACATCTTTGTTACTTTGTCATACATATTGGAAAAGAACGAGAAGTGTGAATTTTGGTGCACATACCAAATACGAAGGTAATTCTTTTTTCCTCCCATATTTACTTATATTATTGTGGCCAACATTTAATACTTTACATTTACCATATGGTTAAAATCCAGCAAATATTACATTTTTGAAATTATCAAAACTCACCGCAAGGTGGATAAATTTTTCTTCTTGAAACTCCATTTAAACATTATGGTACATACATGTTTTATAATTTGAGTCTGAAATAAAAACCTAAATGAAGATTTTAATCAGTCTTGTTATAATCACGAAAAAATATAAAAGTTAGATAAAATAATCTTTTTTAAAAACAGTTTTGATACAATTTTATCTAAAAGCTGTATGTATAATTCTGATTTAATATGAAATACATTTTTCTTTTTCCAGCACAGATAAATCTATTGTGTACCTATTAGAACAGTGGAAGTTGACTTGTGTCCATATACCACTAAGCAGCTTTGAAGCTAATGGACCCAGTGTTGCTGAATCCAATTATCCTGGAAACCACACAATTGAAATGTTAAAGATATTCAGAAAAAAGAGTTGAACATAAATTATCCAAGTTTTGGACTTTGTAATGATTAAAAATAATAAGCACGTGGAAATTTCCCGGAACAACTAGAGATTAACATTTTTTCTTTCTTTCTTTGGGTAAAATAAAGATTGTTTTTATAATCCATTGTACATACATATTTCTGATATTAAAAGGTATTACAAGAGTCAAATTACTGCATTTGTATCTTCCTTGTGGTTTGACGGGTTTCCCTGTAATAGTTGTAATCTAATGGTCTGGTTACTGTCTTGTGCCTTCCTTACAAGCCTGGGTTGGACTGATACATTATACTTAGATATCATTTAACTTTCTAAGATAATTTGTAAGATTAAGTTCCAAAGATAACAGTGTGTATGTGGCAGTCTTCCTTATGGGTTAACCAATGTCTCCTTATCTGATGATTGTTTCTAAAAAGAGATCTGGCCACAATTGAAACCATACAAGCAATAGATTCAGTTCCAGAAAAATGCAAGAATGAATTTTAGAAAATACATGTATGATGACTATCATCTCATCTGGTTGGCAGATGCAGATATAAAACCATTTTACTGTGTGGACAACCCAAAACTAAAGTACTTTAAAAAATGATAACCCCTTTCATCCCCATTAAGAAATTTATCATCTATCAAAATCTCTCAAACTTGTCCATCCTTTTGATGCTATATATATATATATATATATATATATATATATATATATATATATATCCTACTTAGGCTTGCACCTACATAGGTAGTCAGAACTTACAATGTCACATTCAATGATTTAGGAGTAAATCCATGCCCACTTTAATGTGCTACAGTGAATAAGATGGCATAGATCAAGTTACAATTTTATATAGGGCTGTCAACAAAAGAAAAAGACAACATAAAAAAATGAAATTTTGTAGTAAAACACTTGAAATTAAGACTTTCAGTAGCTCCAGTTGGTTCATTATCAGAGTGCAAAAAACCATAGCTATTGAGAAGGCATTTTATATGATTGAATTAAGCAAAACAATTTCTATGATTTGATTTCAGAACAAATTTAAGAAATCATTGCTGACTAGAAAATCCATCTCTGATACAAGAAATTCCATAGGGGAAGTTTGTAAAATGGAAACATTTCTGCTAATTACCTCTGCAGTCGACAGAAATCCAAAAGGAAGGCAGGTTAAGAAAAAATAAATTTCACAGCAGATAGGAAAATTTTATGAAAATTGTTGCAAAATGATTCCTTTCAAACTGAATTTATTGTAAGGTCTTCTAAATCTAGGCACCACACAATCTCTGCACAAAAACACTGGAGCATTGTGAAGACAGTTAAGAGAATATTTAAATTTTCAGCAAGTTGCAATAATAAATAAATGCCAATATTTTAGTGATTATTTCTAAATAAAATGTTGAAACTATTTCTTTAGTAGACACTAGATATACAAAGGACATGTTGAAAGTTACAATGAGCCAAGCATGTCTCACTGTACCTAGCATCCATTTTTCATGTCTTTAGATCATTCTAAGAACATTTTACATTTAAATGAATGCATTCTTTAATAGATTGAGTAAGATTATATTGAATTGATGAAAATTGGGTTATTTTTGACTGTGAAAAAAAAAATTGTTTTATTTATTCCTCTGAAGCTACTTGTTGTATATTTGCATCAGAAAACCTAGTTGACTAATTGTGTGGTTTCAATATATTTCGTTATCAGTCCAGCCATGTTGCTTTATGCAACACTATATTTCATTTGCGAAGAAAAAAAAATCATGTATTTCTTTTTTGTTGCTTTCCTTCAGATATGAAAGGGTTAAAAACTAAATTTCTTTCAGTCCTTTTCAAAAGAATTTGCTTTCAGACTTTATAAAAAACTAAATAATCTCAAACTTATAATATGAGATCATACCCTACCCCCATAATTTGTAATTGGAAAAAAATAAATAGAAAAATTATCATCTACCATACTGTTATCTTATGTAATTAAATAGCCAGTTCCTAGCAAGTACACTAAGGACCATAACCACATCTTGTAAATTTTAATAACATTTAGTATATAGCAGTATTTAATATTGCCATTATGCAATTTAACTTGCTTTTTAATCAAAATTCACATACGCTGATGTTTAAAGATATTTGCCTGTTAAATTTACTATTTCAAATTTCTTCAACTTACATATTTGGAAATGAAGAAAGGATTCATAATCAAGTCATCCGATTACATTAGAGAAATTTTAATCCATTTTATCTTTAAAACAAATTTACTAGCCTTCACAATTTCTATTGATCCATAGCAACCTCTACCTCAAACTTATTACCAATTATTAGATAATCTATAAGAACTATGACAAAATGCCAGGTCTTTTACTAAACTGGAATATTTTCAAGGGGAACTTTTTATAAATGGAAAATACTTAATTACTTCAGACTTTAATGCAAAGAGCAAAGCAGTCTTGAATGTTTGTTGCTATTTAAAACAATTTGAATATAAAACAAAAGATGCAGAATATCAATCTTTTGTAACAGAAATCATTAAAATGTGATAACCCAATGAACTGGTATATCAACATTCATTGGTTATTCAATGCCAAAGTTATTAGTGGTAATATTTAACCCATAGCCGAGGGATAAGGGGGGGTGGGGTTTCATTCTTTTCCAAGGATATCAGTTGGAAAGTGAACAGAATAGCATGTTTGGAGGTTGAACCTACTTACTACAATGCTGCAGTCCTGTATGTTAGCCATTATGTCACAAACATTCACCAGATCCAAGCTTGGACTATTGTCATGTTTTAACTTGGGTTGAATTTAAAAAAAAAAATAAAAAAAATAAAATAAAATAAAATTTTAAAAAGATTCATTCAATCTATGAAGAAGCTTGATTAAATACAATGCACACATTATGTGTGTGAAGATCTCGTGGTAAGTATAAAATTTAAATAGTTTTTAAAAGAATGTGCATAATAAAATATTTTAGAAATGATTAAAATACTTTAAAATCCTACAAAAAAAAACAAAACAAAAAAAACACCTTTGTTTCGGTCATTTCTCTTCAGAGAATTATGTCAGTAACAACAAAGTTTACATTGGAGGAAGCAAACCTGGTATATTGTCCCTCAAAAAAGCCTGGAGAGAAAACTGATTTAAAAAAAGAAAAATTACCATAAGCTAGAATAGTTGGCACAGGTAATAATGTTTTCTTCACATGGTCCAATGGGGTTGTTGAAAAGTAATGGTAAAATTGTTTTTGATTGAACAACTCCAGTTCATGCCTTGTTATAAGCGAGGCTTCCAGTATTGACAACCGAAATTCATTATTTGAATTCATGATATTGTGGGCTTATATATAGCTGTGCAATCCAAATTGTCCAACCGGTGATAAGCAATGGCCAAAGAGGTTTTGATTGCTCAGTGCTGCAGTATAACCAGAAATATTTGTGCAGATATTCAAAGTAATATGCTAGTTTATTCATATCTAATCTCCGAGTTGTGTGACTGATATAGCAAACATCACATTTGCACGAAAATTTGTAGATAAGAGAGATTTCTTGGAAAACAGTCATATTGTCTTTGAGATTTGAGAGAAACAGCACAAATTTAAGAACGATTTGCATCTTAACAGATCTAATTCGCTCCAGCAGTTGCCTGGATTGGTTGGTTGCATTTTATGGCATATCAATCTTTTTATGCAAATAGTTCTATTTAAAAAAAATTTCAATTTAGCATGAGTACATAGTTTATATGTCAAAAACATTTCTATTTTAAGTTATTCAGTTCTAATTCAGCTAAGTATAAGTACAGATTTTGTTAACACATAGTTAAATGTCAAAAACAGTTCTATATTAAACAATTCAGTTTAGAGTAAGTAGTACAGTTTCAATGTTAAAAACAGTTCCATTTCAAACAATTCAGTTTAGCATAAGCACGCAGTTTAAATGTAAGTACAGTTCAATTGTCAAAATCATTTCTATTTCAAGCTATTCAGTTTAGTCAAACAGTTCTAATTCAAACAATTCAGTTTTAGCAT
>OY757920.1:101810421-101830898 GCA_963585895.1 Sepioteuthis lessoniana
AGGTGCTTCATATTATTTATGGTGGGGAAAAAAAAAAAAAAAAAAAAAAAAAGTTGTCTAATGAGATCTAAAGCTTTGCATTCTATGGGAAGTACTTGTTTGAGTATAAAAGAGTGCCCAAGTCTTGTGTGACCAATAGTTTTCATGAATTATCTATATTAATGAAAATTTTTTTACAATTGACAAATCTCAAGTGTCACTCAAATTAAAATTGCTCTAGAAAACTGAATTTTTCAACATAAGAATATTAACTTCATAACATTTTTGAAACATGATTTACCAGGGTATTTGCAATTTAACCAAGCCTTATAGCTACTCATTTTTAAACTTGGATTCAGCCTCCTTGTCATAATATGAGTATAGTGGATATAGCTTATATGCTGACAAATACAGTAACATCAAAATATAATTGATAAATCTTTTCTGTGGATTTATCTTTTATATAATAACTGTTTATAATTATTCAGTGTATATTTTTGACAATAGATTTACAAACCAATCAGCTACAATCAAGTTTTGACATTTTACTCATTATAGACAAGTACTTCAACTAGTCTATCATAAATAGCAGTACTTTAAGAATCTTAATACAGTTGAATAAAACTTTGAGGATCACTTTACTTTCATGTATTAAGTTTTTGAGATATTTTAAAACATTGAAATATTTTCAGAAATTTTGTACACAAGTTTTTGATTAGATAAAAAAAAATAAATAAAAAAAATAAAATAAATAAAAAATTTCTAAGTTATACTGTTTGAAAATACTTACTTTGAAAGGTAAAAGAAAATGTAACCACTGTCTTGTCTGACTCTCTGCACTTCTGATTCTGTTGTCTGTCGGACTTCTTTGTCATCAAATGAATACCACTTATCAGTTCGAAGGTCCAACACATCACTTAAATAATGTCCTATATTTAAAAACAAAATGTGATATTGTCTTTATAAAAGACAACATAACATGGTTTTCATTACATCAACAGAGCATTAAGATACCATATAGCCTGACAATGAGAACACTGACCTCAAGAATACATCCCAATTCCAAGTTGTAGCATCAAATCTTTAAGTGTATGATCAACTGTCCAAAAATGGGTTTTCCTGTAGGTCAATTTCTGATAAAAGCATCTAGAATTTCCAACCCTGTAATCTACAACTAAATCCACAAGTCTAACCAATTGTTTTAATTGTCGTAGTGATAAGTTTAAGAAATCAACAAAAAAAAATAAAAACAAAACAAGTGAAACAATTTTTGATCTATTGAATAAGGCTTTTAAAAAAGATAATAGGGAAATAATACCAATTTTATCATCATTTTCAATAAGCCTCATGTCAAATTTATTTTTTTATCAAGTAAAAATAAATATAAAGTAAACATTCTGCTAAATACACAAGGATAAAATAAAAATGAACATACCAGAAACAGATGAATTTCCAATGTGGGCAACAACACTAACAAGTTGGTAAGAATGAGGCAGGTTCCCTTTCTAGAAAGAAAGAAAGGAAAATCAAACACCAGTCAATAACTTTAAAAAAATTTCCTAATATACAAGCTTTGTCTGGAAAGAACCCAGCATTTTTTTTATAAAACAATAAAAACAAAACTAGACCAATAGTATCTTAGTCCTCTTCAAAATACACTACCTATTGAGATCTCAGACTTATCCCAGTATCCTTACCACTTCTCTAAGCAGTCAATAAAATCTGCTTTCAGGATTGCTGTCACCTTCTAGATCAAGTCCATTTGGTTCCAACTCTCAATACAATGTTTTGACAAAAACAAACAAGGTGTGAATAATCATTGTGAATCAACATTCACAGAGCATGCAAGCTGACTCAATGGCATTTCACTTCCAAGGAAAACTACTCATGTGCAGTAAAGACCCCTTGTTTGGTTGCTAAGTAACACCAAGGCAATACGAAACTAATTTAAAAAAAAAAAAAAAAATTCAAAATGGTCATGTTCACACATAATTGATGATTTCTTTGAGGTTCAATTTACTGATATTTTGTAAACAACCAAAGACAGACATATATAACATCAAAGAATTGCACTGGAAAAAAAATCAAAAGCAAATAAATAGATAAATAAAGACTTACTTCTGCATTAATCCTTAATTCTTCTGCCTCTTCCTTAGTCCTTTTTAATGCTTCATCAACATTAACACCAAAGTCATTTTCAACTGGAGAGTAACCATCATCAAGATCTATTTAGAAGAAAAAAAAAAAAAATTTCTACTTAATTGGAGAACTACTCTAAAGTTTCACATATCTTTGTGAGTGAAAAAGCTTTAATATGAATCACTTTACACTAGTTTTGTAACTTAAAAGTAAAAGCTATGTCAAGTTTCTCAGGAATTAACATCAGTCTACTCTTAACCTTAATGAAATAGAAAATTAGTAATTAAGTCTAATTTGCAAAATACAAAAATATCTTACCAATCAAACTCATTTCTTTAGCCTTTCTGAGGTCTTCATCTTCCTGATTAATATCAAACTGGGGAGAAATTAAAAAAAAAAAAAAAAAAAATTAAGATAAGCATTTCCTAAATTCAATTTGCAATCAAGAAGTCATTCTATAAGAAAATGAAGACATAACCATATATTTGTATAAGTGTCTATGCTTTTATTATCTTTGTCACAAAATTTACTCTCAAACATGTGTATCTGCATAGATAGCATATTTTTCAAAATCAATTAAAGAGCCTAAATATTAACATACATTGTAAATTGTATCCTTCATTACAATTTAACAATGTTAAAAAGTATTTTTAATGTTAACAAAATTTTGAGAAATGCACATAGAAATCCACATTTACTCATATTGATAAATTTTTAAATGAATGAATAAATATTTTTTTTTCCAGTAATTTTTACTTTATGTAATGTTTTATTAAAATTAGAATGACAGAAGTTATCCCACTTTAAAAACAAAATTATAAGTTCTGTTTTTTGGGAGAAATTATATTAGGGTTTTGCAACAAAAAATTGGGAACCACTGAGCTAAGATTAATTCTCCTTAGAGCTGACAAATCAAACTACTGTTTTGTTGCATGCACAAATAACACAGGCAAGTATTTTGGTTCAAGAAAAAAAAAGCACTAAATATTTCTTGAGAGAGAGAGAGAGAGGAAGACCTTTACCTTGAGCTCTTCAGGCTGAGGTAGTATAGCATTTCCATTAAATTTTACAGGTGTTTCTCCATTTGGACCGTATATTGCCACAGTCATATCTGTTTGTTCAGTGGAGATTGGTTGCTGATTCTCTTTATTTTCTACATCGTAACCTAAATAGAAAAAAAAAAAAAAAAAATGTATATTCATTTTACTTTGCTTGCTATTACAATTATAAACATGAACAATATTCTTTTGTTTCCTATAGAAGGAAGGAAAAATAAACAAAAATTAGGAGGGGAGAAATAAAAATTAGGAGGAGGGTGGAAAATAAAAATTAGGAGGACGGGGAAAATAAACAAAAATTAGGAGGACAGGGAAAATAAATTAAAAAAAAAAAAAAAAAGCCGGCCACAGAGTATTCTGTTCATGAAATTCCTTTGATAATGTAGATCCTTTTCAAAATGTTTCTATCCAAGTTTAAAACATTCAAATTGTTTCCATAGATGACTTCAGGTTACTCACAAGAGAATGAGATTTTTGCAATCATGTGAACTCTAATCTATTACTAGTTACATTCTGGACAAACCATGTTTATTTCAAACAAGATTTTAATCACCATAGATACTTGAGTATAAAACTGATTTTGAGTATAAGACAAAGTCAAATTAGAGATAATCAAAGTAAATTAGATGATTTGAATACAACTCGAGTCCACAAACATGATTGTTACCTGGTGATATGTTTTATGATATTTCCTAGTGTGTGTGTGTATATATATATTTTACACACACACACACACACACACACACAGGAACATTTTCTACACCTTATTTCAACATTTTGTTTGAGACACTTAAAAAAAAAAATTTTTTTTTTAAATTTCTGATCACTATTAGTTTTCATAACAAGCATCAATTTTGTAAGAAAAATTTATTGAACTAAAGAGAATACAGTAATTAAGTGACATAAAATGATAATCAAATTACTAAATTTGTCGCTATAAAAATAAATCTTTTAAAAACAAATATATTAAAAATGTTTTGATAAATATCAGTAAATATGAAAAGTTGGTTGTAACTAGCAAATGGAAAATAGCCTGCAAATACTGATATCACTCATTCAAGCATTTGTTCTTATTACTGACTTGAATAGAGTTGTAAATTTTGTAGTATTTTTAATGCCTCCTCTTTCCATACTTGACTTTATGCTTATGATGGACAACCAATAAAAATTTAATCAATGCAAATTGTATAAAAAAAGCTTGTGATGTTATGATTAGGAAGAGTCAAATGAGGTAGCATAATACCCCTCAAATGCTTTATTTGGAGAAGGGATTGATAAAACCTCAAAACTTTCAAAATTCCAAAGCTCAACTTATGTTTCTACCAATAAAGAAGACCATGAAATAGTACAATTAATAGTGTTTTCTCTTCATACCAAGAACAACACAATTCATTTTTATAGACAAAACCTGTTTTTAAATTTTTTGGGCTACAAATTTAATGGCAGGAATGCATTTTTTACCATAAAATAAACAAAGCTTGCTAATAAAATTTTTACTCTAGTTTTATAATTACAAAACTATTGTGTGTATATCCCCCCACCAATGCCAAGTGTCTTTTGTGTCATTTTTTTAATTTTAGGACTTGGGTATATTGAACAAGATTCACATTTGGGTAGTATATATCATACAAGATAAAAAATTTTTTTAAAAGTTGCATCAATTATATTTGGGTAACTCAAGTTGATCTTCACATCAAAGGAATTATTATAATAATTGGTGAATTCCAATTAAAAAAAAACAAAAAAGAGAAGAAAAGATGCCTTACACAATGGTTGCTCATTTTCTGTTGGGTATTGAACATTCAGATTAAGAGGATCAGGATTAAATATAAATTGATTGTTTCCATTAGTATCTTCATCTTGTGACCAACAACTGAGATCATCATTTTTAGGACCCAAATTATCAAGCTGGAGGCTGTTCTCTATAGCAAGATTCATCATTTCTTCATCAGTCAAGGACATAAGTTCATCATTGCTCATATATTTGGCACCTTAAAAAAGAAAAAGACATTTATGATTTATAGGCCATCAAGTGTGACAAAGATATTTAGTAACCACCACCTACAACTAAACTTGGAAAAATAAAAAAATGGTCAATGGCATATTTTCTAGATTACTTGATGAATTGGTACTTCAAATTCATACATAATCAGAATAAAACATTATAGAGAAAAAAATCTTATTGAAGCATTATAAGCAAAGGGTACAAGGTTATAAAACAATTTCAGCAACCAAAACAAAGACATTGTGATAAAATGATTCACTTGATCTAGCAGCAGTCTAGAACCTCTTCAGCAAATCTTGGAGACTAGAAATGTCACTCGCACAAGGAAGCAGGGTATTCATCACAAAGAACACACAAATTGGCATTTTTGTCCTTTTTGGCAATAGCTGAATGTAAGGCATTTCCCAAATGGCTGCTCATTAACCAATGTTAATGTATAGAAACCTTGGTAAGTGGACCCAGTTTGATATAGAATTGTGTAAAGGTTGTTTTGCAAAATAGAATTAAAAGTGAATGGTTTGTTTTTATGATATTGTATATTATGACACATGATTAAAAACATTATCTGCCTGTGAAATGGTTTTATTTTGATCCCAACAATATTTTATTACCCAAAGAAAAAAAATTCATTCATATGTTTGAATTTTTTAAATTTTAAATTATTGCAGGAAAAACAAAACAAAAACGAAACATTTACAGTAGTTTAAAGAAGAAAAAAAAAAAAAAATCACATTTTTGGGTGGTGGGTAGGATCAAAGTAACTTGATTCCTTACTTCTAATGACGTATGCAACACTTTATCATAATTGATCTCCCCATTACACAATTCACCCATTGATTTATAATTGAATATTCTGGCAACACACACACACGTTTTTATGTGTGTGTGTGTTTGCAGACCTCTTACATAGAAAAGGTCATAAAACTTACCATTCTCATATTCAGAATTGTCCTCTTTATTTAATTTTGCATTTGTACAATTTTCTGGCATCTAAAATTAAAAGTGAAAAATCAAAATTGAATAAATTAAGTTTATTTGCAAGAGAAAGAGAAAGAAAGATATACATACTACAATTTTGTTAGACTCAAATATTCACTTTCTAACATCCACAAAGATACTAAATTTTTCTGGAACTTTGCAAAATACTTTAATACGAGTTTGAGTCAAAAGTTTGGCAATATTTCGGTAAATATTATTTGAGATTATATATCACAATCACATGACTAAAACGGTTCAAGCCATGGAAGGTATCTGCTGTGATTGGTAATAGTGATAGTTGGTGTGCTGACACGGGTATTTATTTCATTTCATGTGTGATTTGAAAGCTGCACAGATGAGTATACAACAGTCTAATTTGAGTTTGAACTGGGCCATAATGCCATTTTAACAACCAAAAATATTTGGTTTACGAAAATGTTGATTGTGGAGATCATTTCAAGTTCATCAAATTATTTCATTTTAGGAATCCTTGAAACATCTGAAAATTAAAATTTTCAAACAAAATACTTGAATTGTTACTAACATTAAATCTCTCTCTCTCTCCTCTTCCCCTGTCCAAGATTTCTGAGGTTGTGGTTTGGTATTAAATTTTAACACCTTATATATATATATATATATATATATATATATATATATATATATACATACATACATACATACACACACACACACACACACAGGTGTTAAAATTTAATACCAAACCACAACCTCAGAAATCTTGGGGGCAGGGGAAGAGGAGAGAGAGATTTAATGTTAGTAACAATTCAAGTATTTTGTTTGAAAATTTTAATTTTCAGATGTTTCGAGGATTCCTAAAATGAAATAATTTGATTAACTTGAAATTATCTCCACAATCAACATATTAAAAAAAAATTTTTTTAATTATTGAAATCAGACAATAGGCAAATTTTTAAAAATTTAGATATTTTTCACCAAAAGTTTTCCCCATGCAAACTACATAACACTTTTTTAATACAATGTAGGAAATTACTAAAACAGTTCTAATTGCACCAAGATTATTATAATGAAAATTAACTCTTATACAAATCTTTTTTAATCCCCGATTTATTTGCCAAGTGTGCAGATACTTACTATGTTGAAATAAAACATTTTCAAACTTGACATTTATATGATTGAATGTTAAATTTTAGTATCCTTCAAGAGGCCAGGCAGATTTTAGAGTCATTCAATAATTTCTAATTATAGAAATACAGACTCTTTGAAAAAATAAATAAAAAGAGATCAACATTAAGGCTACTACTTACTATTTGTAGATCTATATTAGCCAAATTTGTGTCTGCATTTGTAAAGAGTTCACTCTCATCTTGCTTTGAATCCAGTAGAAGATTGCTTGTCAAAGGCACAACACCCAAATCATCTTCAGGTTTAGCAACAGACAAAGGTAACTTACTGCTGAAATTACATTAAAAAAATGAAATAAACACTATAATAAAAAGCATTTATGAAACAATTCAGGTAGTAATTTTTTTTCTTCTTCTTCACGTACACATGGGAAGCAGCATGATATATGTGTGAGTCTTGCGGCTTAACGCTCAGGATTGTCAGTTCGATCAGGGAACTACTGCTGCTCATCTATAAGAGTGGCTTCTATAGATGAGAATAAAAACAGCCATCGAAAGATAACCATGACTCGTACTCAAACCACATACATAAACCGCATCGCTCTTCGCGCGGGTAAAAAAAAGGGGGCGAGCCCTGGCCTCAGTGTTCGAAAAATCAACTACAGAGCTCAAACAAAAACTACTAAAATGCAAACAAACAAATACAGATAGCGACATTTAACGTTAGAACCCTAAATAGAATAGGTCAACTATCAGAGCTAACTGCATCAGCTGTAGAATATAAGATAGACGTAATTTGCATACAAGAGCACCGATACACGCACACTGAAGATATCAAATATCACGAAACTGGCAATGGATGGATGCTGGTGACTGCATCGGCATGGAAAAAACTGTCAATGCATCGGTAGGAGGGGTGGGAATACTTATAGCACCAAGGGCGTTAAAAACACTAAATAGCATTGAGAGAATACAACCTATGATGATGGCTGCAACATTTAATGGCAACCCCAAAGCAACAATTATCTCCTGCAACAGGCCTACCAACGTTAGCGAAGAAAACGAAATAGTCACCTTCTACGAAGAACTATCCTCTCTAGTGCATAGCATTCCGAAACACAACCTGCTAGTCATTGGTGGAGATATGAACGCACAAATCGGGAAAAACAGAAACAACAAATACAGCCTACACAACATGTCAAACAGGAATGGACAACATCTAATTGATTTTATGATAGAAAATAGATTAACATGCCTCGATACAAACTTTCAAAAAAGGGAGGGAAAATTATGGACCTACACATACGCGAATAATAGTAAAGCACAGATAGACTGTCTTTATAAATAGGAAATGGAAAAATAGTGCGATGAATTGCGAGGCATACTCCTCTTTCGAGAGTGCGTCCTCCGATCATCGAATAGTTACGGCCAAAGTACGACTAAGCCTACGAAAAAACGCCACACGAAAAGCAACAACCAAGCACTATGACTGGGCCCTACTTAACAACAGAGATATTAGAGACAAATATGCATTGGAATTAAGAAACAGATTCGAAGCACTACAAGAGAAGACAGAAAAAGGTACCCCGAATGACGAATATGAAAATTTTGTAGAAGCTCACCTTGAGGCGGCATCAAAGTGTATTCCAACAAAACCTAGAACTAAATATAGAGTCCCTTGGGAAACGCTAGCGGTTAAAGAAAAACGTGCACTCATGAAAACTGCCTCCAAAAGCTATCGGAAGAACCCAACAAACACAAATGCCAAAAAACTAGAAAAGGCACAATATCAATTAGCAGGAATATATCTAAAAAGAACAGGCAGAATACATACAAATTCAGATAGATAAGATTAGAGATTCGGTAGAAGATAGACAATCCAGGATAGCCTGGCAAACAAACAAAGTAAGTAGAAGGAGGAGCACAGCCAAAGCAAAATTGAAAGCTGCAAGCCAACAAGAAAGAGTAAAACTGTGGGAACAGCATTTCAAAAATCTACTAGGAAGCCCACCGAAAAAAACGGATGAACCGATCACCAGAATTATCAGTAAGCAATTAGACATTAAACTAGGTCCTTTCACCAAAGAAGAACTCGACTCAGTTCTTAGAAGAATTAAAAATAGGAAAGCTGCAGGGCTAGACGAGATCCCCCCAGAAGTGTGGAAGACTAGACAATTCGACGATATACTGCTCCGGCAATGCAACACAGTCTATAGTCAAAATAGGATAGAAAGATGGACGAAGGGATGCATCCTTCCTTTCCCTAAAAAAGGTGACCTCGGACTAGCCAAGAACTACAGAGGGATAACACTTACATCCATAGCAGCCAAAATCTACAATGCCCTACTACGAAACCGCATAGAACCCAAAATAGACAACATTCTTAGGAAAAACCAAAATAGCTTCCGGAGAAATAGATCCACAACCTCACAAATACTGACCATCCGTAGAATCCTTGAAGGCGTTCGGGCAAAAAACCTTCAGGCAACATTACTATTTGTCGACTTTACCAAGGCCTTCGATTCCATACACAGAGGGAAGATGGAGCAAATCCTACTAGCATACGGCCTACCAAAAGAAACTGTAGCAGCGATAATGATTCTCAACAGAAACACCAAAGTGAAAGTATGTTCATCAGATGGAGACACGGAATACTTCGACATTGTTGCAGGAGTACTACAAGGAGACACGCTAGTCCCGTACCTCTTTATTATTTGTCTAGACTACGTGCTTAGAACTTCGATCGACAAAATCAGAGAAAATGGCTTCGAGCTGACTAAGAGAAGAAGCAAAAGATACCCCGCAAAAACAATCACCGATGCCGACTACGCGGATGACTTGGCGTTACTGGCGAATACACCTAATCAAGCAGAGACACTACTGCATAGTCTGGAACGAGCCGCAGCTGGCATTGGCCTCTATGTCAATGCACACAAAACTGAATATATGTCTTACAACCAAATAGGCAACATTGCCACACTAGACGGAGCCTCTCTGAAACTAGTAGACAAATTCACCTACCTAAGAAGTAGCGTCTCATCAACCGAAAAAGACATTGACACACAACTGACAAAAGCATGGACGGCTATCGATAGGCTCTCGATCATATGGAAATCAGACCTAACCGATAAAATGAAACGCAGTTTCTTCCAGGCAGCGGTTGTGTCGATACTGCTATATGGATGCACTACATGGACGCTAACTAAACAGCTGGAGAAGAAACTAGACGGAAACTACACAAGAATGTTGAGAGCAGTATTGAACAAGTCCTGGCGACAACAGCCCACGAGACACCAACTATACGGACACTTGCCCCCCATCACGAAAACTATACAAGTTAGATGAACCAGACATGCGGGACACTGCTGGAGAAGCAAGGACGAGCTCATAAGTGATGTACTCCTATGGACCCCCCACATATGGCCGTGCAAAAGCAGGACGACCAGCTCGAACTTACATACAGCAACTATGTGAGGACACAGGATGTAACTTTGAAGACCTGCCGGAGGCGAGGAGTAATAGGGAGAAGTGGCGAGAGAGGGTCAGGGATATCCGTGCTGACAGCACGACATGATGATGATGAAAAATGCCATCAATAAAGTAATTTCAATAGGAATCAATTTCTAAAGAAATTTGTTTTTATTTTAATTATTTGATTCAACTGGATTTTGTCTTTTGTAAACAGATTTATAGATTAGAGATTTAACAGCTGTTTTAAGTTACATAGTATATAAAATTAGAATATCCTTTTAAGTATTTAACTTATCTGACAGTAGAGAGAGAGGAAAGAAAAAAAAAAAACAAAAAAACTTACCCAGAATCTGAATAGTCAAGACGTCGTCTAGGTGTCATTTCTTTTTCAATTTCAGTCTTTAATTTCAAAGGACTGGAGAGGAGGAGAAAAGTAAAAATAAATAAAAAAAGTACTAAAACAACAAAAAAGTTTAGCTAATTTTTTTTTTTAATTTGTTTATTCTTAAGATTAAGAAGTAGTATAATTTTTTCTTTATCTCAGTCTTAAGTCACAAACATTAAGTTAATTTTTCTTAAAAGCAATATTTTGGTAAAATTGATATTTTAACAATAGTATTTGCTTATAATTTCATATTCTTTTGTCCAGTCATCCAAATTTGTAGAAATAGATAAAATAACTTTAATTTTTCACAACTTTTTATAACAATCTATACACAAATTAGTAAAACAGTGCTAAATTTTATGGATTAATCATTCTACCATTAGATACTCAAGGTATTTAGAACTTCCAATTGATAATTGACTCTGTTATAGATCCATGGAAATATCATTAACCTGTAAGCCAGATACTTTGGACTGAGCATTTTTTGCGGGGTATCTTTTTATTATATGCTGGAAACCTGACATTTCAGGCTTAGCACTATTTTACTCTATACCATATGCTTGATATTTTGAATAAGATCACATCAGATAATATAAAAAAAGAGGCTCAATAGAAAGATGAAATAGTTTTGAATAAAGTTGTCTTTATCCCAAACTGAAGTATAAATGTGCTTTGAGTTCAATCTTTTTTCTTTTTTTTTAATTTGAAGTCATGTAGTACAGGTTATGCAAGAACCAAGAAGGTTAAGGAGTCAAAGGGCTAATATACAATTAATCAAAACTAAACAGAATAATTACCTGGCAACCAAACTGATTGCAAGTGGATTCAACATGTTCTTTGATTTGTGACTAGCCAAAGTAAGATATTTTGGAATAGAAATAAGCTGTGCAATTTTAGTATGACGAGATGCTGTCACACTGTAGGAATAACGTTTTAAATGAAGAATAAATACTCTGAAAGAAGAAAAAGAAAAAAAAATCATTTTAGAGAAAAGTTATTGCAAAAATTAAAGTGTTCAAAAGAAATAGAAGAAAATTCTTGGGGGGGAAAAAAAAAAAAGAAAAAAAAAAAAAAGCCTGCTGTTTTTAGTGTATCAAGTCACAAAAAGTGAATGAATTATGAATATCCGAGCATAGTTCTCACTATTAATGACTGGATTGTTTACATATAGATTGACACTTCTGATTGTAATGTTGGCATCAGTTACATTAGTTTAAATAACACAGGAATATCTTTTAGTTTTGGTTTCTTTGTTTAGATGTCACATATCAAGTGTCATGAGTTAATACCAAACCCATCCTTGCAGAAGAATAGTAGTTTTGGTATCTAACCCAAAATAACCGAGGAGAATTGGGGAGGGGGTGTCTTATACTTTACCCAAGAATAGTAGTTCAAAAATGAATGTAATAGTGTGACTGGAGTTTGAACTCTCTTACTAAGATGACATAGTCCAGCACATTACAATGCCATGTGGACCTCCCCAGCATCATTTGACTGAAATCCCTTGAGAAAGAAAGTGTGGGAAGAAAGAAAGAAAGGATTGAGAGAGAGAGAGAGAAAGAAAAAAAAAAAAAAAAAGGCTAAGATAGCATATTTCAGTCTTCTCCATTGACTAAGTTAGAGAGAGAGAGAGAGAGAGAAATTTTTTTTTTCATTTTTACTGCAGGTTTTCCTCCACTGGTTTGTTAATTATTAAGAGTTAGATATACTTTTTTTTTTAATTTTTTTTTTTTACATTTTATAAAAACAAATCTTTTATAGATATCTCACAGAAAATACGGTCAGCTAAAGTCTTTTCAAATTACTCAAGCAAAAAAGAGAAAGTGAAAGAACACAAGTGACATACAAGGGAGAAGACTAATAGAAAAAAAAAGAAATCATGAAAAATAGGTATAGATAGCAATATAGTTTACCTAGTGATTACCTGTTGAAGAGGAAGAGAAAAAAAAAAATTTCTAAAATCCTTCTTTGGGGAGAAAAAAAACAAACCTCAAGTGTATATATTAGTAACTTTGTGGACAAAAAAAAAAAAAAAAAAAACAACTTTTCATTTGAAGTTACACCTTAGCCAACAAGTTTTACAAAAAAATTCTGTAATCAAATTCAACTGAATTTAGTAACCATTATTTTCAGATTCATGAATATTGAAATAAGTTAGTGAATAGATGAATGTATTTTAAAATGTCCAAGTAACTTAAAATCTATGCAAAGCATATAACCGCCTACCTATCACATGGGGGGAAAAAATTATTCTAATTTCTGAGGTTTGTATTCCCTGCTGAATTAGAGATTCAGAATAGTCACTTTTGCAGAAAATAGAAAACAAGAAAGAAAGAAATAAGAGAGGAAACAGGTTGAGAGAGAGAGAGAGAGAAAGAGAGAGAGAGAAAGAGAGAGAGAGAAGACAAAATAATGCAAAAGAGAGTACAAAATATTTAAAATTTAATCTTTTTCTGATATGAAATTTATTTTTCAGATAGAAACAATTTATTTTTGTTATCCATCAATGAAGTAGTGGGATATGGTTACATCATTTAAAAAAAACAAAACATGACATTCAATCTATAATAAAGCATTTATTCAAAATTTCTTTTTAAAACTTTTATAAGTATTTGCTTTAGCTAAACTATTATGAATTATTTAGAAAAGATGAAGAGAAAGCAACCATCTGCTGAGAGGCTGCATGACTTCCATAAGTGTGCCAATTGTTCTCAAGAATATGAACAAATTTTTCAGACTAAATGCAGCATAGGCTCTGTGTGTGTGTGTGTGTGTATTAAACTGTTCCAAAATAAATGTTCATGTTTTCTCTTTTTTTAAAGTATAAGCAAGTTAAAATCTTTGACCATAATTGCATTTTATTTCTGAAAAAAAAAAAAAAAAAAAAAAAAAAAAAAAAAAAAAAAAAAAACAAATTGTAGCACTACAATGAAAGTGTTTCAAAAAATCTTTTTTTAATATGGAAGTGATGGGTCATGGACTCAGTTAATTCTAGAAAAGATTTCTTTTAAAAATTTGTAAATGGATATAAACAAAGAAAAATGGGGAAGGACCCCTCCCCATGACAAATCAAACTTACCGTGGTAACTTCTTTATTCTTTTAGAGACCTCTGATTTATCATGATCACATTTAGCACATTTGTAATCTACTCTTTCATTTGCAAAAAACAGATCTAATGCATCCTGGATCGTAGGTTCCCTAAAAAGAATAAAATTTATTACATGAAAATGTAATTAACTTTACAATCTTTACATGAATAGAAAAAAAAAAAAGGAATAAAACATTGAACTAATTAACTTTTTTCATTTTGGTCACTTAAAAAAGATTTTATATAGAAGATGGTTAACTCATAATCTGAATTAGGAACTAAGTGACATCTTTGTGCAAGTTCACTTTCTGATTTCAAGTCAAGTCTTACCTAAGTAAAGAAACTGAACTTAAGACTTGTTCTCTAACCTTGGTTGGCAGCTAATCTAAGAGAAATACCTCTAAGTTTCACTTTTTCCAATAAGTTTGATCAGGAATTACTCCTTGTTGCTGGCACTATTTAACCCAATACAATCTGCTGTATGTTACAAGGAAAAGACAATAGGAAAGGAGATGGGCAATACTGATTAATATTACGTCAATTAACTTCAAATCTGTCTGAGTGTTGAGATGTTAAACTATCTTCAGACTCACGTGCACAATCCTCACCAGCCTATTACATAAAAAATAAATAGGAATTTATTTATAACTGTTTGACAATGCCTAATCTATGCCAATTGACAGTAATAGGATTGCTTCAATAATATGAAAAAGGATACCAGTTTATGCAAACACATAATCATAGCTAAGAGGATGGATAGTTGACAGAGTTGTAGGTAAATACTTTTATAATAGTTATAGAAAAGAATTCTCAATTCTTTTAAATTGTAGACAAGACAAATGGAAGAGAGAACTTACCGCCCTCGGGGTACATCAAGAGAGAGATCAATATAATGTTCAACTTTTGCAACAACTTCACCGCAACTATTTTATTAAAAAAAATAAATAAATAAATAAATAAAAAAAAAAAAAAAACTGGCATAAACAAGAGAAATACAGTTATAAATAATAAAAGCAAACACACAACAACAGTGGATCAGTTTAGCTCTTAAACCTTTAAACCATAGCTCCTTGACTATCACATTTTGTACCCAAATGCACAAAATACAAACATTTAAAGTTATTTCATCATTCTATTAAAAGTGATGAATAGTTTCTCTATTAAACCTTTTATTAATAGTATATAATGTGATTTTCCTAAGCCTGGAATATCAGGCTTACAGGTTCAAAGGATTAAAAGTATACTAATTTTCAAATTAATAATTTAATTCATTAATTTCTGGGATGAAATATTTTCTAACCAAATTATTATTGGTAGGTTTGATTAAAATTGGAAACAGTGTGTGTGTGTGTTTTCAAAATAAATTTGTATAAATTATTTTTATTGGTATCTAAATATTAGCAATCTACATTATTCATCAGCATAATACTTTTTCTTTTTTCTTGAAAGGCATCAAATTTTTGTGCACTTAGCTACTTCCTGGTTTCAAGTTAAGGTTGTTTTTATCATCATAACTGCAGTAAACACTATCATTTAGATTTATTTTCATAGCATATCAACCAATCCAGGGTTGTTTTATGCCTAGATCTTAAGGAATAACATTCATTGTATGTTTATATTTATGGTTTTTTTTACTGCACAGTTATTATTTCAAGTATTCCTATCTAATCGAAATAATTTGAACACAGTTGTATGATTTCAGATAATCATTTCTAGTTGACAAGTCATTTGTTTGCAGTTTCAATTAACAAATAATAATCCTAAGTAAACAATTATATAGCTTCAAGTAACTATTCTTATCACATAATTTAGTTAATGGTATCTAGTATTCCTATCCAGTGCTAATAATTTTCAAACCGAGCTATTTGACCGTTACAGGTATTAACAATTCCACCCTGAACGATTCCAGGTCAGAGTGGACCTGGGAGCAAAAGCAATGAAAGGTTACTCTACACTGCCCAGAGCTCAAGAACTGGAATCTCACCATCAAACATAATTTAGTGTTAAACCCAGGACACTTCCTTTTTTTGGGTTTCTTATGTCCCCTGCAGAAAATAGTCAGTGTAGTCTAAGCTACACCAACAGAGAAGACTATCATCAGTAATCAGGAGTTATCTACAGTTAAAAGACAAAGTTTTTGCTTAGTGAACAAAATGGTCAACAGAGTGCTGGAGGTTAAAATAGAAAGTAGAATGTGAAATTGTTATTTACTAAGCTTTACTTAATCTGGTACACACAACTGAAATTGGTAACAGTACCTGCTTTTTCTACACAATTAACCATCAAAGTACTTTAAGTGAGTTTGAAGATATAGATGAAAGTTTATTAAATGTGTAAGAGCATGTATAAAGAATGGTTTTGGAATGATTTCAAAACTGTTACTTACTTGAGACAAGTAATTGAGTGTTCGAGGTCAAATTCAAAATTGTGTACGGTTGGGTTAATTAATAAAGATTCTTCTTCTGAACCTTCTCTGTTTGGACTAGGTGTACTTGTGCTGACCTTTACTGCCTCCTCTTTTAAATGATCCAAAATCTGGTTAAGACACTCATGGGCATCCTGAAATGGAATTTTTTTTTTTTTTAGTTTTAAATGGCACATCATTATTATTACAAGCAGTATTTACCTCCATTACATTCAACTTTTAAATTGGTCACTGACCTTCATAAACATAAACTGGATAATATGACTTATGATGAACAATTAAAATGTCAACATAAATCTTATCAATTTTCAAGTTTCATGTTGTTTCCACACACCAATCTTTAAATAAAAATATTTCCAGTTCTTTGATTGTTTTAAAGAGAAAAATCAAAAAGGTAGATATGCAATGGATAAAAGTTTAAAATCGATAAATCAAGTAAATATATTTTGACATTTTTTCTAAAAAAGTAAATTAGGTATTTTTAAAGAAAAATACTTTATATAAATAATATAAAATTGTCACTTTCCTATTCTATCTGTTAAATCACTAAGAGGTCCATTTTCTCAAAATATGGAATACCTGAGTTACGTCCCCTACAAAAAAAACGAAAAAAAAAAAAAAAACGAAAAAAAAACGAAAAAAAAAAAAAAAAAAAAAAGGCTACTTAGTAATTAACATTTGATTAGCACATTTTGGAGAGTAATCTTGTCCTAATGCAATTTAAAACCCAATTTCAGTCATGACCTCAACAATTCTTGAAACTTTGGTTGAAATACAGCCAAAAAGGACAGAACCATATCAACAGAAATGTATATTTTGCAAATTATAAGATTATCATTATTATTATATACCACCTGTCCCCATAATAGTTGCTATATTTGCATATGAATTTCATACATAATTATAGGATAGAGAAATTTTTTTATCAGTTTTGAGCAATTTCTCGTTTTAAACAAGTCTATTCAGAAACTAAATTGTAGGAAAGTAATTTCATAGATGACAGATGCTGGACAGTCAAATAACGACGCTCACTGCTAATATGAAATCATCTACTTGTTTTCAGGATTATATAAAAAGTCATGATATGAGCGGGTAGACCATGATTTGGTGAGTCAAGTAATAGTAAATGAAAAAGAGGAAGACGAGTTATGGTTTAAGTTACCAGAAGTTTTTGTTATAGAATCACAATTGTATATGTATACAATCATGGAGAAAAAATAAGTGGTGTCCAACCCATGGAACATCTTATTCAGTCTTCCCCACATTATAACATTTGGTGACTCAAGTACAAAACATTGCATATATAATATTAACTTGCATCCCAATACCTTGTGAAAGTAGGTCTTTCTCAGGTCACCAAAGCTGTCATGATTAGGTAGGGTTCATCATCTCTAGTCTTTTTACCATTTCTTAAAAGAATTTAAAAGCTTATTAAAAATATATAATATTGAAAATTACATCTTAGTATGACACTAGGGACCTCTGGTATAGTGGTATATAGCATTAGATATATGTGTAGTTGAGAGTTGATCATGAGTATATATTTTCACACATACAAAAAATACAATATAAAACAACAAAAAAGCTTTATAGCATATAAAAGACTAATTGAGGAATTAAAAAAATATGCACCCACAAGGGAGAACAGAAAACACACTCTTATGATTGATTGTTTTATTTTATGGCATATCAACCCTTTTTCAGGTTATTTAATGCCAATTTCTGTTGATTTGATTATCTAGTGTTTGCATCATGTATAGAAATGGAATGTTGAATGTTTAAATTCTTTTATATAGACCAACTGCTTTTAGAAATGCTAGTATTTTGTCTACTTCAACATGTTTGAATAGTTCTTTTATATTGTTTACAGGGAAGAAATATTGTCTTTTTGGTGTCAGGTCGATGCAATTTACTGAATATGAAGTGTGACATTCCACACACCATGGTGGTGGTTCTTGTTTGAGTAGATATGAGTGGGTGATTTTTGTGTGTCCAATGCATAGATGAGATAGGATAATCTCTTCCCAGCAGGATTTTATGTATCCTTCCTTCCATTCTCCTATTTTAGCTTTTATAGTCTGGAGTTTGTGTGGGATGTTGTTTCAACTTAATTGCCATTTGTTTGGGGTAAAATTTATTTCTATTTTTAAGCCAGTATATGGAATCTTAAAGCTTTTGCCTATGGGCATCTTCCAAGCTGCCTTGCCTGCGGAGTCAGCTTGGTCATTCCTTTTGATTCCAATGTGGCTTGGGATTCAGCATAGCTCTATCTCTTTGGTTTTTGATAGGATTTCTAGTCAATTCAATATTCATATGAGGGCTACATAGCCACTATACTCATGTTGATAGTTTTAATTTTGTCCCTAGGTTTTTATTCCCAAGATAATTACAAACTCAGGGACAAGAAGGAGTATAAGTCTTTCCTCAGCATGATTGACCCTACAGCCATCACCCTCTAATTCAGATTTTTCCAAAAATCTGAAAAAAGGCTGACATGAACAGCTGATTGAGTGGATCGGGCCTCTTTGACTGCCGATCTAACCCAGTAAGGGCCAAAGAGGAGTGTTGCAGGTCATGGACTGCTCAGCCACCAGGATCCTGTCCTCAAGCATTAAAGGTCACCACCCACAGGCGACAGATAGCCTCAATGAGTTTTTTTTTTTTTTTTTTTACCCCTCTGCAGAAGTGCAGTTGTCGTATTCTACAGTCCCAGCTGACAGGGTGAAACACTCTTAGAAAGAAAAAGAAAAAGAGAAAGAACCAACCCTTTTACGGAATTAATCACTAAAAGAAACAAACATCCCATCAAAACTGAACTCTAATATCACACCAGAAAAAAAAACATTAAAAGTTCTCTGAAGAAAGTCACAAGCTGGAAACTGAGTAAGAACTAAATAAATTTTTAAAAGGATATAAATCTCTTTGTAGATTATATATGAAACGATAGATATATACCCCCTCTATGGACAGACATATGTACAGGTGGTGTGTGTGGTATCATGGTAACCACCTTAGGGAATGGACACAGTAACCCAAGTTCAAATCCTGGATGAAGCTATTTGCATTTTACAATGCTTGAGAAAGGTAAGTATCCAACTATTTTCTCCAGCTACAGGTCAAGAGTAGGTTAGTTGGGTTTTATGGCATATCAACCTTTGAAGGTTATCTAATACCAAATCCATTATTATACAAATAATTAATTCTATTTCAAACAATTCAGTTTAGCATAAGTACACAGTTTAATTGTCAAAACCATTTCTATTTCAAGCTATTCAGTTAAGTCAAACAGTTCTAATTCAGCCAGTGCAGTTTAGTTCTATCTAACCCATAGTTAGGGCCTTATCAGGTGCTACCATTCCAGGCCAGAGTGGGCCTGGGAGCAATGGCAATGAAGGGGTGTTCCGCATTCCCCAACATCACTGGAACCTCACCATCAGATTGTTTAGTGTCATATCCAGAATACTTGTTGGGGTGGGGATCTTACCCCTCTGCAGAGGTGCAGTCAGGGTATTCTACAGTCCCAGCCAACTGAGCAAGAATAGGTTAGTGGGCTCTTTAACCTTAGCATGGCAACTGGTCCAGGAAAAGGAAAACTGAATTCAAACCTGTTAAACTCATTAAAAATAACCTTGTGCAGAGAGGTTGGAAAATGTTAAAATACATACATACACGCACTTCTCCCACTGTAAATGGAGCTGCAACTTAAGAGTTCAATTTCATAGTCACACTTTTTAGAGGAGTGTCAATAGAGTCATAATCGGGCAATATTTTTATGTCCAGTCTATGAGTGGCCTCAGCCCAGAAATAAAGAAAGATTCACCTCTGCATATAAATGCAAGTGTAAT
>OY757920.1:101831098-101963598 GCA_963585895.1 Sepioteuthis lessoniana
AGAGTAAATGAAAAAAAAAAATGATTTAATAAACTTACCTGCATATCATTGCCAGAAAAGCGTTTTTGTACTGTAGAAATTGCTTCTCTGACATTATCAAGCAAAGTACATTTACTTGACTCCGATTCAATTTTTCTTTGTGAAACCAAGAGATTTGCCATTGCACTAAAGGAAAAAAAAAAAAAATTATATTGCGCAAACATTTAAAATCTGTTAATTCTTATCTACAATACTACATTTCTGAATATATAATCTTAAAAAATAAAATGTGAATCTTTTAAAAAATCCTTTTTGATTCTCCAAATCTTGTACAGGGGGAGGGAAAAAAGTTAGGTTAATTCAGCAAGAAAGTTTCCTTAATTAGAAAGAACATATGGCAATTGTTAATGCTGAAAGAAAAAACTGAAGCAAAAATGAATGACAAAACAATAAAAACATTTTTTTCCACATGGAACTCTAACTGATGAGATACTTTCACCAATGATATTGAATACACCAACATACCTTGAATCTATGCTGAGTAAACAAAAAACAAATTTAATTTTCTGGCTCTAGTAACAAATTATTGTTCTAAATAGTTTAATAAGGTGGCACTATTTATGTTTACTGTTGGTTAAAGTGATTTAGCCAATATCCTGGTATTTAAAAATTGTAGTCCTTATTAATAAATACATTTTGGAGGTTTTGCAATACTTTTTTGAGTTCTTGATCTCCTTACTTGAAGGCAGAAAACTGAAACCAGTAAAATAAAAGTTTGAAAGAAATGATTGTAATATGATGCCAGAAAGAGGTATTAATAGTATATAGTAATAGTTTACCTCAGAGTAAACATTTTTCACACATACAAAAACATACAGAGAATCAAGGAGCCAAAAGAGTAAATTTATTTCAGTTGCAAATTCTATAATAATTAAATTCCAAACAACCTTGTTGGATTTTACTCACCTGTGTAAAGAAGAAGGATTTATTTTTGATATTTTCCGGTTTGTATGTAGAAGCTCAGAAATGAATGGTTCTAAGCTATAAAGGGCCTGGAGGATTGCATTCAGATAACAAGTATTTCCTAAATTAGTTAGCCTATGAAAAATAAAAGTTAAAAATGTAAATTAGCTATAATCATACAGATTGACAAAAATTTCTTTGGCATGTCAGTTTATATTTATTGACTGTAAATTCCCTGCATTCCACAAATACAAAAAATTCCTTAAGTAAAAATCCTTAAAAGTAAGAAATCTTAGAAAAAAGGAGAAAAAAAAAAATCTTAGAAAAAAACAAAAAAAAACAAACAAACTTACCCTCGGAGAGCTAATTTAGATACTGGATATATTGACATCGGTGTATTTTCATTTTTGACAGATGATTGGGAGTTGGACGATAAGTTTACTAGAAGCCGCTGCCTTTTTACAGGAGTTGATTCACCATTCATAGGAGTATTTCTTTTACTATTACTAAATAAAGACAAAATAAATAAATAAATATATAAGACAAGATAAAGCAGTTTAACGTTTTTCTTAAATACCTTCAGGTATTTCAAAATTTTTCAATGTTTCAAAATAATACCACCGAAATTATCAAATCCTCACTGAAATATTTTCTTTATAAAATTCAGTTGATTCAAAAATTGGCTATTAAAAACCCTTACTATAAAAAAAAAAGAATAAAAAAATAATAATTAAGAATTAAATTACTTTGTTAGTGTATAATGTGATACAAAACTTGTTGCCAAAGTGATTGTGTGTGTGTATTAGTGCTTATATATATATATATATATATATATATATATATACACACACACACACACACAATCTATATATATTATTTTGTATGGATTTTTGTTAATACTATAGTAATTTCCAATTAAATAATAGCATGTGGTTTGTGAACATCCTCAACCTTATCATAATTTTTCAATGAAGAAAACTTAAGATGTGAATTCAAGTACTTCCATTAATCTATTTGCATTATCAATAACACAACCCTGAATAAACTTAGCTATTGAAGGTAACTTTGAAGCAAATATACCTAAAGAAACAAATGTTTCTGAACACAACTTTTTTGTAAATGTATTTTTAGTGGATAAGTACAACAGAAATTATTAAATCTAACTTTTCACAGCTGCATCTCCCATTTTTTTTGGTAACTCTCAGTGCCACATTTTCAAGCAAATGAAATATGAAAATCACTAAGTTTTCCACATTGTTTTACATTGCCTATATGCAGCAGCATTTACACAGACAGTATTCTAGTCATTGTGATCAAAGTGGACTTCTTAATTGTTAATCTAACTCAATTCTGAGTCTGAATGAAAAATACAAAAGTAATTGAATTCAGCATCAAAATGAAAAATTTCCCAACAAATTGAATTTAGTATGAAATTTGACTTGTCACACATGGCACTAAGAATTTGACCATAGTAGTACACAGCATAGTGCTACCAATTATAATCATAGGTAGCAGTGAAAAAGTTAACCAATAAAATATTAGGAGTGCCCTGTCAAGTGTCTCACCTGACCAAAATCACAAACATTTTAAGATACTATCACAGAAACGGCCATCTAATGATAAAATACGATATCTTGACATTTCAATCAACATTAAAAAGATCGAGCATCTTAAACCTTTCACAGGCAGACAATTTTTTTTAAATCCTTGTAGAGTGGGCAAATTATTTTCTATACATTAACATTGAATTGGTCAATGAGCAGTCAATAGGAAAAGGCATTACACCGAGCTATTACAAAAAAAAAATGTTGCTCTGACTGCAAAAGGGGTTAAACAATTTGAATTTAAGTGGAACATGACCAAAGACATCACCACAGTAAAAGATGACAGTTACAACTAAACATGCAGCGCTGTGATAAAGAGACATAAAAACTATCATGTAATAAAAAAAGTGTATCTTAAGAATTCAGGAAATAAAGCCATCTATTTGAATATGATAAAAAGGATTAAATATTATTGAAATAGAAAAAATAACAGTTTTAACTTTTTTGAAACCCTTTCTGACATAGTAAAAATAAATCAAAATAAAAGCAATTGTTATACAATTTTGAGAGCAATGGGTTATAATATAAAATAAATTAAACAATCAAAATTACCCAAGAGATCTTCTGGCTAAGGTAGCTAAATTGGCAGATTTATTCTTGCCATAAAAACTACTGGTTTTCATAGAGGCAAGAGTCTCCTGGCTCTTTTCTGCTCCCCGTTGAAGAAAATGTTCGCCATTAGACTTAGGTGTTGCTACAACTCTGAAATAATATAAAATATAGATTTTTTTTTCTTCTGAAGTTCTTAGATACAGTGTAAATTAATACGCAATAAAGTGACAATAGCTATAATTTAAATCATACAAGAACTGAACATGCAGTGATCTATTCCATACAAAAAGTATTCATAAATAAAATGCTAAGCAGCCTTTAAAAGTCCATGATGATTAATAGCCATTCTAGAAATTAATGAAAATGCTAGTTATTTTATACAAACTTAGGAAACAAATGATAAGAATGGATAATTATAATATTAAGGTTACCAATGGAAGTATGGACAGAGAAAGCAACAAATAAACCACTAGTGTTATCTTTTAAATTACTCTTTCAATAAAAAAATAACATGATGTGCAATGTGATATGAATTAGATATGATTATAATCATGATTTTTAAACTTTAAAGAACTGGCAAATGTTGATTTTTGCAATACTACTGTTTATAATAGTTAAGCTTTTCCAGAAAAACTACTAACCTTAAAAAAAAAAAAAAAAAAAAAAAGTTAAGTATATATTAAAAAACAAAATATACATAAGAGATTTTACTTTTTTCAACAAATCAATTTTACAGTATTTTCACAACATTAATTTCTCTAATACCAGGCCACATTTAACATTAGAGTAAGAACCTTCATAAAACTAATTCAATACATTACTAAATAAACATCAATAAGATAAAAATCAGTCAGAATTAATTAACTTTATCTGCCAAGTTATTCATCTATATAGATATAAAGGATTTGTGGGTGTTTTGCTATGTACATGTTGACTTATAACCCCAAAAAGATGTCATTGAGCATTAAAATCATGCATAGACTTTAATGTTGATAAAAAGGACTACAAAATTTAGTTTTTGATAAATCATAAAGAAAAAAAAAATCAATTTGTGGAACTCTTCAGTTTTTCATAATTATAAAAAAAAAACTTTAAAGAATATTCTAGAATGTGAATTCTTAGATTCTTTTATCATTAAATTTTTAGAGGGGAAATAAAAAAAAAATTGAATGAAAACTATGTTACTTCTTTAAAAATCCTTAACTAAAAAATTGTTCTGTAACTGAGCACTTACAAGAAAAATTTTTTTTTTTATTGGAGACCAGGAGAGATGAAAAAATAAAGAAGAAATGAAATAAATATGAGAATGCCTTAAACCTTTCACCAGGATAGGGTGACATATTTTTTATATATTATTTAAAACTTTTTATTTGAATTAGGAGAAATCTTTCAACTACAAAGGACAAATTTTTAATTCTTAGCTAACTCCTCTCTTCCCTCTTTATCACACTCACTGGTGTTCTTAAATTTTTTTTAGTCAGGTCATGGACCGAGTACTTCAGCAAATATCTACATATTGGTTAAAAAAATTGGTTAATGTTTTGGAAAAACAATGATTAAACATTTGGTCTAAATTATTACATTTGAAAAATATATAGAATGAATTGTTTAACATTGAAAACAGAAATTTTGAACAACATTTTACAGATATTTCTCATTCTATGGTAGATTATAAAATAACTTTTGTTATTGCTTTCTTTCTGGAAGATTGTTTATTGACTTGTTTTGTTATCTTAATTTAATATGATGTCATATTAAGATAACAGAACAAGTATCCAGGGAACTATGAAAATGAACTTACATTGTAGTTTACTAGGGTTTTTTAGAAATCAGTATGAAATTTGTCTTGCTTTTTTAGAAAAATAGGTGGATACTAGTTGATAATGTAAAGATGATAATATATGAGGCAAATTTCATACCGATTCTAAAAAAGCACAGTAAACTACAATGTAAGTTCATTTTCATAGTTCACTGGATACACTTTTTGTACCAAGATATCTGAGATACTTCAATAAACAAACTTTAATATCATTTATTTTGTGAAATTTTGTTAACTTTCTCTTATCAACTAGTTATTATATTAATCCAATCTTTATCAAGTACTTTTATTTTGACATAAAATACTTTTCAAGATATGTAATACTAAGAGGATATTTTTCAGGCCAGCTATCTTGATAAAGATTATTTGGCAATAAATTGCCCAGTTGGCTGGGGCTGTAGAATACACAGACCCCACCTCTACAGAAGGGGGTAAGACCCCCCTCAATGAATGTCCTAGATATGACACTAAACGAGTGAGGTTCCTATGATGCTGGAGCTTTGGGGAATGTGGAGTATCCCTTCATTGCCATTGCTCCCAGTTCCACCCTTGCTTGGAGTGGTAGCACCTGATGGAGCCCTATCTATGGGTTAAATAGAACTAACCTGCATACTTATGCTAAATTGAATCATTTGAATTAGAACTTTTTAACTAAACTGAGTAGCTTGAAACAGAAATGTTTTTGACATTGAAACTGTACTTAGGCTAAACTGAATTGTTTAATATAGAACTGTTTTAACATTTAACTGTGTGTAAACAAAAGCTATATTTATACTTAACTGAACTGTATGACTAAACTGAATAGCTTGATATAGAAAGGTTTTTGACAAAGTGCATACTCATGCTAAACTGAATTGTTAGAAAGAACTATTTGTATAAGAATGGATTTGACATTAAATGTGTATTAGAGAGAGATATGCCATAAAAACCAATCAACTTGTCAATAAAACAAGAATTAATTTTCCAATATGATAATATTCCCATTTTTCAAGATGGTAAAAAAATATTTTAAAAATGTTTTGTTATATAGTTTAGTTTTACTTAGTTGTCACATGGATGTATGAGCAGCAAGTGAGACTTGAACCAAGTCATAATATCTTGCTAATCTAGCTTGCTCACCACCATTACACCATGTTAGGCAACCTATGTTATATAGAGTTCATTTCTTGCCAATTCTTTTGTGTCATGTACTGACATTTCTTTATATGCACGTAATTGAATAATTTAGTATTTTGAGTAATTCTAAATTACATGTTTTTAAAAGAGACTTGACAAGTGCAATTCTTTTGCAATAAAACTTAAAACTAGAATAATTTTTACAATAAGTTTATATTTTATAAACAACTCAAATTCTTATGTAAACTTTGATCTGAAATTGAAGCATATTTTCACATTCATTGTGGTCCCCATGTGTGTATTTTGACTGCTTGTAAAAAGTGGGGAGAAGGGGGGTGTTTTTGAATGTATATGAAATTTTTGCTCTCTCATAAGTAGTGACATTTATTAGACCTTTGATTTGGGGTCAGATCTAGCCACAGGACTGGGGGCAAGATTTTATGGAATATCGGCAGTTGCCCAGGTAGCAAGTTTCTCCTCTCTCCAAATTAATGTTGTTCAAGAAGTGACAGTTCAGTACCAGTGCCATTGTAAGAGTTGCCACAACAAAGCTGAAGACAACACCAGACAATTTAAGAGACACTTGCTCCTAGTTAAATTCAGAGATGTCTTTCTCTTTAACAAGGTGCCCATCAGAGTTAGAGAGCCAAGTTTATCCAGATATTTTATCTTTAGCAAAGAGAACAGATAGATACATAAGTTGTATAAATAAATATCTCTCTTAATTGCATATCAATAAGAACATATTTCAACTGTAGTTCAAAGAAAAATTGACATTTCTTGTACTATACTTTAAAAAGAACCATACCATTTGGATAAGTTATTGAAATCAAAGCGACAACAAATACAACCAAAAGGTATGAGTAGCATAATGGTTATTGTTGTAAGAAATAAACTTGGCAAGTCAAATTCAAATCTAGGAAAAGGCTTGAACCTATTCTTCTCACAGTTTAAGAAAATAATAGGGCAAACTGGACCCTGTAGCTTTATAGGTAGACAAACCAATCTATAAGAAAAAAAAAAACTAGTTGGTTGGCACATCAACCTCTATACATTATTTAATGCCAGAGCCTTTTTACACATATATGATTTGTAAATGCAAATGTTTAGGTTGGTGATGGTTGGGTTTTATGGCAAATTAACCTCTTAAGGGTAATTGAGTGTTAAATTCTGATATGTGTGTGCTTGTGTGTGTGTATATATATATATGTCAAAGCTTTTTGTTTGTATAAACTTGATGGTCAAAATTGTTGGTATCATAGTCTATATCTTTAATAGGAGGCCAATTGTTTTTAAGAAGTTGATTATGTTTTTGAGAGCAATTTTTAAGAAAAAACTAGGAAGCATGTGGTTAGCAATTCCACAAAGAAGAAAGAAAGAAAAAACAACCACACCTATAGACAGGGTGTAGTTGTGGTACAAGGAGGCTGACTACAAGAACTTACAGAGAAACTATCTCCTCCCCCTTCCCGTCATGACACATAAGAGACCCTTGTAAAATAAGATTTAATTTTCCTTTGTTTTTTTAATACAACCAATGAATTTCCCTGAAAGATTTATATTAATGAATCAATTATTTCTCAACATAAAAAATCTGACTTATGTTAACATAAAACCAGCATTAAGATTTTTGTCAGCATAATAAAATTAAAATACTTAACTTAGAGAATAAAGCAATTTCCATGTCTACATTTGCAATCACCCTCATCATTAAAATTCCTCAAAGGAAATAACTTATGACATAATCTAAGATTATATCCCCTTATCTATAATCAATTTTTAATATAAATTCAGTAAATTGGATGAGAATTCATATTCAGCTTAATAGCTGCCACAGTTGGATTTTAAGTGAGTTTAAAATCTCTAGTTCACTTGAAAGATAATTATCAAATTTACCTAAAATTTCACACCTTGCATAACATGAAAACTATATTAGATATTTTAGGAAAAAAAGTGAATATGATTGCTGCTATTAGAACAAATTCTTTTTATCATTAATGAACAAGGTGGTAGGTTAATCAATATTCCAGTTGAATTTTCTATATAAAAAATATTGAGATATATATATATATATATATATATATATATATATATATATATACACACACACATACACACACTTTTATAATAAATTTTATGCAATTAAAAAAAAAAAAAAAAAAGAGCCTATCAACTTGAAAAAACAAGCCACTTTGAAAAGATCAACAAAGTCAAACTGTTGACTTTGTAGACCAGATTGAAGCACAAACTAAATCTTGAGTTGCTGGATAAGGACAATTACTAAAACCTCTATTCATAGTATAGACCCAAGAAAGTGGAAAAATGGAGTCACTATAATAACATAGAAAAGAATGTGAGGTGTTAGCAAAGTGTATGGGGAAAAACTCACCCACACAATATAAGTACAAGTGAGGATGGAGATGGAAATTGTACAAAAGTAACAATGGTTAAGGATAAAATGTTTTATAATCTCTATAAATATATATTTAGTAGAGTATTTTAAAATAATTTTATCTATTTATTTTTTAACAATAAAATTGAGTTGTGAACCAGACCACAAGCAGACATCCACTTACCACTATCAATACAGAATTAGTAAAACAAAAAAATGTTATAGTTATAAAAAAAAACAAAAAAAAAAACAAGCAAGCAAGTAATGTAAACATTTGTTTGTTACCCCTGAAATAGATCTAAGAAAATAACATTGAACTAGAATTAAAATTAGAAATGAAATGTTTTAAACATGTCAGTATCCATTTTTGTTTGAATTAAAAAATTATTGAAAAAAGAAATTTGATCAACTTACTTTGAAGGAACAGGATCAAGTCCATTTTCTCCTAAAGTTTCTTCAAACACTTTGGAATCTCGTTTCCTTCCTGCCTTCTCTTTATGAAGAGCTTCATTGTTTTCCTTGCCACTATCAATGCAGAATTAGTAAAACAAAAAATGTCATAGTAAAATAAATATACACACACACACACTTAGCAAAACTGGCAAAGATGATTACCAGATTATATAAATTAAAAAGAAAAAAAAAAAAAACTTCACTTATCAATTGATACAAAATCTATGCCTACCAGACTATTTTGACAAAATGTAAATAAGATGACATTGATTTAGAATACAGACAGTAAACCTGATATAAAATTTTGAAAAACACAAAATAAGGTTATGCATTAACCCTCAATTCTTACATACTTTCTACTTGAGAGAGAAAGCAAAAAGAAAAAGCATAAAACACATTTTGCTTTAGACATCTCTATTCAAAATTATTCCATCATTTCATTAGAGGAAAAGTTATGAACGATTGATATACCAATTTTTTTTTATTACTATTAGTATATTATCATATAAACCCAAAATTTCAGGTTAAAGCAAAATAAAACTTGGCTCCAAGTATGAGTTGGAAGGGTTAAATTTTAAAATAAATGTACATTTTTATTGGATAATAAGGTTTGAATAATTCATTCTGCTTTTCTTGCACAATAGCAATGAATGAAAAGATTCAACCAGAAACTTCCATGAATTCTCAACAACCTCGTATTTTTATAACTTATAACTGAAATCCATTTTTAATTGAATTTTGAAATGAACTTTATTTTTTTTGGGGGGGACACTCAAGGTTTCCTAAACTTATCAAAATATGGTAGAAACATAAATTACACTAAATTTCAAATTATAAAAACCTCAAAAGGCTAAAAGGTACTCTGCTGAAAAGTTGCAATGAGAAACAGAGAAGGAAAATAGTCAAATTCATGTTGAATGATCACAAAATAATGATGAATCCACTCAGTACTTAGACAAGTGATCAACTTAGTAACTGCAGGTACAATGAGCAACCCAAGTACTGTGGGTTAGACTAAGCAAACCTTAATATATAACTATACCACATAAAATGAATAGTCACCCCTATTTAACAGAATTCTGACAAGAACTGATCTTTATTTCAAGATATAAACATCAAAGCCAAGGCAAAAAAAGTTACCTAAAAGCATGTCTGATTGGTCTTTCTATAGATGGTGTTTTGTTAATCCTCTTATCTGAGAGAGGAGTAGATACACCAACTTCAGCTTTATTAAAGGCTGAAAAGAGAGAGAAAAAAAAAAAGCACCATGAATAACATTTAATTTTTTTCACAACACTTTTAGAATTATTCCTAAAACATTAGCTTTTGTAGAAACAACTTACATGTGAATAGTATGTGCTAGGAATAACATTTTCTGTAAGGGTTTGTACCTATTTGCAAAATTAGCATCCCTTTTAATGGCAGTTTGCTTTGGTTTTATGGCATATCAACCATTGTAGGTTATTCAATGCCAAATACATTAGATATATACGATTTGTAAACATAAATCAACAAAGTTAAATAGTTCCAAGTTTACTAACAATTACACTTCATATCACATCTTTAATAATAAATGACTTCCATTTAAATATTTTGGGATATATATACTTTGTATTTCAAACTCAATATCTCAACAAATGTCTTAAGTACTTGCCTTTTGGAGTAATAGAATCATTCTTCCAGTCTTGAAAGAAATTGGATACTTTATCTACAAGTTCAGTACTTGGATTAAATTGGATCATGAGACCATCCTGGAATTCCAATACAAGTCGCTTCTTGCAGATCATACGTTTGATAGTGGATGGAATCAACTGAAAAAATAAAAAACATTTTTTTTGTAAATACTAAAATAGTGTAGTTCTTTAACAGGAAATATGTTAAGATTAAATTCTTTTTTTTTCATCATTCTGAAGGCATATAAATTTCTCTAAGTTATATATAGCTGTAAGTTAGAACAGAGGCCTCCAACTTTATGTTTGCACCTTTTGCATGTACTCACAATAAACGAGCTGACATTTACATTTTTTTTTTTTTTTAAATGCCATCACTGAGCGGGGAGAAAAAAATTTTTTTTTTTTTTAAATGCAATTAATTTGAGCACACAAAAAAGTTATTGCCAAACTCATAAACCGTAGATATCTACAAATAATTTCAGTCATACTTATTAGGATCTTTAATTTAAAAAGATGTTAGGGGCGAGATAACACAGCCAAATCAAATATTTTATATCTGGATAGTTTGTTTTTCGTTTTTTTTTTTTAAATTTTGCACTTTTGTTATTGATTCAAAAAAGATGTCTTTTAAATTATGTTAATTGTTATCAGATTTGAAGAGAATTTTTTAGAAACCTATTTGAATTGGTTATTTTGTGGAAAATATTATTTAACTTAAAAACTGTTATATCAAATAATATGTTCATTATTAAACTATAAGCTTGCTTTGATTTTTTTTTAGCCTTATAAAAAACAATTTCTAAAAACCTACCTTTATAGAAACTAAAATATTTAATGTACTAATGCTTCTATCATTACAATATTAAGCTAGAAACAATCTTCACAAAGAAAGTTAGGGATTACTTGCTTAGTTGTATACAACTCTGGGAGGCCAAACAGCTGAACCTTGGGACTTGTAAACAGTCTACAAGGATCACTTGACTTTAGGATGAAAAATAATTAGGCCATGTTTCAAAACCACTATTTCAGCCAAATAGAAATAATAAGTTTGGTATTAGAACAGGTTGATTCTTTCTTTAAATGAGGAAAGTGCTAATGTTTATTCACATGCATTAACGTAAAAACTCTTTGCATTTTATCAATGTTATTTTATGTATAGATAAAAAAAAAAAAAATTGAAGTTAAAAGTAGGTGTCAATAAAAAAGACCAGATAAAGTATTTCTCATTGTTTATTCTACAGAATTGTCTAAAATGTGCATCATACACAATTTCATGTAAAAAGAAAAGTTTTAATCTACTTGAAAACTAAATTTAGTAACAGAAGCAACAGGGAATTGTAGGTTTTGATCATTGAAACTAAAACGTAGCTGAATACAAAGCAGCAAGACTATGTGAAAAACTCTAAAATCATTAGTTATTTCCTTTTGTTGCAAATTACTAAGATTGTAAAGAACTACAAAATCTAGATTAAATTGGATGCCTTGCTATAAGTAATTGGTTTGGTCTAGTTTGATTTAACAGCATGTCAAATCCTTTTAATGCCAAAATTTGATTCTTTTTGAATTGTTTGATCATAATCATAACTATATTTTCCATTAGATTCTTTTTAGCTTGTAGTTAGTATATTCTGTATCTATGAGGCATAAATAAATTAGGTGGGGGTTCTTATATGGTAGTTCTTTGATTAATGATTTACATGAACTCATAGAGTGGGATAAAAAACCTTTGGTGTCTAATGTCTTTAGTTTATATATGACACTCCTACAAGCCAGTATTATGGCAGTCAATGTTTAATTTCCTATGTTCCCCGTCATTGGAAAAATGGTTCATTCAACAAAAAGATCCTAGTTTCCTCATAATTAATTATCTAATTGCTGAACAAACACAGAGCCTACAATGTAAATAAATTCAACTATTTTCCAATTGTTAACCTGAGACAAAAAATGAATAAGACCATTTCCTTAACTAATTGCAATTTACACCACCTTTTCCCAATATTCAATAATGTCTTTTGTGGTTTGGTTTCTTTGATTAATGACATATCAACCTTCATGGGTCATTTAATACCAAAGCCATTCTTGTAGAAGAACAGTAGAAGTACCATTTAACCCAAATAGACAAATAGGGAATTTATACCTTTCCCAAGAGTATTAGTCCAAAAGTAAATATAAGAGTGAAACTGGAGTTTGAACTTGCTTACTATAGTGTCATACTACAGTACATTAGCCACTACGCCACAAGGACTAGCCAATCTCTTTTGGTTAGTATGTAATATATGGTTATTATTGAGAATGCCCAGAAGTATACAGAGAAAAATAAATGACCAAGTCTCTGCAATAATGTCACCTTAAAGAGCTGAGAGTACACCAGAGGATGCAGTTTAGGTCATACCCAGAACACTCCACATTTTGGGAGGTGGGGAACCACAGCAGAGGACGCTGTCAGCATATTCTAAGCCTTACTTATGGAGCAGAGTAAAGCAATTATTTGCATTATTACTGAATGGAGTATGATTAAACAAAAATATATTTATGCTGTATATTCCATACTAACAACTAAATTAGGGATATTGAAGGGCAGAATGGGCTCTCAAGTCTTAGTAGGTTAACCAGTCTAAGAGAAATAAAACTCCAAATTCAAACTCTCTAAGCTTAATTGGTGAGAAAGATGGTTAAGACACTAGGACTGACAATTATTGAAATTTATTTTCATGATTTAAAAGGTCAAACATGACCCAAACAAACTTGATGGCTGTGTTTTATTTTTTTATAATCAATTTATCTATTCATGATTTAAATTTTAAACAGATTTTATACTCCAGCTCAATACTTCAATCATTAAAGACATTTACACAGCAAATATTTTAAGCAACTCTACACAAAAATGAAACCATTCTCTAAACAGAATAATACAACCATTAATTCTTTTTTAATTCCAAAATAAGTTTCAATATCTTTTATACTTTACTATGAATGATAATCAATTTAAATTGACAAAATGATGAACAAACCTTAAAAGAAATAACAGGGCAGACATCATTTGATTTTAGCATTACTTCACCAAACCAAATATTATTATGGTTCTTGAGAAGCATTTTACAGCCTTTCCAATTGACATTACCAGTTTTAACAGTATAGTATTTGATACTACCAGGCCATTCTATTTCTGTAGAAAGCTTCATCTTATGAAATTTCCCTGAAAAACAGAAATCAAATAATTTCATCAAAATAGTAGACTAAAAAGATTACATTAATTCAAGATAAATATCTTTATACAAAACATCAAAGTACATTAATTCAGTATGTTTATATATTTGCATTAAAGTTTGGAAGATAAGAATTTTCATTCCAGAAAACTGAGAAAGCATTGTAATTATATATAATTTAAATATATTAACCCATTACTTTTAAAAAATTTATCACCATCAGATTTGACCTCACAGCTCAAATTATTGGCTTTATATGTTTAAAGCGTTAATCTGATTTCTAATAAGAAAAAAAAAAATTTTCAGCTTAAAAATGAAATCAATTAGGTATAGACACTCATGATCTTGGCATATTTTAAAAATTAGAATAAGTTATGCATTATATGCTTTATATAAAAATAAATAGAAAAATGTTCAGTAGTGTTGAATAGAAAAAAAAAAAAAAAAAAAAACACTCTAAGGTTTTAATATTCAACATTTTTATGATCATATAAAAGGTAACACTGCTTTTTGAGGAAAAATTTATTTACCAAGAGTAGATAGGAGCAGTGGACTATTCTGTTAGTAGTACCTAAAATTGGCAATATCTCAAGGGAACAATGATAGAACTGACTAAATTTTATCAAAGATGTCTTGATAAAAAAAAAAAAAATAAAAATAAATAAATAAATAAAAAATCAAATCTTGCATAATACCTTAAAATCTGATAAAGAATTTGCAATATATTAAGTCACTTCTCCTTTGTTTTAAATATGGATTTGACAAAAAACAAATTCACATCCCTAAAACTGTCACAAATATAGCTAAAAAATTTAAATAATTTCTGAGGTAAACATTAAGATTTAAATATCTTAAGTGAGTAAAAGATGAATTTCAGTATATTTCAACAGTTTATTCTTATATTTCAGAGAATCTGAAATGTAAAAACAATAGAATTTTAGTAAAGGTGTTAGGAGTTTGGAAGCAAATGATAACCAAAGTCATTTTAATCACCATAGCCATTTAGTTGCTTTTAAACATCTTTTATTAATTTTTTTACTTTGGTGTATCTACAGACAAAACTGTAAAGATATTAATTGCATGTATATATCATTTGAATATCTTAAAGCTTAATGCATTTCAACTAATTGTGGGAGTACAGGATAAAAGCGAAAATATTATCTTCCAGTACATATCTATTTAAAAGATCTTTTAAAATATTATTGGTTAAAATGAGGAAGTATATTAACAATGTTTTATCATTTCCCAGAATTAAGTGTTTAAGCATTTGTTAATACAAATAAAAGAGGAACAAGATACTCAACTGAGAGAAAAGTTTTTTGATTTTAAAATCATAGTTTTAATTCACAACTTGCACAGAAGATTTTTTTTCTTCAATGTTTATTCCAAACAAAAAGTTATGAAACCTTTTTAAAAAAAGTTTCGGTTGAACATTTAATATGACACTTAAAATTCTTTTTCTCTTAAAAAGAATGCTTTGAATATTCACCAAAAATGGAGAGAGAGAGAGAAAACAAAGTATTGATTTTTACAAGTTAACCCAAATGAAAGAGATAGGAAACAAGTTATAGTTCCAGGAATGTTAATTGCCTTACTAAACTTTATATGAGAGAGTGAGTGTAGATGAATAAGCATTTGGGTTAGCCTCTCTGACTGCTTTCCACAGAAAGGAAAAATGAAAGTAGAAACGAAACAGATTGCATTAAGCAGAATATTCACAATGAGTAATGTGTGTAGTCATTTGAGGAGCAGAGAAAGAGTGAGGAGATAGATTACCCACCCCCATTACCCAGGCCACTCAAAATCATAAAGAAACAAATCCCTCCCTTCCTACAGCTTTCTATTGAGGTTTCAAATCTCAAGCTATTCTCAGGTGATAATTTGCCCTTAAACCATTTTACAAGAGGTAAGATAAAGAAAAATAATATGGATAAATTGGAGTTAAAATGCAAGATAAATTATTTACAGTTACATGACACTGAAATTCTTCCTTTACTCTCACCACCCAAGTTTTTAGATGATAAAATTATTTTTAAAGGCTCTGCTCATAGATAAACATTCCTATGTAAAATAATTTTACCATTACTAGTGTAAAGAAAAAAGAAGTTTGATTAATCTTTGCTTCATAAAATAAAGAGTTAGGTGTGGTATATCAGAGTTTTCTTATGTTGTATTCAATAGTTTTGGATGCATAGACATTTATTTAATATCCACTAAAATAAATAAACACCACTAACCAAACTTCAATCCTTCCACAAATTAAAAAAAAAACAAATCCAAAAAACAAAAAATCATGGAATATTATTTTAACATTTCACAAGCGAGTTTTGGGTAAATTTATCTTAAATTAAGTCATATCACTTTATTTACTTTAATTATTTTTCCTTGTATTCAAACTGATTTTATTTAAAACATTGTTTGAATAATTTCATTCACGCGTACTGAAAAAAAAAAAAAAAAAAAAAAAAAAAAAAGGTCTAAATGAATAATTCCCTGTTGAATTTATGGGACATCCATTCGTTTTTATAAATTAAAACATGTGTAGACATGCTTTCAGGTATTTTTTTTTCTTTTGAACTTTAGTTTGGATAAAAACCAGATTCATTAAATTGAAAACAGTTGAAATAACATAACTGACGAGTGACGAATCGATTGTACATTGAACATAATTTAAGATTAGAAATTTGATATGTACGTATCAAATTTTTAGTCCTAAATTATTTCAACAAACTATAGTTTAAAAAACAAAACAAAACAGCTTAATTATACAGTTTTGGAATTGCCACAAACAAAATCAAAAAGATATTTCTCCAAATGAGGTTAAAATATTTAAGTGAGTAAAGGATTGATTATTGCATATTGCAAATGATCAATGTAAAGATATTAACAAGTACTACAATTTTTATGATTCTGCAAAGTCAAAGTTTTGAAGTTGATAAAAACAAGTTAAAGCGGAGAAAAAAAAAAAGTTTACCAAATATTGCTTTAAACAATAAGCATCAACTTGTACTTAAGAGTTCAACTAAATTCATAAAAGAAAAAGTAAATTTTGGTACAATGTACGGATAGTGGTACCGTATGGACTGACCTAAAAACATTTTTTTTTTTTAAATCTGAATAATTAAATAAATTCTGTTAAGAAAAAAGAAAAAAAAGTCAGCTGCACTTGATTCGGCGGGTCTACCATTTGTATCATGTACCGCCCCTTCCAAATAATAAAGCATGGATTTCTCTTGAAATTTACTTTCCCTTCTGAGGAGAATAAAAAAAAAAAAGGAATGTGATGACAAGTTTTTAAGCATTGACATTTTTAGGATTCTTCATAGAGTTCTAAAATATTTTCTCTCTCAATAAAAAAAAAAAAAAAAAAAAAGCAACAAGAATTTGCGCAAAAATGATTGGAATTTGGGGGAAAAAATGGCTAATACAAGTTGACAAGAAATGTTTCAACTAGCTTGTTCCAAAGAGATTGATGATGCGTCATCAAACAAGAATGACAACGACTGAATGATGATGATGATGTTAAGACTGGTTGTTGTTCAATAACAAATTCCTTATCATCCCCGCCCTGCACTACAAATTAATCCCAATAATAATATGGGGAAAGGGACCACATACAAACACGAGCTCAGACAATAATTCCTTTAATACACTATTAAAGTAAATCTATAATTTTTCAATTATATCTTTAAAAAAATATATATCTAAGATTATGAAATAAAAAGATGAAATACTCTAACAAACATTAGTTCACAAAAATAAATAACGCCCACGAGATTTTACTGGTACTTAAAAAAAGGAAAAGGGGGAGAAAGGACCTAAATTTTAAGCGACTTTATTTGAAAAAAATGTTTCAATAATGATTATTTTCTCAAAGTTGTTGGTACTGACTTTTAAAGGAAGAGGGACATATAAAAAAAAAAGTAGTAGTTTTACCGGCCCGCAATTCACAGACGGTACTGGGGGATGGGTAAGTAAAAACAAAGAAGCATGGTCAATAGTGTTTATGTTACGTTACTAGGAGAAAAAGAAGGTATGTAAGCAAAATGAATATATATATTGTCTGCCCCTGTTCGAAGATCTCACGTGGGGGTTCGCGCCATAACATAAAAGTTGTTTCATGCAATTAGCTTCACCTTAGTACAGGCCATAGAAAGTAGGTCAGTTTAATTTTTTTTAAATTGATTAATTTATGTTTATTGTAATCTCATTTATTAATACGGAAGTTAATCCAAAATTTTTCAAACGATCAAAAAAAAAATAAAATAAAAAAATAATAAATCCAATCCTCAGAAACAACAATCAATCCTCAGGTAAAAGACAAAAAAAAAAAAAAAAAAAAAAAAAAAAATTGGAGAATTCTTTGACATACACAAAGGAATTTCTTCGGCTGGATATGAACAGCTAAAAATAATCTTGAATAAGGGATAAGTTTCAGAGTTTAAATTTTAAACCAATTTTTTTTTTCTAAAATCAAGCAGCACATTTAGAGATCTATTAAATTGTGCGTCTTCACACAAGTTTAATATTACAAGAAAAATAAGTTTTCCAAGTTATATTACTGTTATTTTCAATAGTTATCCAGAATAGCCCATGATGAAAATTTTCCGAATTTTAAGCGGCAGTGCACAAAAAAAGTTATTAAAAAAATTATTTCCGTTTGAATAAAATTATGTTTCAATTTTTACTTTATTATTACTATTATTTTTATTATTATTTATTTATTTTCATTGAACCGTTTCAAAATGATGTTTTCAACTTCAGCCATATTTCTTTACTATTTCCCTCCTAAACGACTAAGGTGTCGACTTAAAGTCCCAAAATACAAATCTACCTTAACTGTTGAGTAAAATAATAAAACAAATGACAAACTTGCTCTTTAATATATATATTATATATTTATTCATCAGAGCAAAAGTAAGAACATTTATGAGTGAACTATTTTTGGACAAGCACTGACTTTTTCTTGAATGTTTCCACGTGCGAAGTGGTTATTAATCAATACACACGTGGAAATGTTCAACGCAACTCAAACGTACAAATTATCTTTATTTATCGAACTTTCGAAAAAAAGAAAAAAAGAAAAAGGATTTCGCAGAATATTGAGAATCACGAGTGATTACGGAAATCCCGGCGACGGGCATAAGTGCCTGACGTTTTCTCACGTAATATATTGATAATTCATTGTTCTTTTTCTATTAATATCAAGTTTAATAAATAGTGTAATAAAGAATAAACTCAATACTATTTTTACAAGTAAAAAAAATCAAAATACTTTTGTTCAAGGAAAATGTTAAGTTCTCGTAAAAGCAAACACGTGCTCATCTAACAAGTAGTGCAACAGAAGTATTTTAGTACAAAATATTTACTTTTTTAACACGTGGTGGAATTTCAGTATTAATTTAACAATAATCAAGATACTTTATTACTCTTATTTAAATATACATTTTTGTGTAATGTCATGTTTCAATTATTGTGTAGAAAAATAAGAGAACATAGACGAATTCAATATAAACTAAATTGATATTTTCAATAAAGTTGGGAGCCATTTTTTCAAAAAAAAAAAAAAAAAGAAAAAAAATCTCGTTTTCCGTATTTTAAGAAAAAAGAAAAAATTACAGTAAAATCTGAAAGTGTGTTTTTAGATATAGCTATTTCACAAACCTATCAATCTTGCCTTTCTTTCTTGGAAAACATGAAACCATGAAGTTAACAATTATAAAAACTTTACAACCATAACGGGCAGATTATAAGTGGTAAATCACCAGTTATGAGATGATTTTTTTAAATTCAAGATTAAAATAATACGATTAAAAAGTCTGAATTATTAAATATAAATAAATAGACAACAAAGATGTTTTTCGGCTTCCTTATCACTAACAGACTTTGTAGTTTATGAGTTGTCCCATAAGAGTATAGCAAAAATTATGACAACAGTAAAATCCAATCAACACATTTTTTTTTTAAACAACGACGGTTAAAAAATATTTAAAGTATAAAAAAAGATTCCACTTTTAAAAAAATAAGAAAAAAATAAGTCAACAAAAGTAAATATTATTACAACAGAAATAAAAATAATAAAATACTCACCGAAACAGGATCAGGCCGGCATGAAAAAGAAAAAAAAAAGAAACACCTGTTGGCGAATTGTTGTTAATATTTTTTTTAGAACGATGAAAATTAATATCCTATTAGATCAATGACGTTTCCAAAATAGAATCAAATGTTTTGGTATACGTCAGTACGATTAATCATATCCAATTGTAGAGTGATGCTGGAGAAAAATGCATTTCTGTAACACCATTTAGTGAAGTAAGGCAAAGCGTAATCGCCATTAATACGTTTTGCTTCCCGCTAGAAACATGTTGGTCTAAGATGATTTCTGGACTCGAGACGTGATTTGAGCTTTCAACCAATCAGAAAGTCCGTTACATCTAAGCACAAAAAGAATTATCGTTAACATCTCGTAGAGGCTGAGAACGATTGGCTAATCACAACGCTCCTTTATCAGATCTTTCTTTCTTTCCTACATTCACGTAACACTCATCGTAAAACAACACTTCCCGCTACCATATCTACAACCGGTTTAGTATTCAGAGAGCTTTTTAAGCGCATCATTTCTTTCTAGCCGGCTTCTTTCTCATTCATTCACCATACGGTTGGTTGTCAGACTGAATCACTGAAATCAACGACTTGAAGTACAGAAAGGAGTGAATTTGAAATAAAAGAGCCACTTTATATATATATATATATATATATATATATATATATATATATATATATATATATAATGTGTATAATGTTAATGTATAATATACATATGTATGATATTTGTATATAACATATATATGTATAATATTTATATATATGTATATGTATAATATTTATATATAATATATATATATGTATGATATAATATATATGAATGATATTTATGTATAATATCTATATATAATATATATATATATGTATAATATATCTATATGTATAATATTTATATATAACATATATATGTATAATATCTATATATAATATATATGCATATAATATATTTGATATATGTGTGTGTAACATTTATATAAAATGTATGTGTATAATATTTATATAAAACATGTACAATATATATGTGTATAATTATATATATGTGTATGAGTGTGTGTACAATATATATATAATATAAACGTGTGTGTGTATAATATATTGGTTTCTGTCAATGGGTTAAATAGAACTGTTTGATCATTTAACTGTATGTAAACAAATGACTGATGTTAAATTGAATTGTTACATGGAAATATTTGGAACTATTTAACTTAGTGCAAAAGAATACATAATATTGAATAGAATTATTAGTGTTAAACAGAAATACTTGAAACCATTGAAGTGTGTGCAAATAAATCATTAATATTGAATAGAATTATTAGTGTTAGATAGCAATACTTGAAACCATTTAACTGTCTGCCAACAAATGCCTGATATGGAATAGAATTATTTGTGTTTGGTAGCAATACGGGAAACCATTTAACATTTTGCCAACAAATGATTGATATTGAATGGAATTGTTTGTGTTAGATAGGAATTTAACTTGGTGTAAACAATTGATTAATATTAAATAGAATGATTAGTGTTAGATAGCAATGCTTGCAACTATTTAACTTTGTGCAAAGAAATAAGCTTTGGCTCATTTAAAAATCTTGCCAGCAAACTATTTGTTTACAAATCATATATTTAATATATGTATGAACAGGACTTTAAATAACCTACAAGAGATGATATGCTATAAAACCCAACCAGCCCAACCTATAATGTATATATAAGTTAACTGACGATAGTCAAGGGTAACCTGAAGGCTCCTTCTTTGATAGCTACAGCACCAAATTGTTGGGGTGGGCACTACTCCTTTCCCTGGATTGCTTCACTTACCCTTGATTCATACCTTATAATGCCATGTGTTAAGAAAGCAGGTATCAAGTACCATTTTTAGAGTCTTTGGTATGACTTGACTTGGGACTGATCCCCAGAATTCCTAAGAACCCCAGAGGCATAACTCTTACTGTTATAGTTGCAAAAGGTTTATAATGTCCTGCTTCTCAATTGCATCCAACCTGAAATTGAGAAAATTTTTAGAAAAAATCAGAATGTCTTTTGAAGGAATCACTTCATAACCACACTGATTCTGATGATATATCAAATCATTTAGGAAGGGGGAACAAAGAATCTGTGGGCAATACTATTGTTCATCTATTTCTTTAAGCCATTGATTCCTTACTTATAGGAAAGATAGAGCAGATATTACTTGCATATGCTCTTCCAAAAAAAACTGTTATAGCTATAATGATGCTTTACAAAAACACAAAAGCAATGGTTTGCTCACCTGATAGAGATACAGACTTCTTCAATATTAATGCTGGAAGTCTTTCAAGGAGATACATATTTAATTGATCTTATAAAAGAAAATGGTTTCACATTAAAAAAGCAAGAAGCAGATGATATTCTGCAGAAACTATGACAGATGCAGATTATGATAATTACTTAGAGCTTCTCACAAATACACCTGCCCAAACTGAATCTCTGCTGCAAAGCCTAGAGCAAACAGCTGGAGGCATTGGCCTCTCCATGAAGGCAAATAAAACAGAGTGCATATGTGTTAAATAAAAATGAACCATGTTCACTCAAAATGGCCAACCTCTAAAATTAGTGGACTTGTTCACATACCTTGACAGCATTATCTCATCTACTGAAAGTGATGCAAAGTAAAGGCATAGATTACTATTGGCAGGTTATCGATCATATGGAAATCTGATCTATCTGATAAAATAAAACAGGATTTAATCCCAGCTATAGCTGTGTCAGTACTTCTGTAAGGATGCACCACCTTGATGCTAATGAAACGCATGGAGAAAAAGCTATATTGAAACTATGCAAGAATGCTACATGCTGTTTTAAACAAATCTTGGAAGCAACACCCCACAAAACAGTTGCTGTTTGGTCACTTACCTCTCATCTCACAAATCATTCAAGTAAGATGAACAAGACATGTGGAGCAATGCTGGAGAAGCAAGGATGAACTCATTAGCAATGTTCTCTACTGGACACCTGCACATGGATGCACCAGTGTTAGCCAACCGGAAAAAAACTTATATCAGCTCTGGGTGGACACAGGATGCAATCTAGAAGACCAACCAGGAGTGATGGATGATAGGGACAGATAACATGCTGCTAATGAGACTTGATAATGTGGATGATCATGTTATATGATATATAGAATATATATATATATATATATATATATATAGAGAGAGAGAGAGAGAGAGAGAGAGTAGCACGGGATTTGTTGCTGGCTAAGAAAGTGGCCATGCTTTATAACCTTCCCAGAGTGGTTGAAAATTTCATTACTTTTAGGATCATTCCACCCGCCACCCCCACTCGAGAAACAGGAAGTACTTGGTCATTTCTTGTGTCTTTGTTTTCCTTCCAGTAGATAGCCTCATTCTCATTCAAGGTCACATTCTTCAAACCCAAGGTGACCTGTTAGCCAATCAGCCCTGCGGTTGGTGGGTGAATTACTTCCTCCTCTCTTATATGGTTACACATACACCTGCACAAATATACACATGCATTTACATATATACACAGACACATACACATCTATACCTATGGTCAATCTGCAACTTTACACATATTTACTCACACACTTACATACACATACATCTCACCCTATGTACTAACACACCAAAGACCCATAGTGTCACATAAGTATCTTGGATGGCTTTTGGATAAATTAAAATGAAAGCTTAAACAGGAATATCAATGTCACTCTTATACACACATAATTTAAATGTATCCATTATAGTTCAACAATTGTCCATTATACAAAAATGTTCAAGTTAGGAAATAATATTGTTTTGAATTTAGAATTGGCAATTGACATTTGTATTCTTACTGTTTTTTTACGTTCCTAGTTTGTTGTTTCTAATGAAATGTTTTAGCAATTATATTTTGACATTTATGAAAAGCATTATTTTTTCATCTTTGCTTATATTCATTTTCCTATTATGTTTATTTTTATTGCAATTAAATACGATTTATAATCTGGTCAACTAATTTCAGAGGCTGGTCATTTGATGAGGAGATGGCATCACCTTCATTAAAACACAAGGAATCTGCAAGTCTCTGAAATAAGTAAACTAGTTTGCATACCTTGATAGCAATATCTCATCTACTGAAAGCAATGTCAACATATGTGGGATTATCAGACCAAGGATTTAGTCTGATGATCTGATAGATGAAAAACTGTCACCAAGCAGTGTTAACTTTGTGTCTATGCTATCTTAGGGTATATATATATATATATATATATATATATTTGATGAGAAATATGACATTAATCATATAATGAACTGTATAACTTTTCTGTATTTTTTATCTCTCTCTATAACTTCTATCATGCTATTTGAATTTACTTTTCTTTTCAGATTATTATTTCTTCTTTGCTTTCTTCTTCCCATACTTTCTTTCTTAATCCAGTCAGCTGGAGCTGAATACACCAACTGCATCACTGCAGAGAGATAAGGACACCCACCCCCACACACACAAATGGGTGTCTTGGATAGGACACTAAACTGTATCTGATGGTGAGGATCTAGTCATAGAGCTTTGGTGAATGTGGAGTACCCCTCCATTGCCATTACTCCCAAGTCCACTCTTACCCATCCATGGCAGTACCCATTCATAGAATTGTTTAATCATTTAATAGACTAGAAACTATTTAACTGTGTGCAAATAAATGATTAATTTTAAATTGAATTCTTAGTGTTAGACAGCAATACTTGAAACCATTTAACTGTGTGCAAATAAAACTGTGTTACTGACACTTGAAATTATTCAACTCTGTGTAAACAAACGAGCTCTGGCACTTTTAGAAATAATGTTATTTACAAACTATTCTCTTAAAAATCATTTATGTGTCTAAACAGGATTTGACATTAAATAATCATTAAGGTTTGATATACCGTTAAACCAAATAACCTTACATAACCTTTTTTCTGTTTATTCAAGTGATTTGAAAAGAAAACTGTCAATTGTTGCTCTTGAAGTCTTAACTTATCAATATGACTGATGCCACCGTCCCGTTAAGCAGAAATTCCAATCCCTAGATCAATAATTAATCCTGTTGGTAGGGTTTAGAATATGCTGACTGTATCCCCCCCTTGCAGAAGGGTAAGACACTCCCCCAAAAAAGAGGTGTCTTGGATATGACACTAAACTATATCTGATAGTGAGGCTCCAGTTCTTGAGATAGAGGGAGTGTAGGGTACCCCTTCAGTGCAATTATTCCCAGATCCACTCTGACCTGGAGTGGTTGTATCTTTTAGGATCCTATCTGATGGTCAAATAGATCTATTTAAAAATCATTCATATTTGATAGAACAATGTCCAAAAAAACACTCTTAAAAAACAACTACACAAAAAATGTAAATATGAAGATATGTTGTATACCAGGATAAACAGAACAACTCGTATGTATAAAAATATAATCTGCTTCTTTTCATTGTCTTTTATCATGAAATATACGAAATAGTGGAGTGAAGGAGAGAGTCGAAGAATGGCTAAGATATATACACACAGGGAGATACAGAATCTTCAGTGAACTCCTTCTTTGTTCTGCTTTCATGAGACTGGTATAGGGCCAAATCAAAACATCTAATCATCTTTGCTTCTTCTTCATTCTTCTTTTGCAAGACTGGTATAGAGCCAACTCAAAACATTTAGCCATCTCAGCTTCTATATGTTTTTCAAATTCAGGACCTTAGCAAGTCTCCCTTTCTTCTTTCTGCTGATATCATAGCCACTTTTAACTTTAGCAAGCTTGTTTCTTTACATTTCTTCTACTTTCATGAGCCTGTTTTTTTTAACCCTTATCAGCATTCATCACAAGACATTTAACCCTTTTAGCTTCTATATATTTTTCAACTACAGGGCTTTCGCAAGGGACTCCTCGTCTTTCTTCTGGGATTATACCCACTTGTGCCTGTTTCTTCACACTTCCCTGCATTATCTTGAGGCATTTAATCATCTTGGCTTCCTCATTTCAGCGAGTCTCATACAGCTCAAACCTCTCTCTACCTTCGCAATCCTGGGCTACCAGAGTGACATGGCATCTAGTGGCTCTTCCACCAGTCTCCTTTGTTCTCTCCCAGGGTCAAAAATCTTCCGTAGTTATCAAATTTTCTAGATGCCCTTGCAATCTTCATGGTCACACTTTCTTCCAGCATGTCACCCATGCAATTCATATAGCATTTCTGCTTGTTTACCTTAGGACACAGGTGCATATCCTGTTTTGATACTCTTATAATTTACATGGCCTGTCAAAAGAAAATATCAAATACATATAATGAATGCAATTTCCACACCTCTTGGCATAAAATAACCCTTGATGAGTTGACATACTTTTAGAATTAATCAATCAATCAATCATATATATAATCCAATTATTTATAAGAGGAACAAATAAAAAAGGACTTGATAGAGACAGATATTCTGCTAATTCTTCAATTATTCTTTTTGCTATGAAGATCTTTCAAAATTTCCTTTCATATTTTATCCTCCTTTGTTTTCTATTCTTTTGATTTTGTTCACATTTCATCTTCATTTTTTTTTACAATCTTTTTCCTTTTTTATCTGCTCACCGATGTTATTGTTTCTTTCTCTTTTCTTTCTTATTTTCCTTTTCCTCTTTCTTTGATTTCTTCCTCTTCCTTTTTTTCTCTTTTGTCTTTCCATCTTTTTTTAAAAATATTTTTTTATGTTGACTGCTCCTTTTCTGACATTTTTAGAATGTAAAATAAATAAATAAATAAATAAATAAAAAACAGGCAAGAAACCTTTCCATTTTCCCCTGCTCAGATTAAAGCAGTGTTTTGCTTGTTGCTTAGCAACAAGGTTTTCAAACAATCATGTCTTGATAACAACATTACTTTTATTTATTTCTAGACAATCAATTAATTCCCAATGCACTTCTTGGGGCTGTTGAAAAATCAGTATTCTGAACATAGAAAAGAAATGAACTTTAAAAATTTGTCAGCTTATTCTACATCTGAGCTCTGCAAAAAAATATTATTGTGTTGAAATAATTCAGAATTAGATGGTGAGGCTATTTTTTTTTTTCAACCTTATGCAAAGTTCATAGAGTTGCTCTCTTCAGTTGAGTTATTGTTATAGGGTTCATATGCAGCTGAGCAGGGCTCGTGATTACGTTTCACCTCTGCCAAATCTATGATATGGGGACCTCACTCTGCAACACGTCAATTTTTATAAAGTTATTTTCATATAAAATACAAATTTTATTATAACTTAAATATGGACAATCATGGATCATACTAATGATCATATTAATGACTCCTATCAAAATATTCTATTATCCATGTGATACCAGGACATTGTTAATCTTGAGCCCTGCATAAAACACTGCTGGAACCTACCATTCCAGAGTTGACTAGCAAGACACCCTCTCAGATTGAGGGGTTGGAGGTAGTACATGCTGGCTCTACAGCTGGGGAACTATTTTCAGATTTTACATTGATTTCATGAAAAAACATTTTTATTTTATTGAACTTTATGATTCATTCTCTAATAATGAACATCCAAATCAAATGTTTTTCATTACCACAGCTCAATAATAATACAAATAGCTCTTTCCCTTATTACTTTCACACATGCATATACTTGCAGACTTATGCACAGTTATATGAAAAATTCTTTAGCTACCAAAGTTGTGTTACAATGTCTTTTTAGACACTTCCAATAAAATGATAGTTCTCTAAATTTTTTAAAGAATTCTTCATGACTGTATTCCTTGAATTTATTTCCATAATTCTTTTGTTTACATCTTACAACAGAAGTTTTATTTCATGCAGTGGGAATTATTTAGGTGTATGAAAAGCATTTTGATTTTTAATGGACCTTTACTCCGAATCTTATGTTCACATCTCTAGACCAATTTACAACTATATTATTATTATCATTATTATTAATTCTTGTGAATTTTTCACACCAGCTTTAATTGGTGATCTTTCTCTAGGGTGTGAGTTACGCCAAGTTTCCTCGGGTCTCCAGGACTCTTCTCAGTATTCTAGATGATCTTAAGTGCTGTGGTCTGTATGGTCTCAATTCTTCCTCTGATTCCTAATTCTTCTTGTCTCTTTTTGAAGCATTTGTACATACTACAATTAGTATCACTGTCACCTTCATGACTTACTGCTTTTTCAGCTCTCTAGCAAGATCCAAGTATATGTCTATCTTTTTGATTTTTTGATTTTCACTCAGTGGTCCACTGTAACAGCAAAATCCACAAGATGACATTCTATTTCCTTGTTAATAATAATAATGATAATTATTATTATTATTATTATTATTATTATTCTATACGTTTTAACATGTTATTGTTGATAAGTACTGAGATTCTGACAATTCATGATCCTGAAGCAAATGGCCCGAGTAATTTCTAAAAGAGAATGTTGGTAAAAATAATAGACAAATCAAAAATTGATTACGATGATATTTGCTTTTAGTATCCGAATCATTCAAAGGCAAATGATTGCGTAAAGTTTATTTGGGATTTCATTCAGAATCACTTTAAAGGAAAATAAAAATCATTTTGAACAATTGTTTAGAATTTTCTCTACATTGTAGTGATCTCTGCTATTAAGTCTATCAAAAGTATTTTTATCTTTATTTTTCCCTTTTAATCCAATATTTATTTCATGGAGACATCTTAAGACTATGACTTCATATTATTATTAATAGTATTCTGCTCTCCCTTTTATTTCAGGTGTTAATATATATTATGTTCAGATGGATACAAGTATTGAAATTTCACAATTATGATGAATTGCTTTGAACTGGACCTCAAAGCAATTGAAGTTGCTTACAAAATTTGGAAAGTTGAAGGAAATTAATCAATATCTGATCATATTGCCCAAAAGTGGTTCAGAAATTTTAAGAATGGTGATTGTCACTTGAAATAAAACCCAGAATTAGATGACCGTTAATTGGTTATTATGATGAATTCAAATACAAAGTTAAGAAGAATCCAACCAGCAACTCAAAAACTTTCAGAAGAGTTGGGATCTTAGAAAAATATCACAAATAAAGCATTATATAAGCTTTGAAAACACACAAGAGTTCTCAAGAGGCTCCTTATGAACTTTGATTTGATTTAAAAAACAAAAATACCTTTCATATACCCTAATAAAGTCGTTTTTATCAATTAGAGAAAACTATTTTATCATAATAAATGTAAAATTTATTCTAAATGTTAAAACGAATGATCTCTGATTGCTTTCTATCATTTGTTGGGATTTGATAGAAGAGTAATTTTTAATTATCTTTATTTATTCAATCTGTACATAATCTGCTTTCATCTAATGTGCATAAGTGGAGGCAAGGTGGAGACAGCCCTCAGGGTAATCCCTGTTCTTTGGAAAATGTACTTGTTGAGTGGTCATATATCTCTGCTGTAATTTACACAAGCATAATTGGTATTGTATCTTTTGGTAGTGGTAGTTCAAGTCGTGTCTGGTGGGAGGCAGCGACAAATACATGGCAGTTGAGGAGTGGTGTGAGTTCATTATTACAAGGGTGTCATTGATTCCATCTGACAGGAACATATTTTGGGAAAAAAAAGGAAAACCAACACCCTGGCCTTCAGACTAGAAATGGAGTACAGTATCTCTTCATCTACCTCAACCATGTTATTGTCTTTAAACAAGTTGCCGCAATAAAATAAAACAAAATGAACCAAGTCTGTATCAGTCACTAATTTTGAACCAGAGAGGAGAATGCCAGTAGTCTGATGCCTTTATGAATATTTGTTGCCGAGACTGGGTCATTTTTATCCTTGTCTATGTGTATTTGTGGGCATCTTAAAAAATAACTATATGTTAGATACTATCCAAATGGAACATTATTAAATACTGAAAGAAAAGAGAGTAAATTGCAATTAGTAGAGGAAATGGTCTTATTCATTTTTTGTCTTAAGTTAACAATTGGAGAATAATTGAATTTATTTACAGTATAGGCTCTATGCAGTGATCTGTGTTGGTTCAGCAATTAGATGTGATAATACATCAAGAGAAAACAAAGATCTTTTTATTGAATTAACCATTCTTCTAATGACAGGGGGACATAAGAAATTAAAAATTGACTGCCATAATTCTGGCTAGGAGGTGTGTCATATTCAAACTGGAAATATTACTTTTTTGTTTCCTTCCATGATTTCATGTAAATCATTAATCAGAGAACTACCATATAAGAAGCCCCACCTAATTTATTTATGCCCCATTGGTACAGAATACACTAACTACAAGCCGACCCCTGAAAAAAAAGTGGGTGAACTGGGTATGACATTAAACTACATCTGGTGTTTTAGGACTTGGTGGAGTATGGAGTCATCCTTTTATTGCCATTACTCCCAGGTCCACTCGACCCAGAGTAGTAGTAGTACTTTTCAGGGTTATATCTAAGGATCAAAATAAATCTGTTTGAAAATTATTGTAATATAATTAAGGATGGTGATTAATTATATAAGTTAATTATTTCATTTATAGTAATAAATTGTGAGTGAGCTAAAAACATTGAGTTTCAGTGCAAATTGAAAGTATTAAGTGCTTCTTTGTAGGCTTCAGTTTTTAAAGGTCCGGAATTGCATATATGCACATGTTATATGGAAGGGAATAATGGAGTAAAATCCAACAATATAGTGAAAAAATTGATAACAAGGCAATCCAAGCAGAAGGAGAGATTTATTTTATGTTATATGTGTGTCAGTCTTGCCATAATAGGGTCTTGTTTTGAAATTGGGGGTGTAGGCCGGATATTAAAAAAATAAAAATTATATTGGCTGAGGTTAAAATAAGATGACGTTACACTGAAAGTTAATGGCACATGTTCTGATCACATTAGTTGATGAGATAATTAATATAATATATAAGCAGGGTGATTTAGCAGTCAATGAGTTTTGTCAGTTCGGTTGCAGACAGTCGATGAAGTTGCATTGGGGAGATTGGGATTGAGAGATGGGCAGCCCTGTGTGTGTGTGTGGGGGGGGTGTAATGGGCCTGGTCAGGGTGAAAAAATGAAGTTGATGTTTTGATTGGTCACCACTCATGAAAGAGACTCTTAACATTTCTAATGAACACCAGTAATTCTTTCAATCTATCTTTCTGTCTTGTTTCAGTGAAAACTGATGTTGCAGTCAGAAAATAAATTTTCATATTTGAAACAATTGGGTCCATCTTGTACTTTGAAAAATGTGATGGCATTTCATAATGGGTCCTGAGTGAAACACTTTGTTTATATCTGTGTGTGGAGTGTTATCTTCATTTATATTTGTTACCCTCATTGATATTTGGTCTTGTAGGGTTACATTATTAGTATTACATAGAAGTACTTTAAACCATGTGCAAAGATTTTTTTTTTTTCATTTGACTACAAATTTAGGTGCAGGCAAATATTTCTTCTTTTTCTTATTCATTTTATATTTTAAGTATTTACTATGTTCAGATAAAGTTCAAAGTTAATAACATTAATTGAAATTATTTTCTTTGAAAATCACAAGTCCAATACTTTTGCATTTCGTGGTAAATGAAACACAATAAGAGCTGATATGTGTGTGTGTATGCACTCATTGAGTTTCATATTCATGTTGCTAAAGAAGTCCAGGAAATTCACAGATGTAACTTTCATAGTCAGTATAACTCAAATAATGATGTAAACTTATGTTGGTTTGCAACAACCGGCTCATTAGCCAAGTGGGTAGAGTGTTCGCCAATAGTCCAGGAGACCTGTGTTCAACCCTGGGTTGCGTCATACCAAAGACTTTAAAAAATGGTACTTGATATCTCTTTGCTTAACACTCAGCATTATAAGATACGTATCAAGAGTAAAGTGGAGCAATCCAGGGAAAGGAGTAGTAGCTATTGAAAAGGGAGCCTTTTGGTCAGCCTCGACTACGGTTGCCAACTTTATTTACTTACTTTAAATGAATCTGAAGAAGATCAGTCAGATCTGTTATTTTACTGTGAAATGGAGTTAACTTGTGAGCTAACTCATAAATTATAGATTTTGTCTAAAAATCTTTAAAGAATGAATAGAATCTATTTAAGGATTATCATATTGATTACCGAGCCATTGGTCTCATGAGTAGAGTGTTCACCAATGGTCCGGGAGACCAGGTTCAATCCCAGGTTGAGTCATACCAAACACTCAAAAAAATGGTACTTGATGCCACCTTGCTTAACACTCAGCATTATAAGGTAAGGGTAAAGTGGAGCAATCCCGGGAAAGGAGTAGCGCCCTCCCTACACTTCAGTGTAGTAGCTATTGAAAAGGGAGCCTTCGGGTCACCCTTGACTAAATTCGCCAACTTTACTTTCTTATTTTAATCTCTAAAATAACTTTAGTGCATACACACATCCACACACATGCACATGTGTATAAATGCATAAGGTTCAAAAGACTGTTGTGTTACAAATGTGAGGAATACAAGTTCTTACATTGATGAGAAGTACTATGCTGAAAGAAAAAGAAGAGTCATTTTTTGAGTGACACTGGCTTTCTAGAGAAAATGAATAATTCTCTGTGAAACACCAGAAAAAAGGGAATATTTAAGAGACAATATGAAGGTTCTGGTTGTTGAGGCGAGATACAAAAGAGACAGCTCTTCAAAAAGACAGAGTTTAAGACCCCTTTTTTTGTGTATTGCTGAACTTATTGGTGGTTTGTTCTGCCGTTTATTTATTGTACCACATTTTCTGTTGGACTCTTTCCTTGTGTAACGATGTGGTTCCTATGTTTGCTTTATTTTTGAACTCCTTCTGCCAGTAGCCTTTTGGACTGTCAGACAGGTTCATCCATTTTTTGAATAAAAGCAGTGAGATTTCTTTCCTTCCAGAAAAGTTTTATTTATTTAGTTCCTGTGTTATTGGGGGAAGTTCCTGTGGGATAATAGCTAAAATGCTGGACTGAGGCCTTGAAATAAGCAAGTTTAAACACCAAACATGCTTTAACATTAACTTTTGGACTAATACCCTTTGGAAAGGTAGGAACATCCTTATCCTCCCAGCTATGGATTAAATAGTATCACTACTATTCTTCCACAAAGATTGCTTCAGTATTTAATAACCCGCAAAGGTTGATATGCCATTAAGCAAAAAAAAAAAAACCCAAATGAAACCAATCCATGTTATTGTTGCTTGTCATTGTACTTAATTTTTGCCTGGTTAGTTTTTAGTTATGAAATTTGGCTGCTGCTATAGTCAGTACCTGGATTAGGAAGGTAGTTAAACAGCAGGAACTGGTTCATAACAATAACAACCAATGGTTCAAGTTAAATGAAATTCTATACAAGACACAAAGAATTTGAAATACACACAGTAAAGAGAAAAAATAGAATTTGTTGGTTTAACAGAAAAAGTTCCTCTTTCTCAGAAAATAACACAAAACATACAATCTGAATTCATGGCTTGTAATACTAAGTGGAAAAAAAGTTTTTGTTCTTATAAGATAGTCTGATACCAGATTAGTTGTTGTAATCACACACTCGAAGAGTGTGCAGGATCACCTCATCAGATCAATATGTAAGTATTTGTATGTTGGAAAAATCAGTGATTAAAAGACAAAATTCATCACCTTCAAAGAACATAACTGTAGCAAGAGATTTAAGCACATCCATATCAACTTTTTCTCAAAATTCAACTTGTATTCATTATCAGAAATGCTTCATAACAAAATGATCTTTTCTCAAATTATCTAATCTAAACATAAAATATTACAGGTTGCTCACTTTTCTTATCACACATTTTCCACTTTTATTAAAATTGCATATTAATACATACATTGTTAGAAAACTAGGGTGAACAGAAATAGAGTGTCTAATAAAAATAATTAGACAAAAAATATAATCAAAGTAAGGAAAATTAAAGAAATGAAAGGAAAAACCAAACGAAATTTATATGATTTTAGCTTGAGTTTTGTTTATTCTTTAACAGAATTTAAAAAAAGCCAGTATTTGTCAGCAACTATTTCTAACAATGTTCTTATAAAGATGAGATTGTTGTGAACAATTGGTCACTGGCATGTCACTAATGTTCATCAAATCCAGGCACCAATGCCACTCACTTCACCTCATATTCCTTTAGATTTTAGTCATCATTATTATACATAACTATTTCTATAAATAAAGTTGTGTCAAGAGAATATGAAGTCAGCAATTTTTTAAAAATTTTATTTTCTCAAACTTGTTAACCTTTGCCAATACACTAAAATATCACAATTGCTTCTGAATTCAGAATTATCCTTCTTCTAGAGTGGTTGCTCACTAAGGCGAGAGAACCAGTCTGGCCTACTATTTGTTATATACCCTATCTATGAATTTTAATGCATATATCCCATTCCTCATTAATATGTTGGACACTACTGTGAAAATATACTAAGTAGTCACCACTAGCAGTGGTTTACTTTCTTCATGCCGCTGACAAGTATTGTATTTTGTTAATGTTATAAAGATTTCTATTTTATTTCCAACATCCAGTAAACTTTTGTTAGGTTACAACACTATTTTACCTGCAACTAAGGAGAGAAAAGATAGGTACATGCTTTTCACCAGGATATTAGGATAAAGAAAACATTCTAGGCCAGAATTTAAACTCACCATTTGATTTTTCCAATCTGATAATCATTATATAAGCTGTACCTTCCAGATTGTCTTCAAAAAGAACCAATTTCACATGAACAGTTTTTTTTATCTGAGACATTTATTTTCTTAGCTATTTTGTTTTTTGTCTTTCATTTCAAAAAATTACTTGTCACTTTTGATTTTCAGTTTATATACAAGTTTGCAATTCTTAGATATTTTTCATATCATATTACACTCGACATATGATAAACATTTTCCATCATTTCAAGCCAAGATCTGCCAAAATTTCTTCATCTTTACCTTCAAAGACCAGAGTATTTGAAATTATCTTTCAAGTAAGAATATATCATGTTAATTGATTTAAATTAATACAGCATTTTCTCTTTTTATTGCTTCACATTTCTTAGAAAAAAATGATAGAAAGTCACATAGAAAACCAAATGCAATGAAAAATACTGAAATAGTAGATAACATCTTGTTCAAGTTAAAAGCCCATAAAAGTAACCAAAAGTCAAACTTTTCAGACATTATTTTTCTGATGTAAACATAATTGGGTAACAAAAAAGTTTTGGTAAATGGGCAAATGCCTGACTTATTTATTAAAACTTTTCTCATTCCCCAATGATCCCGGCATTGGAAAAACAAAGTCTAAAAATTGGGCTTTGGGTTACTCTTATTGTGTTATTAACCTGGATATGTAGAAATTTTACTGAACAATTGTTTTCAGCCTCCTTATTTCATCTTGATATGTATCAATTGTTATTTCATATTGAATATAACAAAAATGAAATTTAAGGTGTTTTTGGTCGACCTTGACTTGAAGGAGATGTGACAAATCAATGGTAACAAAACTTATTTCAAAATCAATTCAAATGCCAATTGCAAAATATACCAGAATCTCATTTTTATATCCAAGTTCCATAGCAGGTTATGTCTTAAATTTTTTTTAATGCCTCATCATATATACTCATGTATAAGTAGATCCTGTGTGGGCACTTTGCATAGTGTAATGGTTAACAAGCTAAGCTAGTGAACCATTACTAATGAGTTTTAATGTGTACCTCACACTTTTGGCCTTGTACCATAGCTAAGTAAATAATCAAGTTCAAACACTTCTTCCATCAGTGTTGCAGTTCTTGGATCCTATTAGTCAAAAAGTCATCAACAGCAGATATCATGTCATCAAATAAACTTTTCAGACCCCCCCCCTTTATGGTCATAATATCAAAAATGTTTTTACACAGGACAATGTTTTCTTAAACCAAATTTGTTTGACATCTATGATTAATACTGATTTTTGGAATTGTAAAAAAGAAATGTTTTTCCATCTTTAGTCACAAACCAATATTACGGATTCTATGAAAATTGTTTCTGAGTCATTCAATACTTCTTTAAAGCCTAATCTATAGTTACTCTAGGAGATTTTCCACCCCTATTTACCCATAAATAGTGAATAGCAATTGATTAATGCCAAGCAACCTGAAGACTGCGTCAGTAAATAACAAGAAATTTATCCCAAAGACTTTATATCATTTAATGAAAAATTTATGGTTGCCAAAATGTAAGATTACAAAGCAAGTAGAATTTGATGACCAAATGAACAATAAATATTTTAGATTTGTGTAGCTTTATTATAATATTCAATTGGCAATTCCCTTGATTATATTGGAAGCAGAATAGATTTGGTTAGGCTATAACTTGCTACAGACACAAAACAGAATTCCAATATTGAGTATTTTAGAGATTTTTCTATAGAATTTATATCAGATTTAGGAAGCTCAATGGAAAAAAGTGAATGTGTAGGTGGTGAAATGGTTATTGGCACAGAAAATGGAATTAAATTCTGCTGAGGCTGTTTGCACTCACTTTTGACTAATTCTCTTTGGATAAGCATGAATCCTTCTCTTCTCCCTCACCCCAAGCAATAGGGAAAATATTAGGGTAGACTGGGTTCTCTAGTCTCAGTGTGACAACCAGTCTAGGAGAACAATTCTAAATTCAATTCAGCCTATCAACATGTCATGGGTTAGCATAGCAGGTTGAAACTCATTATTCTTCATGTCTTACAGACCTTAAAGAAAAGCCTTTTAAAGACGGATACTGAAGTACTGGCAAACTATTCTTGAGTAATATTGCCTAGTTAGTCAGGTGCAAATAAAAAAAATGAAATGTAAATGATGTACTAAACAATATTTGGTAACTTTGCAAGTTTTTTAAATTGGCAAATCAATATGACACTGAAAAAATTTTTTTGTTTTGAAATAAAATAAAAAATAACAAACAATAACAGGTTTAACAGTAAGAGCATAAAATAGAAAACATTTTGGATGCAGGGCTGGATTTAGACCTTAAGAAGACCCTGGGCTTATAGAATTTGCCACCTTTCATTACATATGTTCTGACTTGCAATTCTAGGTCACCACAGCTGAAAAAAATTTAATTATATTTATTGTTGTTAAAATTGTCAACTTCAAATAGCCAAAAAAGGCCCTATCGAATTTAAAAGACCTACTCCAACTAGAAGGGCCCAAGTACTCTTAATTATTTCAAATTAGTTCAAAGGAGCCCATTAAATCTGAAAATAAATCTCTTTTGTTGTTATATTTTTATTTTGTTTTTTTAGGGGCTCCATCCAGTTTTGTGGAACCTGGGTTGCACTCCATACTAGCCCATACGTAAATCCAGCTCTGCTTAGATAAATGGTAAAAAAAGAAACAAATTTTTAAAAAGAGACATAAATTAAGATCAAATGGCCAGAAAAGATATAGAAAGTTTTTGTTTTGCAAAAAATGTTTTAGAATATTCAAGAACAATGAAGAAGAAAAGAAAGATATAAAAATTCTCATCTTACATCCAAATGTGATACAAGATGTTCTACAATTGTTGGGTATTCATGGTCAACACAAAAGGGACCAAATATGAACAGAAAATAATATTCTTCAGGATGAGTTTTAAACTCATTGTTAAAAATTTTATTTAAATTTTGTTTTACAATTAAATCATATACACTTATTCAAGAAAATTACCAAGATGATATCATCAAATGAGAATTAAGTAAATTAATGACCTGAATAAATAAAAAAGATTAAAAATTAAGATAAAAGAAAATACCATATATATTTACATATCAGAAAACTTTCTGAGACCTAAATTTCAACCTAATATTAGGAAGTTACACCGTATGCAAGATACAAACTTTCTGTGTGTAAATAGTTAGCCAAGACTAGATATAGGCCAACTGGTACACCTACAATTTCCAGCTACAAAAGTCAACGAGTAGTATTAGATGATACCTGAGTATATGTGGTTCTACTCAAAAAATAAAAAAAGATATTTTAACTAAAAAAATAAACAAATATAGAAATGAGGAAAATAATCTTGTCTCTTAAGGAAAGCTCACAATAATTTAGGATACTAAACTCTGCAGGTATTAAACAATGTTTTAGCATTTTATTTTCAAATCTTCCATTGACATGTCTTTTGATCATTGAACTATAAAGTATATTTTTAAAAAAGATACAAACATGTTGATAACTACTAAAAGTTTGTTTACATTTAGAGCAAAGGTAGTCATTATTCAGAGTAATTAAACAAAATAGCTCAAAGGAAGGTAACAACAATCTATATCTGAAAGCAAATCTATGTTGCTTACTAAAATCTTAAACATTGGAATGCATATCACTGTTAAAATTTACGTGCTTATATAAGATGAAAATGGAAATATGGAATTGGTTAATATTGTATTTAAATAAATAATTTTAATAAAAGGCCCATTTAACGTTAACTTTTAAAGCAATTAATTTAAGTCTCTACCTTGAGTAAAAAAAGTGACACTTTGGTAGATTGATAACACTTGTTTATGGACATATTTATGAGAATGCCATTGCAAGTTAGCTATTTGTAGTCGACACAAAAAAATCCAGAGGAATACTAATGCTAGGTAAAAGCCAGAGCCTTAATCTGTCCTTACAGGGTGAACTTCTGATATCAAGAGATTCAAAACTCCTGATGAAGCAGCCAGGTGCATCTTTGAGATCTATCCAGAGAATTGTACTTTTTCTAGATATAAGGTAACGTGGTTCCTATAAGGATCTATGATTTATTACATTTTTGCTATCAGATAATTTTAATAGATGTCAAAATTTGTGGTGGCATGAACTGAAGCTAGAAGCAGACCTTCCAGTAACCTTCTAAAATGATTAGCTTATTCCTCCAAAAATATCTAAAATATATCAATTCCATTATAACTTACTTTTCTTTTAATTTTGCTGATGGTTTGGTATGTAAACTCTCAAAAAAACAAAAAAAAATACTCTCAGAAATATATGCATACACAATATATACATTGTAATCTAAAAATGTACATTAATGCATATTTGTTTCTAACTTATATGTGTGTATTTACACACATCAATATTAACTTTTTTCAATGAATACCAGAAAATGAAATGATTGCAAAATAAAAATTTGTTAAATTTTTAACAAAAGAAAAAAAGAGAAACATTATCTTTTGAATGAAAAATTTCTTTCAAGACAAAAATATTTTTTCATTATTTTTTTTATTACAGCATGTAATGATTTAAAAACAAAAACAAAAAACATGATTAAGTCGACTTTTACAAAAGATTTGGAGGCTTCATTTAATATTCATTATGCATATCATGATATTACATAACATTATGTCTTGAAACAATTTCTTAAAACTGTCATGTTCTATTGTAAGAATTGAAATATTGCAAGAATAAACTGAAATTATAAAACTTTCAATGAATATAGACTTTCTTTTTCTTCATTAGCATCAAAGTAAAATTATCAATTTTTGGCCTACAAATTTGAATGAATTAAATATTAAGATTTATCAGCTATTTTCTAACTTACGAGCTAATATATCTGTCTATCCTGGGAAAGAGAGCATGGTTTCAATTGAAGACACAGTATGAGATGCAGAAAAATGTAAAAGATCTTTTTTACTTGGTTCATTTTTCTAAAAAATGTTCACTTTATAATTTTTGTTGTCCATTAAACATTTATAGTGAACAGTTACAAATATTAATAAAATATGGATCCATTTAATAAAAGAGAGATTTACCAATTATACTTTTTATATTGTGATATACTATTATTCTATAAAAAGTTCATAGAGTTTAGTAAAGAAATATTTTTTTTAATTTAAGAGACTTATTAATTTAAAGAGCTTTACTTTAGTCTGGATTTAGTCTTAACTCCACAATAATGATTTGTAATTATTTTACATCTCCAACTTGAAGAACTATGTATAAACCTTACTACTAATGTTTACTAAAATGTAAATAATTATTTTAGTAAGTCAATACTTTATTAATTTGTTTCCTTAGAAGTTTAGAAATTAAAATTTTGTCTGATTAGATATATCTTATGGCAATATAAATTCTGATTATTGATAGATACTTTTTCTTGAAGAAATTCTCCCTTTACCCTGGAGAAACAAATTCTTTTTATATTCTAACATTTTCTTTGGTCCAATAAATATGAATACCAAATTTGGTTACTTTCTATCAAACTGTTTGACCACCTAAGAAGGACAAAGAAACTCTTTCCAATTATTAATATACAAAAAAAAATAAAAGTACATAGATATAAATGTAATATCTGCATTATTAGCTTCTAAAATATAAATATGTAATCTATTATGAAGTTCTATTTCGTCTTGCATATTTGTTTCTGCTCCTCCCCTTATAATTAAACTGCTTTTATAGTTTACATGCTTTAGTTATGCAAATTAGGAAATCTACATATTACTGCATTATCTAATGAAAATTAGAGCCATGGCCATTGGCCTAATAAGAAGAATGTTTGCCAATGGTCTGGAAGACAGGGGTTCAATCCTAGGTTAAGTCATACCAAACACTAAAAAAATGGTTCTTGATTTTGCCTTGCTTAAAACTCATCATTATAAGGTAAGGATCAAGAGTAAAGCAGAGCAATCTAGGGAATGGAGTAGTGCCCTCCTCAATACTTCAGGGTAGTAGCTATTGAAAAGGAGCCTTCGGGTTACCCTCAACTTTGGTCGACAATGTCAAAAAAAGAGAATAGAATACTTTCAGTAAATAATAGATATACAAATGTCTAAAGTGAACTCTAGATGATATGTAAAAATTCAAATATTTCTTAAAACTAAAATAGAAAATGGGGCCAATGAATAATGAAACAAAAAGTAAAATAATTCAATCAAATATGGACAAAAATAATCAGCAAAGTTTAATAGCTAATTTAACTTTATGGCTGCAAAGTCTTTTTTTAACAGTAAAATAAAGTATAAAGTTTTCCTTGGATAATAAGGAAAAATGTGTACCAGACTAATTTGAAATTTAAACCTATTAAGTATATGATTTTTTTTTTTTTTTATCAAGACTGCTGGGAATCTGTTATCAGTGAACATTATTCTCTTCATGATAAAACTATTTTGTAATTAACATAAATGGCACAATGTACATATTTTTCAAAAATAGTTTTAAGGCTTTCTAGAAAACCATTGATTTTTTATCAAATATTAAGACCAACAATCATATTCAGATGGAAGAAGTATAACAGCAACTACTTTCTATGATCTGACTTAGCAATTTTAATACAATAGCTTTGAAAAGATCAAATAACATAGATTTGAAATTCAAGTTAATTGATTCTTTTAAGCATGGACAAAATAATTAGAGTTGCTTCCCTTCGAATATGGCATGATGTTGGAGTCAAATCAACCAAAGTACATTAATAAATCAGTAAATCTGAGGATAAAGATTTTAGGTTATTATTAAAGAACTAAAGGTCCCCGTGGTGTAATGGTTATCATCATAGGAAATGGACATGATGACACAAGTTCAAATCCTGGACGAGGGTAATTCCATTTCACATAGCACTAATACCCTTGGGAAAGGGTATGAATCAAATTATTCTTCCTCCAGCTATGGGTAAATAGTAGGGCAGACTGGGTTCTTTAGCCTTGGTCAGGCAACCAGTCTAGGAGAAGGAAAACTTAATTCAAACCTGTTAAACTCTGCTTAAAAATTTACCTTCTGTCATATCCTGCCTAAATGGAGGGGTTGGGTAAATGTAGATTATTACGGAACTCATACACTTTATTTGATTTAAAAAAATTCAATGATGATTCTAAAAAAATATCAATGATAGTTTAAATGGCTTTTTTAAAAAAAAATTCAACTATCTTTATTCCATAAAAGTTACATATAGTGCATGAAATTCAGATGTAAATATAATAACTTAACAGAAATTGTAACATACAGGTTGCTTCACCTGGTTAGCATATAAGTGAACTTAAAACAGGTTTCTATATTTAATACTAACTTCTCACCCCTACACTTTTGTGCAGTAGCTATTGAAAAGGGAGCCTTTGGGTTGTCCTTGACTATGGTCAGCCAACAACTAAATGATATAATAGAATAGTTTTATTTTAACAGTAAATGATAATATTTTGAAATGAAAGAATTTAATATTTTAGAATATTCTTTTGAATACAGTGAAGACTTACTGAACTTTTTAAAGAATAATTATTCTGCCTAGTACTAGAAAAATGTACATAACAAAAACTGATTTTTGAAAAGTATAGAAAATTTAGGCGATTAAAATCACTCTAAAAATATAATTATACTGATATTACATGTCAATAATGCAAATCAGAAAAAAAACGTGAGAGAAAAAAATATTGTAAAATTTGATGCTGGGCTAAGAATGGTTAGGCTGATTGACTAGCTAAAGCCACCCCTTCCAGGAATCTGGACCAATCTACAGAGACAATTCTTTTCTTAGAGCCAGAAAGTGAATGAGATTAAAAGATTTTATATATAAAAGCATTTTTAATTACGATTTCTTAACATAATCAATGGTAGTAGGCAGGGTTGTATTAAATCTGTTGATGCCCTAAGTAATAAGAAGATTACAGTACCCCCACTACATATAAAGTTTGCAAATTTTTTGTTTACTTTTAAACAAAGATATTTAATTTGAATACAATTTATTACAAGAAAAGACCATATCATTCATTTACTTGAAATATTTGCCTGGTAAGTTTCATTTAAGATGAACTAACAAAGATCTCAGTTGTTCCCCCTTCCTTCCCTTGATAACCAAATAACATGCTTATCTCGCTTAATGGTTAATCCACCCCTGGTAATCAGTTGGACATTATTTACTTGTATTACTAGTAATAATGTATAAAAGCAGAACTTGAATAATTCAGATTTTCAAGAATATCTTCTTATTATAATGGAGATTATGTTTGCGTGTGCGTCTGTGATTAAAACTGACATGACAATTCCCTTTGTTATTTGTGTTATATTCTCAATGACTATTAAATGATAATTATTTAATCTTAATTAGCATTTTATCTGTTAATGATGTCTATTAAAGTTTAGCTAAATTAGATTTGTTTCAAAACAGCCTATGTTATTAATGCATTTAAAATCCTATAATGTGTGTTATATATCAATAAGAAATAAAAGTTTGGATATTGGTTTTAATTACTAGGTGTTATTGATTTCTAATATTATTGTCTTATTCTCAAATCTATTAAAAACAATTCTATGTAAAACTTTATATAGAAATCTATTTTTAAAAAGATCATAATAAGCATAATCTTTTTATATGCAATTTTTAGTTTTCTAAGTTGTCCTAATTTAATAAAATATCTTATTACATTAAAACTTAAATACAAAGCATGTATGCGTTTGCTAGTATACCTAATAATAACAGAAATGGAGTGAAGTATTTTTTCAAATTTTAGCCAACTACTTTTAAGATAGGAAAAAAATAAATAAATAAAAAGAAAGAAAGAAATAAGTTGATAAAAAGGTGGATATATATCAGCGGATCAGATTTTTCCTATTGAGTAATAAATTTCAGATATAGAAACATACTATGTTGGTATGTCTGAAATCAAACCTCAGACTTCTTAACATTCAGTACCATGCTCTTTCACTGAGCAATGTAAATATTATTTATGCAGTGACAATTTGACATTTTTTATAAACATGCAAGTTAACTAAATTTATCAAAGAAGATTTTGAAAGACAAATCCACTGTCAAGACAACTGCATTTATGCTTGAGTAATTTAAGCCATTTAAATTATGTACACTTTTGAATTATTTTAGTATCATACAGTTTATAAGGATATAATTGTACAGCAAATAGTACAAAGTCAAGATATCAACACACTTTATAAACTTTAAACACTCAATCTAGTGGACTTTTAAGTATGGATTTTTCACACATATCAATATAATGGCTATAGACAAATATTATGTAAAAGACTCTACTAATATAGATTCCTATTTTTAGTTTAGAACTGACAGCTACAGGAGATATTTTTTTACTTGAATAAACTATGGACTTTGCAATAAGCAGACCGTGATTTGAAAGGGTATTTAATTTTGGTTTGAAACCAGATTTCATTTTAGTTTGTGACAATGAACCTACAATAAACAAACTTGTGACTGATTTTTTTACTTTATGGCATCGAGTCTTATATTTTAATACGAAACTTTATTTTTAAATATATAAAATGGAAATAGTAGAAATACATAATCAATATAGAAACTAAAAATGAAAGATTAAACAAAAAGAAATTAAAGAAATTAATATTAACCTCATAATCAACCAGAAAATTAACTGGATTTTTTTTTGTTTGTTATTGAAATCAATTTTATCTTGAATAAAGTGGAAGATCATTTGCTTTGAATAATTAACTTTCTTTTTCTATACATTAACTATATGAAACATGCTTTATTGTTTAATATGAGTGAAATTTCATTAAATATATTCAATAAAACAAAAATTATGCAAAATTTTCTTAGTGGAATTTTTTCCATATCCTAATTTAAAATTTTTTTAAAAAAGTGTTCTGACATTTTATTTGTTTTTGATGGAAAGAAAATAGAACTTTTTGTCAAGAAAATTTTGATGCCAAATTAGACTGTTTAAAAGTTTTAAAGTCTGTTTATTTTTGTCATTTATTTACATCAGAAAAATAGGGATGTAAATCAAATGAAAATTTTTCATGTAAAAAAAAACAAAAAACAAAAAACAAACAAACAAACAAACAAATCACCTTTCTATTTTTATAATTTTTTTGTATTTAAAACCATTCTTTAAAAGCCATTTTGATTAAAAGATAAACTGAACTGAGCTATGACTTTTCATAAGATTGAACTTCTATCTAAATAATAGAAATTCAATCTTATGAAAAGTCATAGTTCAGTTCAACTATCTTTTGACCCTGAGTGCTTGAGCCTAAATTACCCTCTACAATTTGGGTGTGATCTCTGCACTGGTAAACCAGTAAATAAAAGAATCACTGGTATACCAGGCTCAAAGAGGTTGCAAAATATTAAAGTCTGAACAGGATAAAATCTTCCTTTAGCTAAAAATTTTCAATTCAAGAGTCAAGATTACTGTTCCATCGTAAACACTTTAATAAAATATCAGCTACATAGAAGCATTAATAAAAAATGTTTATAAAATTATTTTGAAATAAGTGATTTATAATGGGTTAAAGGTGTGATACATTCAAACATACAAAAAGATGAATGCATTAAATCAAAACAAATAACAATTTTATCAAAGTACTTTAACATATCAACAATCAGTAGACATGGGATTTTCCAGATTTGTGAAATGCCAGCTTCATGACTTTTCTTTTAAGTTCTCAGCCAGCAGATATCTTTAAAACCATGTCCTACCTGCCAGTTCCTCATCTTTACATTCTAGTTTCATGTGATAAGAAATGCTTCACCATGACAGGATTCAACAAGACATGACATTATACTAAATCTTTTCTTAAAATTTTAAGAAATAAAATAATTTAATAAATTATAGATTACTTTAATTTATTTATTTGCAGTCAACTACTAAATTATTGTTCAGAGGTTTTCACTTTTTTTGATTCTGAAGTTTAGCATTTTCTCTTCAAGAGATTTCGTTTTAGGTTTTGAATTTACTGCTTTGTCTTTAGAATTACTGTGTGGTTTTAAGTAGCATAGCAGAAATTTGTTTTCAGGTCTCTTTTTGATAATGAGCTCTGATCTTTTGTATAAGAATTTATAATGTTCTGAGAAGGTCATCATAGTAATTTTCTTCTTAATGTAAAGATTATTATGTTTTGCAGTAAATTGATTTTCTAACTTTCCATGCTTTTATTGTTGTGTTTTGTCTTGTTCTTTTGTGAGGGTTGTACAGTTTACATGTTCTTTGTTGTTAAATGATATGTGTTTAGCTTCTGTTACTAGGGACCTGTTATTTTCATATATAATTTTGGAGGTTTTCATTTGGATCTTATGGTGGGGCATGGGAAAAGTCAATTTTTAGGTAGTTAATGAGTATTTTGATTGTTCTGTGGTTACAGATGAAGTGTTGAGGGTGTTTGTGACACATTGGTAATTTTTTTTTTTTTATAATCTGTTATATATTTTTCAGCGCAGCTATAACTTAAAACTGAGACCAAACTTTAGGACCTAAGGAATTGCAAACTTTTAAATAACAATTTAGTAGTTTACAGCAAAGAAAAAAAAAAGAAAAACAAATACCCTAAGAAACAATAAATCTTCTCAAAAACCATTTCATATAAACCTGTATCAATGTGTTTGCTCTTTTCCTAACCTCTCAGCAGTCTATAAAAATGATTTAATTAGGAGTGACTATTTGGCCTAAAGTTCAGAAAAAGAAAATTGTAAAATTGACAGTCACTGAATCATGTTGAGTTCTCTCTTTATTATATCCACCCACACACACCCACACGCATGCTGTATAACTAAAGTTATAACTAATATACATGGTAAAACTTTCACAGGGAAGTATCCATGATAAAATTGCAATATCAATTTAGAAAAACTGGAAGTCATTCTAAAGTGGAAATATATAACCTTTCTATATTTATTTTTCTTTACAAAGTTTTTTAAAACAAAAGTTACTAATTTTATTATTGTCACAAAGATGTTAAAAAAATAAAAGTAAAAACTTAAAACAAAAACAAACAATATCCAGAATATATATTAAAAAAAATGCTTTTTTATTTAAAGTAAATTATGTAGAGAAGAAAATTGTCCTGACAAATGAGAAAATGTTGATAAAAAGTCTATTTGCCTAAAGAGTTAAAACAATTTGAGCTTCATTTCATATACTTTTTAAAGTGCCATCTTTGTATCCTGAATAACTTTAACCCTTTTATATCTTGTACCTGGGCACACAAAATTCGCAAATATTGAGCATAAAACATTCAAGGTTCACTTCAGAGTGTAGACATCTTCGTTTAAAACTATCCCATGATTCCATTAAGAAATAGGCTGTAAAGGACCTCTATATTAAGTTTTTTTTATTAATATTTGACAAGGTCTTCTTAAAAATAATGGGCCTACAATATATAGTAAAATAACACTCAGTTTGAAATATCAAGCTTATGGATTCAAAGGGTTAAATGTTTCAGGATACTACGTATTAGACTAGATATATGATGACAATTTACAAGTACAGATATTTGAATTAAATATATGAAAAATAAGATTTCTTTTCAGAAATTATTTAAATCACCCCTAAATTTCTTAAAAAGGTTTATGCAAAGTATTTTAAACTTAAAAATATCAATGAGAAGATTAAAATTTTTAGCCGAAAGAAAATTTATAAGACGGTAATAATATTCACTTATTTGAGCAGATTTCTTGAAAGAAGAACTATTCAAGGTAAATAACCATTTAAAGTGACGAAAGATCACTTTAATCCTTGCTTTATATTTTAAAGCTGAATATATCAATTTTTCACACGACATATTTTGAAAAAGTTCTAGTATACATCCCGTATGTATATTTGTAATTAGGTTAAAAATCAGTTGGAGATTCTTATTCACTTGATATGAATTAAGTTAATCAATGTTATTTCATATTATTGATATAAAAAATAAACGATATGTATGCTTTGAAGTAAAAAGCTCAGTAATAATGAAAAAGATCATTATATAGAATAAAGTTTACAATATTATTATTTGTATTGTAATATGAAAGATTTTTTAATGCTACACAAGATGAAAATAACCAGGTGATGGTAAAAATAAATATCGCATAATTGATAATACAGAATGAAACAGATAATGATGATAATATAATGACAAAGTAATGTTATTATATGACACAACCAATTACAATTTAAATAATCTATGATTGGGATCATAATCCTGAAAATCTTGCCCCAATTCCCATGCTAAAATATTGCTTTTGGATGAAGTAAAAAAAAAAAAAAAAAGAAAAAAAAGATGGTCAAAGTTATTTCCCCTTATTTCTTTTTGTGCATCTTTATGTAATAAAAAAAATTTAGGCACTTTTGAAAATTACAATATGAAGTGAATTAAGCCCATTTGGATGATATTAAGATGATCCGTGATAAAGTGATTCATTTTTTTTTTCTTTTTTAAGAATTTTGGTCTGTTTAAATGTTACTAACCAATTACTACCCTAATTAGTATTGTAAAATAAAAGAGATAACCATTTCAGAAAGAAAAAAAAAAATAGCCTTATTTAAAAAGCTGTAGATAAGAGTCTGAGCATGGAATTTGTGATTTTCTATACCCACCCCGAAACCCCCCCCAAAAAAAAACAGGCACAAAAACATACTCTAAAACTTACATAGGCCCATATACACATAAACACACACACACACATATATATATATATATACACACACACACACACATATATATATATATATATATATATATATATAGTTATATATTAACAGCAATCTATCTTTTTTAAAAAAAAAAAAAAGCTTTGTTAAAGAGCACAAAATTTGTTTTAATTTTTTTACATTACTTATTATCTCCTGTCTTCACACAAGACTATGTATGCTAGATTTAAGCTTATATAGAAAATATCCAATTTTTTTAATCATTATTGGTAATTTTCAAAAGTAAAGAATATAAAAACAAACCTTATCTGTGGTATTTAACAAAGCTTGTTCACACATAAATACATATATGCACATATTCTAATATAAAGAATTATAAACATGCACATATCTATTTACATACAACTTAAAATACTTACAAATATATGTATGCAATGTCTAGATAACAAAAGAAAACTGTATTAAATGAACAAAAGAAAACTGTAATAAATGAACTAAAGAAAACAGAAATAAATGAACAAAGTTGAAAATCAAATTTAAAAATTAAATTTTAATAATTTTAAGAAAAAAAAGATAAAGTAATAAAGTATTTAATAAAAAAAAGTTGTCATGAATTAACAAGAGGAAAATGAAATATTTAAAAAGAAAACAGTATAACAAGAGAGAAAACTCTCAATCATACCACACCCATGTTTCAGCAATTTCAGCTTTACATTATGTACAAAACAAAAACAAACCAAAGTTATGCACACACACATGCATTAGATGAAAAGAAACAGTGAAAAAACTGAATTCTTCTTTTTATTATTGTTACAAATTTTAATGAAACTTCAATGGTTCCAAGAGGAAGTCATTATTTTTCTTGATTATTGTTACCAAAGTTCACTAAGTTGTAGAGAAAATTGTGACTTTTCTCAACAACAAAGAGAACTTTGACAAGAATAATCAAGGAAGATAATTACTTTCTATGTGTGTCTAAGCCATTGAAGTTTTATTGAAATTTGTGACAATAATAAAAATTAGTTTTTTCACTTATTTTTTCATCATACTGTATGTACATATAAATGTGCACTTTTGAAATTATATATATATATATATATATATATAAAGCATTTATGCAAAAATCTTTCTATCAAGAGAAAAAAATGTAACAGACAGATGTTGACAAAGATTCAGAGAATATGCAACAATTTGCTGATTACAAGCATTTCTATTCTTGCACTCTGAAAGTTGCAATTCAAACACAAACTCACGCAGAATGCAGTTTCCTTTGAATATCAAGTGCTTAAATAATAAATAAAATGTGTAACTAAGGAAAAAAAAAAACATGATATAGATAGAAAGTATTTTTTATATAAAGCACTTTCTAAAGCCTTTTTGTTTTTTAACCTTAAGAGCAATTACAACCCCATGATAAATGTAAAAAGAAAAAAAAAAGAAAAAAAAAAGAAAATCAGTCATCATAAAAAGGTCAATTTTCTATTTATAGAATAAATCTCTCAGCTTTTGTGATAATCACTATCTGAACTACCTTTATTACAATAGATAAATCTAATGAAACAAAAGAACAGGTGGATGAAGTAATGCATACATACATTTTTATCTTAGTAGCAGGATGTCTTAGGTGATTTTTCAAAGTTATTCTTTATTCTATTCAAATTTATCACTGTGTTGTGGGTTTTAAACAACCTCAAAGACTGCTTTTGGCAGCCTTTAAACTCTGTGTCAAGTTATATCGTATCCATAGAATTTATATTATAATTGCAAATAAATAAAAAGGGGAAGTACTCGGTAATTAACAGTTAATAGTTACTTAAAAAATATGATAGAGGTGAGCTCTAGCAAAGACTAATATTACTAAGTTGTAAATTGGATTGAAGACTGATTTTATCTTTAAAGTATTTGAATGTTATTGCACTAATAAAAATTTTCTCATGAAATACCATTTTTACCATGTTACAAAAAAGTCACAGTTCTGTTACCTTAAAAAATCTTTAATTAAAAAAAAAAAAATGCATCTTAAATACAAATTTATGATCCTTGAATATTTTTGCTGAGGAAAAATAGAAATAAGAATGATTCTGCATGTATATACGCACATACGCTGGTATATTGAAATTCTTGACCTTTCATAGAGTAGGGGAGGTGCCAAATTCATTTCTGTGATTATCAAGAAATATTGTCACTTAGCTCTTTACCCAATACCTCATTTAAAAAGTTTTGCAAAGAAAATACCATATGTAAACATATTTCTCCCTTGTGCACACACTCATTTTCAGTGATTTTTTTATATAGACTATTTCCTTTTAAAAGAAAACTTTTCTCTTTAAACTTAAACTGATTTCAGAATTACACTAATTCACTCATGGTTATATATTCAGAATACTTTGACTGTTTTATTCTCCAGCCTTCTCAGGGAGTGGGGACTAATATATTCACTAACATTTACAGAATTAAAAATCCACAAGACACAGGCAGACAAATTGAGATGGAAAGTGAGGCAAGCACAGAAAGAACCAGGCCCCCAAAACAACCACAATAGAAGGACGACCAACTATTGGAATCCTGCAGAATAATACTAAGAACGAGTATGTTAATACTAAAGTGAACTTTACAATGCATTGGTGATGATGGACAAAAGAAAATGTTCCAAAAAAAAAGTAACAAGCCTCGGTGTGGATAACCTAGAAGAAAGTGACAGATTCTGAAGAGGAACAAAGATCAGTTTAGTAAGCAGCTGAATCAATAATACTGTCAAAAATTTGAGTTATTGTATATGTAAGGTCTCTCCAAAATTTAAATAAAAGTCTGTTCCTTTTGTCAGTTGACATTTATCAACATATCATTTACTGAGATTTCAGGTAAATGTAGTCAACCCGTTAATTGGTAAGTCTCCATCTTATGTAAAGAACTCTACCCACTTTTTAGAGATAATTAGAGATGCTCCCATTCATTTTGATCAGATGTTGATGTAAAAACAATGTACTTTTAATTTCAGTCAAACATATCAGCAGAAAAATTGCAGAGCTGTGACATCACCATTAATTCACAAGGGAAATGAATGATAAAGCAGCAGTTCAAATTAATATATTACTTGTAGATATCTGAATCTTGATTCTTGCCATCTATAGTGTGTGAAAAAGAGATCATTTGTTGTCTATAAGATAGAGTCAAACTTATAAATAGTTACTCAAACACCTCAACAGTATTGGGAATAATTATCCAGCAATAATGACAAGCTTCTGTAAGCAGAGGTATAAAAGGTAGATGACACTAGTTGAAGACTTATCACAGTTGAAAATATATCAGAATTGATCCAAAAGCAATTTTAACCCGATCATAGTCAAACCTCCATCAGATAAGAACATAACCAGCAGCTGTGTATAAAATATTCCATACAGTTGTGGTATAGGATAAGTGGAAAGGACAAGCAACCTTCAAAAGGTAAAAATGAAATGGTGGTGGAAAGTTTTGGTCTGTAGAGAGATTATAAAGTAAGCTATGACTGATCATATAATGATAGAAAGGAGAAAATCAGAATAATAGACAAGTCGCAACATCAGAAAATAAGGCAACCAAAAGAATCAGCATACATTTTAGGCTCTGATAACCTTTTCAGTTGATTATGTAACTGAATACCATATAGAAACCATTGATTAGAGAAAAAAAACAAACAAATATCAGATTTAAGGCTCTAAAATGACAACGTAATTTTCCAGTTGATGTAAGCATTGTTTAAGTGTTGCAGTTTACAGTTAGCAATCATATGGTTAATCCCTGGGTTGGAAATTGAAATTCAGTAAAATAAGCAAAAGCAGCATCAAAATAATGAATTAACAAAATAATTAAGCAGGATATCACCTAATATGCATAGTGGAATGAGAATGATTTATTTCTATGGATAGAAAATAAAGGGATCAGTTTGAAACTCCAAAAATGTTACCAAATATAATAGATGTTAGAGGAAGGCTGGAGAGTATAACAGCTGAAATATTGTGAATTTAAAAACCAAGACAAGAACAACAGTTTGGATAAAATATTATTTCTTATCTCAGAAAATTGTACAGTAATTTAAAAATTTATTGAAAAGTTTTCCTTTCAAATCATTAAAAATGAGCAACTTTGTGGGAAAACCAAAAACCAATTGTAGCATTGTGCAAATTTGAAATAAAATCATAAAGGTTGTCCAATAAGGAATATATGTTGTAATTTTCAAATTATGCATGTGTCAGTACTGTGTGTGTGTGTGTGTATTGGGGGAGGGCATTTGAATTTCAATTGCAAAATGAAAAGAAAATCTAAAATATTCCTGTACCTGAGTGTATTTTTTTCCAAATGTTATAGGCAACTGGTTTTTCATGAACTAAAATTGCTGTGTGTACTTTTCATAGATGAGTAAAACAACAATCTAGACAATATTAATAATAAGAATCTATTTCAGACAGACCAAATTTACACTCCCTTAAAGAAATAAAAATGAATTAAATGAAAAATGCCTTAGTTAACAAGATGTTCATAAAAAATTATTTCCCCTTTTTTCTTTACTTATAAACTCTCTGAGCCAGTTGGGTTAAAATTGGTAGCACATTTTTAATTAAGGTGAAGAAATATTATTGTTGAAGTGTCAGTCAGTCGGTGTAGAAATACAACTAGTCCGTTCTTCCACAAGAGTGACTTCATCATCTGCATTTTGTGGATTTGACAGAGCTGTGTAGTCATTGTATCGGTAGAACATAGACATCATGCTGAACACAATTACATCAGCAGCCATCAGGGCAGCAAAGAGGAAAAATTCAATTGCCTGTAAAATTAAAAAAGAAAAAGATTTTGCAATTTAAACTTACTATTTTGAGGGTAGTTCAATAAGATTTCTGGAAAAAGCTAAATAAAATTTTATTTTCACAATTTTTTTCCATAAATGTAAACTTTGCATTGTTTGAAATTAGTTTATAGCAAAAATATTTATATTGAGGCTATTCAAAATGGCAAAATGTTTCAGACTTGAACAGAAGTCTGGCATAAATTTTTGATGACAAAGAGAAAACCACGTAAAATTAACAGAAGTGGAATGTGTATAGGGAAGTATATTTTAGTCAAAAGATTTTTATAAAATGGGCAACATACAAGTTTGTCAACATGAACCAAGTTGAAAAGACAGTCAAACAGACTTTCTGGTGAAGAAAATATTCTGGGTATAATGGTCTGTAAAGAAAGTGATGTTGGCTGTCTTCTTGGGACATGAAAGAACCCATTACTATTGATTTCCTTGAAAAACATACAACTGTAAAAAGTAGTTCTTATGGCCAAATTCTTTGACAAAATTCACCTTATTTATTGAATGACCCTTTTATATAAATGTCTGGTTTGAATTTGAGTCACGGTAATTTTACATGGGCCATTTTTCTTATCAATAGATACCACTCTTATTGATAGGTAGCAGTAGTTTCCTGACAACTATTTGATCCTGACTTATGAGGTTTCTCCACCCAGCATATCAAGTGAATCACACTGTTGACTCATTTTTGGATTCATCCATTTTGCTTCATATGGTCTCCAATACTATATGCTCGGATAACTCTTATAACATCTCTTCTGCAAAAGCAATGACCAATAAAGACCCATGGTGAGAGAGAGTTAAGGGAGTCCATACCATAGGCATGCCATGGTGATGATATATAAACAATTGTAGCATAGTCACAGGTAACTACTATGTTGGTGATGGCTAATTATCAAATAGAGGAAGAGAAATACAAAAATGCAACTCATCTTAAGTGTTAGGACCTCTGTTTTCTTCTCTCAATCCAGTTTCTGAGTCTGTGGAAACAGGTGGTGTGGCTACTGTCAGGTATTCAGTATTGGATAAATAGACAGGTTCTTTTCAGTACCTTTATGATTTCTGTAGTAATACTTACCTAGTACAAATACCTGGCTTTTTAGCTGGGCTGTCTGGTATTCGTGCCAGATGGGGTATCAAGGTCAATGATAGATTTGAGGCCGAATGGCCCCTGGCAACTTTTGGGTGGGTGAAGAATCATTGACAAGCACAGCATAGTAATAGACCTTCAGCTCTAGTTTAAGCTATGAGCAGGCCTAAGTGCCGGACTCCCATTGCACTTAGTGAGTCTATGACCAGCATAATCCAGCCAGGCACAAATCCCAGCTCATGCCCTACCTCCCTGATTCCAAGAATCCCCGTTATAAAAAAGACCTTGTGTCAAATCCTGTCAGGTGGGAGGCAGAGATAAATATCCTTTATGATTTCTATACTGATGGTCAGTCTAGTTCTCTCCCTTGAAATAGTCTCTAAAGAAATAGTGAGTTTTTATCACTCTCTAATAAAAGCAGACCCTAATACCAAAATGAAATAGATCCTTTTTTCTGTTTTTCTTATAAAGCAAAATATTATCTTTATAAATTAGTATACTGACAGCAGAAGTTTTTCTAACAGTTTGGTTATTAGAAATTTTAGCAGGGTAGGATGACCTAAATTGATTTTGTATTTTGGGAAATAGTGTTTACTATTATTTTCTATGTTCTCTTCTTTAGTGACAATTTAATTCTAACCCAGCCTTTTAGAGCCATACACTGGTGACAAGATATTAGGCTCTTGGGATCAGAAGATACTTCTGCCTGTATTCTCTTTGTTTTTGCTACCTTATCCCCTTAATTTACTTTTCACCTACTTGCCAACAAGGTAAATATTTTGTCTTATCTTTAACACACTAGGGCTTTGTTACTGAATAGTAAATTTATCATTCTAACACTTTGTCCTTTCTGGTGAGGAGAAAACTTTTTAAAATTCTTTTTCAGAATTTTATTTCTTTATATTAAATGATTTTAGGAGTAAGTTTTTATGCCTTAATTGTGAAAGAGATTAGCTGTCAACTCATTTGTGTTTATATATATATATATATATATATATATATATATATATATATATATATATATATTCCTCTTCCTTGTATTGCCCAGTCAGCTGGGGCAGTAGAATATGCCAACTGCACCTCTGCAGAGGGTTAAGACCCCCAACGAGTGTCCTAGATATGATACAAAACAATCTGATGATGAGCTTCTAGTAATGCTAGAGCTTTAGGAAATGCAGTGTACCCCTTTATTGCCATCGCTCCTGGTTCCACTCTAGCTCGGAGTGGTAACACTTGATAAGGGTCCTCTCTATGGGTTAAATAGAACTAAACAGTGGTTGGATTTTATTGTCTTTTTGCATTTAAACTGTATTAATTCTAAACTGAATTGTTTAAAATAGAACTGTTTTGACATTTAAATTATGTACTTCTGCTAAAGTGAATAGCCCAAAATAGAACTGGTTTGACATCTAAACTGTGTACTTATGTTAAACTGAATTATCTGAAATAAAACTTTTGACATTTAACTGTGTATTGCCCAGTCGGCTGGGGCTGTAGAATACAATGACTGCACCTCTGCAGAGGGGTAAGACCCCCACCCCATTGAGTGTCCTGGATATGACACTAAACAATCTGATGATGAGATTCCAGTAATGCTGGGGCTTTGGGGAATGTGGAGCACTCCTTCATTGCCATTACTCCCAGGTCCACTCTGGCTTGGCGTGATAGCACCTGATAGAGCCCTATCTATGGGTTAAATAGAACTAACAACATACTTATGCTAAACTGAATAGCTTGAAATAGAAATGTTTTTGACAATTAAACCGAACTTACAGTTAAACTGCGTGCTTATGCTAAACTGAATTATTTGAAATGAAACTGTACTTACACTAAACTGATTTGTTTAATATAAAACTGTTTTGACATTTAACTGTGTGTAAACAAAATCTGTACTTATACTTAGCTGAATTAGAACTTCTTGGCTAAACTGAATAGTTTGAAATAGAAATGTTTTTGTCAATTAAACTGTGTACCCATGCTAAACTGAATTGTTTGATATAGAACTGATTATTTACATAAAAATGGATTTGGCATTAAATAACTTACAAAGGTAGATATGCCATAAAAACCAACCAACCAATCTTCCTTGTACTTTGAGTACATTTCACATTTTTGCCACAGGTGGCTTTCAGAATTATTGTTGTGAAATTCTTTGAATGTTTTGCCTGTTTAAATGATATTATTTTGTATCTGTATGATTTTTAAATGTCCTGAAAATCAAAAATGTGGATGTTGCATGGTCAGTGCATCAAGTCAGTGGTATGAAAAAAGGTCTGTATTTGATAAAATAGAAGGCCGGAGACTTCAGTCAGAGGATTAGAGAGAGGAGACGGGGGACCAAAAAGGGTCAGAACCAGCAATTTTGAGGAAATAAACATATCTCTAGCTGTCACAAGAGACCAGGAATTCTTGCATTCCACCTCTTAAACAGCTTAAAAAAAAAAAATATGAAGGGTCCTGTTTAAAGAATCATTTGTTGTTGTTGTTGTTACAGATTTGCTCCTCCTGATCACCATTATCCTCATCACCCTTTAATTTTTATGCCTGGGCCTGGAGAAAATCCAGGGTAAATTTATATGGAAGATTGGCAGTTGCCCTTACAGTAAGTATCAGTAAAATGAAGTTGAAGAAAAAAACTGGACAAGCCTTAAAGACACCAGCTCTTATGTTTTAAATTTAGAGTTCTCTTTCTGAGATGGGTTGCCTATCAGAGTTAAAGAGTCTAGTCTGCTGCACTATTTCACCCCTATCTAGACTGGATGGAAGAGACAGATTCATATCTTTCATTCATTTATAACCATTGTAAATCATTTTTTCTTACACTCCCCAAAACCTTTTTATTTTGTCTTTCATATTGGAAATCTAACTGCTGAAAGTCATTTTCTTGGAACTTTTATGGCACATTTAAAATCTCAGCTGATTAAACAATATTCTATATATGCTTGTGTTGAGGAAATAGTGTAAGAATATTTTGGAAAAACAAACACTACCCCTATCCCCCATGTATCTGTAAATGTTTCTACACAGCAGAATTTTTAATTGTATTTACATGAAAAATTCATATTTACCTGATTTTTTACAAGTCTTGCCTCCGCTACAATAACAACAATAAGATTACCCACAGCCACAGTCAACAACCAAGATGCTTGTAAAACAGATTTCATTGATGAGGGAGCCTGAAGTAAACAAAAAAAAAATCCAGTTATATTTGAACCAAAATTGATGCGATACATGTGACAGAGAGAACTCCCCCTTCCCAGGTGGATTAATTAACGATTCTAAGGGGCTAGAATTAATTTATTAATTAAATGGATAGAAGGATAAATTTAGAAATAAGTTTGTTTTTCTATAACACAGAGAATAAGTAAAGAAAATTCCTATTATTTCATTTTTTTTTATCATTTTGTTTTCTGTCTTATTTTATTTTCCTTTTGGAATAACGTTCCTGGAGTTGAGTCTTTACTAAGTAAGGTGATGGTTCAGGGAGTGGAAAGATGGATTCATTGATTGAATCCTGTGATAAAAGGGTTAATGAAATCTTGTGTGGTCTAAGGAAGTCCAGGCACAGAAAACCGCGACAGGATAAGTGGATTTTTTCTGACTTAGTGATATTTGTCTTGAAGACAGCTATCTGGAGTTTTAAAAAGATATACAAAATATCAGGAGGTCCAGGCAATTTACATATCATTATTCATGGGTGTAACCAAAAATTGTCGATACCCCGCCCCCAATTCATATAAGTAGTGCGCAGAGTCCAGTCAGAAGTTGGGATCGCAGTTGAGTTCAGGAGAGTTGAGGGTTAGCCTCAGAGCTTGAGTTCGCAGTTGAGAGTCGGAGATTGCAGTTGAGTCTGAGTAGAGAGTTCGAAGCGAGAGTTCAATGAGACGAAACAATTTTGTGAATTGTGCTGGCCCAATCACAACCAATAGTTGAACATTTTACTTTGCGAATCCAGATCGTTATGTCAACAAAAGCCGAGAAAAACAAACTTTTAAAAGTAATCAAGAATCAATAGTTGTCCCCCTTATACCTTCTCTTGTTCTCTCTGTCACCTCCTAAAACAAGTGAATAAGTCTCGAGTGACCTTTTGCTTTTGTACCCTACACATTTGTGTAAATTCTTCTATGGCGAGTTAAAGACAATAGCATTGAGGAAGTTGTATTGTACAAAAATCGAAAGTGTTGCTTTTCTCTTTTTTTTGTGTTCTTGTGACTCGCGACAGGAACTATTTTCTCCATAAACTGTGATTTTTCTTCGGTGTAGATTCCAGCCAAAATTAGATAGACTCCCACAGTTGAAACAAGCTGAGGTAACTAAAACACCGCTATTCGGATAAAAAATTCACAGTGTGGCGAATGGTGGCAGTTACTTCAATTCAACAAGGGAAGCCGTGGGATTTGATTTCGGTGAAAATTCCCATGCTAAGCAAGACATACTGGCCAGTGCTGGATGCTATATCAGACATATACTATTTATCTTAAATATCAGAGTTTAACACATAATGTTAAAAACTTCAAAATATTTTCAAAAAAAAGAACAAAAAAAAAAAAATCTAAAGTAGTTTAAAAATTCTACCACTTTAACATAATGTTTAATAGAGGTAATGTACAAAATTTATGTGGAAATGTGACAGCTATTAAAAGACACAGAGTATTAATGTCTTGAGCATGTATAGGGTGCAGGAGAAATACCTCTCACATTTTAAACTGTCAATTTGATAGTGCAAGTGAACGTAAGCAAGTGGGAATGGTTGCTCCATCTAGCTAATGTCTAACCATTTTTTTTTAAAGATATGATTAGTTACAATCATGGTTTGGACTAATGCACATTTGCTGTTGAAACGTTTTTTGTGACTTGTGAATCTGTAATTGCTACACAAAAAAAAGTTTTTCATGCTCATTTCATGTTATGTCAGAATGATGCTGTTCCAGAAAGAATTTCAATTTATGACAGGTGAACCTGTAATTGCTACACAGAACTTTTTGTCTTCATTTCATATCATATTGGAATGATGCCGTTTCAGATAGAAATCCAATTCACATTTTGTGGGTTCTAAGGGGTAAAGAAATATTGATTTTTTTTATTTCTTTTCTGAGGATTTCAGATATTCTAATTTTATGAACTCAAGTATGGATAAAGTTGTCAAAGAGTGTTGTGTCGTGAAATATATAAGGTCGACACATACATAGAAATAAGAGGTATTTTATTCTGGAGAGAATATGGTATACGGTTAAGTACACCAACTAATGCAAATAACATTATGTTGTGAGTTGCTTTCTCAGTCAAGAGTGAGCACCGTTTTAAATAGTCTTTAGATTAGTCTATCTTCTTGTGGGGGTGATCCAGCTGCTCCACAACACATTTGAATAGTAAATATTTCTATTGATTTAAAGAAGTTTCTTTTTTTAAATAAACAAAATAAAAATACAAGAAGAAACTCCTATACTCCAAACTAAGCAAAATTACAAATATTAAAGTGACCAGCCCATGAGCATAATGGTTAGAGTGTTCACCAATGGTCCAGGAGACCCGGGTTCAATCCCAGGTCAAGTTATACCAAAAACTCAAAAAATGGTATCCGATGCCTCCTTGCTTACTACTTATAACCATATAAGGTATGGAACAAGGCTAAATAGAGCAATCCAGGAAAAGGAGTAGCACCTTCCCCTACACCTCGGTGTAGTAGCTATTTAAAAGGGAGTCTTCAGATCACCCTCGACTATGGTTGGTCAACTTACAATCAATAAGATATATTCTAGACAATGAACTTTTTTGATTTTATATCATGCCTTTTTTTTTTCTTTTTTAAAATATCTATAGTAATTCTAAAAAAAAAGTGAATAATTACCTGAGAATAGGCAAATGACAATCCAGTAATAGAAAACATTACTTCTCCAGTCGTTATCAAAATATATTGAGGTATTTGAAGCAGCATTGAAACAGGATTTCTGGTAAGGCCTTGATATATATTCATATCAAACTGAAATCACAAAATTTTACAAGACTTTAAATATAAAGTAATATCTGGCACCTCAAACTACAAGGTACCTTGTCTAAAACCATCTTACTTGCTTTATCGACTTTGAAGTTTAAAGAGATTTACTTTAATTGATGTCATCATACATAATGTATTATACCTTACAGTAATTAGCACTTTATATAAGAATATAAGAAATGAAGCATCAGGAATTGACTTAATATAAAATTATTGTTGAAATGACATAAGGATCAATATTATTATAATACTTAGCTCTCTTCAGAAGACTTGATTTAATCAGAAAAATGCAAACATTAACTAAAATAGTTGAAAAGAGTAAAAGTATCAATTATAATCTGTGTTTAGAGTTTAAATATGAGGGATGTTCCAAAAGTAATGCCCTCTTATTTCAATGGAGATTACAAATATAGGAACACAATAACACTGTTGGATAGAACAAGGTTTCAGTAACAAAATACCATTTCTTTTCATATAGTCACCACCATTAGCTATGCATTTTTGTCAGAGATAAAGAGAGTTTGTATGTCATGCTTGTATGAAGGTTAATCACCCACCAAAAAATGATTTTATTTCACATTGGTGGCATATCAACCTGTATCAGCTAATTTTATGCTGATAGGACAAGGAATTGTGTTCATTGTATGTTTATATTTACATTTTTTGTGAAGTTGTTTTGTAAGAATTTTTTGCACAGTTATATATCATATCAAGTATTCCTATCTTTTAGGAATAGTTTGTGTACAGTTGTATAGTTTCAAGTATTTCTATCAAATACTAATAATTATATTGTTTCAAGTAATCATATATTTCTTATAATAGTGATTTAGTTGCTCAGTTATATGGTTTCAACTAACTAATAGTAATCTTTAGCTAATAATCACTTCAAGCAACTATACTTATAACAAATAATTTACAGATGAATATGTAACAGTCTAATTTGAGAACTTATGCTTTATGAGTTCAAACTGAACCATAATGCTGTGGAAGCGACTAAAAACATTTGTTTTGTGAAATATGAAGGCACAATTGATCACTGTATATGTTGTAACCAGATAAAAGGTTACTGAATGAGAAATAACCAAAACGGAGGTTGGAAATGAAATGGAAATCTTTATAGCATTAATAAAATACAATACTCACCAGCAGCGTGAAAAAAGTACTCACTGTTAATGGTGACTAATTAGTCAGCAAAATTACCTACCCTCACAATAGTGCCCAATGTATTTATGAGGGATGGGACATACCCATTAATGTTCACAGGTAGGGTATATAATAGTATATGGTAAAGAAATTATGGTTGAAGATATTTTGATTGAGTTGCAAGAACCTTGACAATCATGTAAGGTCAGGTAAGCCTAAAATTGTGAATTATAAGGCTGAGCTACAAGTCATTGAGTCAAATCCAGCATGTAGCACTCACAGAATATCAGGTGGGCTTGGTATATCAGTGTAGTTCATCACCTTTAAGATCTCAACAAAAACATCCAAAATTGCTGAATTGTACCACACATTACCAAAATGCTGCAAAACTTGACTTACCCCAGTAAAAAGTATATATAATAAATAAGTGTTCTTTTCTGTTTTGTTTGAAAGTTAAATATAGATAAATCAAATAAGAAAATCTTAAAACTTTGTACTTTGACCAAAGTCGTTAACTTTTAGCTATCTTGAAAACCAAAGACTTACATTATTCTGTTGACCATGAGGTATAACAACAACAGTGTAGGAAGCACCACTTTTTAGTGCTAAGGTGTGGTTAGTGTTAAACCAGTGGTCATCTTCATCCAGACTGTACACTTGATAACTAAATAACAAAGTAAATATAAAAGAAAAAATAAATTTAAGTTCAAGTTCTGATGGTACATTTTATTATTGATTGACTTATGAATAAATATTAAACAATGTTCATGAAAAACTTGCAAAAAACTAATACATCCTGTACATTTATTAAAGAGAAATGTTTGTAATCAAGATTTTATATTTACTCATAACTACATACAAATATGAAAAAAAAAATGTGGTAAAAAGTACAATCTAGTATAAAAACAAATTCTAATGTGTCAATGATATAAAAATACATTTATATAAACATATCCTAAATTTAAAATAAGCAACATTTTATTTGTTATGTAATTTTATCAAGTTGTGAAATTGACATATTACATTGAACTTTAGATTCCTTCTCTATCTTCATATTTTTCCATAGCTGGTGGGGTGGTGGTGAATGGGAAGCAGATAGATCCATACCTTCCCAAAGGCCATAGCATGACATGAAATATAAACAGCCTCATCCAGGATTTGAACTCAAGTCACTAATTTCATTTCCAATGATAATTGTTACACTGATAAAAAGTTACTGGAGATATGAGGATCATTTAGATTTTACATTTGTTGCACATCCCCACACATTTGTGTGGGTCTTACCTGCACAAAAATAAAGAAAAATCTAAATTTGTTTTACAAGTTTTATAAGAAGTAGTAATATGCTACCACAACAAAAAAGTTCAGATATGGCTTTTCTTTTTGAATGAGGCATACAACTTTTTAAACTTACTCTTGGATGTTATTTGAACCCCTTTTTTTTCCTTCACTTTCATGAAAACTTGTTAAAAGGTAACAATGCAAAACTAAGTGATTTTTGGATAAATCACTAATTTATGAAAAAATGTGAATGCTACATATGAAGTGATAATTTCATGAATTCAATTTTTTTTCCAATAGAAATAGAAAAAAAAAGAAGATGTAACTTACAATGCAGGGTCCAGATCAATGAATGGTGACGCAGAACATTCTGTAAAATTGATAACTGTATATGTGCTTGCTGCTTTTAGTTTTATGACTTGTAAGTCATCTCTGGGAAGCATACTGAAGAAGCTATAAAACACAAATCAAAAAATAAGTTAAAAAAAAAAACAAAGAAAATATATTATCACTTACATCTATATCCTTTTAAAATATTTACAGTTCCTCTATACTACATATGAAATATAAGCATGTGTAGATGGAATATAATCTGCTACAGGCTTCTAGGTAAGTTCATATGACACTAAGAAAGACCACAAGACCATTACCCTGTCACAAAGAAATGAGAGTAGAATAAGAATAACATCATTACATCAGAAAACTGTTCAGTTGTCTAAGTCAATAACACCATTTACAAAGGTCAGCTGCAAAGTTCATAGGCTCACCAAGATACTCTCATAGAATGTGACCAAATGAGGTTTACTTTTCAGCATAGTTCCCCTTGTAGTAGCATACACACTTCCATTGGTGTTGCAGTGTTTGGATCCCATTTTTCATCCCAAAAGTTCATCAACAACCAATATAACATCAGCCTATAAACTTTTCAGCTCCTAGCCTTATATATCAGAGATTGCAAATTGATTGTCAGGATTTTACCACAATATTTAGGATTCCTTTGTTTGACCATACAAGTTACCAGTTTAAAAATAGTCATTTGGTTGGTTGGTTGGTTGGTTTCTTGTTTATTAACTTTGCTGGTCACTTTCTTGTCTTGTTCCACATTCAATGTCTTGATGTCGTCATTTTGTCAGTTCATTCAAATTAAATGAACACGTCATTGCTGGGCTTAGTTATACTGATTAGAAAGAAGTGAATATAACAAAGGATTAGATGACAAGGTTGCATTCTCATATGACATTCCCATGATGTAACAGAAAACTCACAGAATCTGTTGATATCCTTAAGTACTGTTGGGGTACTGCTAGGATTAGTAGTAATGATGCTTCAACCTCAAAACTATACTTGACCCCTGATGAACACCCTGTTAGTGACAAACCAATTCATTTTCTTTCTCTTTTGCATCTTGTATCTAAAAATTATATATATATATATATATATATATATATATATATATATATATGAAAAAGAGAGAGAAAGACAGAGAAAGAAATCTTTGAAGATAGTGTAGACATAGAATCAACAGTACTATGTGAGTGTCAGTTTCTTGCTGAAGGGGTTATTAGACCACAAGGTCGATATCCCTTTGTATTCTGTTATGTGGGGCATTCTGGGAAGGCTAATCTCGTTTGTGGGGCATTCTGGAAAGAGTTGTCTAGTTTATACTGTGTAGTTATTTACATGGCTATATCATTAATTTGTTAATTCATTTTCTCCATTATGTTTAATTTATTTTCTCATGTTGTTATTGTATTCTTAATAATTTTAAAAATTTCTTTCATTAATTTGTTTTTTTAAAATTTAATTCATTTATTTTTTTATCTAAATAAATTAGTCACCTTGCACTATTGACTGTGTTTATATTATCCTCACTTAGATCAACATATGATCTATCACCAATTTTGAGCATCTATTATTAATAATTATAGCAAATTGCATTATTCATATGAACAAAAATATGTGCCCTTCAGGTGAAAGCATTTAAATTCTAATGTAATAAAATATTCTATTAAGACTAATGAAGCTAAATAAGAATGCAAATAAAAAGATTCCACTTTTATTTTAATTGATTTCTATATAAATTCATATTTAGGATTGATTTTAATATGTCTGAGAATAAAACAACAATAGTTGAAATCAATAACACCAAGTAATTATTTGTTAAAACCAGGATGCAAATTATCTTCATCAGATATTATGTAAACCTTTATTTCTTAGTGATATATAACACACATACATTAGCAATGTGGTTTGGTTTGTTTAATGGCATATCAACCTCTGTGGATTATTTAATGCAAAAGTTATCCTTATAGAAGGACAGTAGTGGTACTATTTGATCTATACTGGGAGGGGGGAAATAAGGGGGTTCATACCTTGCCCAAGGAAATTAGTCAAAAAAGTGAACATAATAGAATGACTGGGGTTCAAACTCGCTCACTACAATCTCATAGTCTAGTATATTAGCCATTATGCTAGAGGGACTGCACCACCAACCGGTTTCGGGGCAAATCTAACTTGGCTTAATAGACATCGTTAATAAATAAGATGTTAATTAATATTAGATAATGATCATCTAATAATCATAGAGAATATAATGTAAATAACTAAGGGAATTGTGACATCAGTGGTGATGTAGTTTTGGTTACACATTAGGATTTATATACATATTCCCCTTCCGCAACCTGCCCAATATTATTGAACAAGCTATTTTCATTTTATTATTGATACATTTGTTTCATTCATTTTTCTTTTGGTTACATTGAAATTCTTTTATAAAAAAATTTTGGATTATCATTATCTTGAGACTTTTAACATAATTGAAAAGATCTGATGAATTTATTATTCTCTCCACCTTGGGAGTTGCTATACTCACATCTACATAGAGACATGGCTGAGAGAGTTAAGACCTCGAGTCAGATATCCTAGCAGACTATCATCTGATGGTCGTGAGTTCAATCCCTGGTCTCAGTTCCAGTGGCAATGTATAGAGTAGAAAGTGACAGATATGAGATACCACTAAAGTATGGATGGCAGAATCAGAACATTCTCCCTCTGTGATTCAAATTAAAGGGTTAAGTTTGAAACTCATGTAGTGTGTTTTGGGCAAAAATAGCCAGGCAAACCCCATTCTTTTTTAGGTATACAACTGGTTTGAATCCTGTGTTACTTTTCTCCTAGACTGATTGCTAGATAACAGTTAAAGAGGTCATTGCTCTATCTACCCATAGCTTGAGGGAGAATAGTTGGATTCATGCCTTTCCCGGGAGTATTAGTGCTTTGTGGAATGCAAAAGCTTTGTTCAGGATTTGAACTCTGGTAGCTGAGTTAATTTCTTTCTAACAATAACTGCTATACCATGAGCACCTCTCTGTTTAAAAAAGAAAAAAATATGGTTACAATCACCTGACAGCTGCTCTCCCCTTGGGTGGTCTGTCAGTTTGATCATTTGCCTGCAAAGAGATTAAAAAAAAATCATTATTTCATTTTTCATGAATGAAGCTTAGATGAGAAAATTTTTTTAAAAAGTCAATAAAAAATAATTCTAGAAAACTGTGATTGAACCTGTTTAATTTACATTTAACTGTGATCCATGATGATATTAGTGCTTCTATCAAGGAAAGAGTGAAGAATTCTGATTGGCATTTTATAGTTATGTTATAGAGAGAATTTGAATAATAATAAAAAAAAAAGACTTTTTTGTAAATGCAGAAGCAACAAAATTATCATTCAGTTTTAAGTTGAACTGAAAATCGCTTTCTTTAAGTTAAACCATTTTAATTGTTCTAATAAAAAAATTGCAATGTGTTTTTTATCTTTGGTTTATATATATATATATATATATATATAAATAAATCACTGCTTACTCAAAGTTTTACTGCAAAAGGCATTCATCAACCATGTTACTGTTAGACATTAAACTGTTTTAGTATTTAAATACTATTTGTATGTTAATTTAATTTTTCAATTAACAGTATTTTGTGTGAGATATATATATATATATATATATAGTTTAAAAAAAGTATGTACATGGAGTTAAAGTTTTGAAATCAAAGCAAATTAAAATCCAAATTTCAATTTGTTTTTATGATTTAAAAATGTTCTTAACACTATGCACATGCCTTTTAAAGCAATATTTAATTTCTGTGCCAACCACAAGATATATATATATATATATATATATATATATATATACACACACATCAAAAATGAATAATTATCTCACATGGTCATGTTGGCTTCATTAATAAAAGTTTCATCTTATTTGAAAAAAATACAATTGTCAGATGAAATAGGTGTACATCATCTGATGATTGTATTTTTTCAAATACATGAAACTGTTAGTAATGAAGCCAACATTAGAGGATGAGAAAATTTATTTTAGGTATTATCTTGCTCAACTGACCAGTACATGAGCACTTGCTTGATTTAAGAAAAATGGTTATAAAAACATGTTCATTCACACACACAAATTTTAGAAAGATTAAAAACTGATTACACAGAACTAGTAATTTTCAACTTTATGTTATTGTGTGTGTGTGTGTGTGCGTATGAGTGTGCATATTCCATTTTTATATTTATGTTCTGAGAAGTAAATGAAGCCTTTTGTTGGAAATGTTTTCTCACACTCTTAGTTGGTATAAAGTTGATACTAAAGAAACTCACAATAAACAGAGTGGCAAAAATGCTTGTTTCTAAAATTGTGTCTGAACTTAGACAATCATCATCAGTAAAAAAAAAAAAAGTTTTAATTTAACTGATGTAAAGACAACATACAATTCCAGTTGATAATTGGAAACAAAATCCAATGGATTGATATAAACATTGTAATCCATACCATTTGAACTTGGATCTTTCCATCCTTTTCATAAAAGAAAAGTCGACTAGCCAGGCCTTTCTCCAAGTAAATGTCAGATTCTACCAGGTCATGTGTGACACAACTTCTGGAATATTTAACTGTCAAATTTCCTGCCACATTCCGTGAAAAATTGGATGACTGAGAGAGAAAAAGAGAAAAAAAAATTATGTAAAAACAAAGAAAAACAATCAAAATTGTATCTTGATCATGCATAAAAATATGTAAACATTAGTCTATTTTTTCCTAATAACTTATGAATATACATTGAAAGGATCAAGTTTTTTTATAAACAATTACATTTACATATTTGAAGTAGTTGGAATTTAACAAACATCAATTTCTTTTTAGATACACTCACTTAATGACCACTAAAGGCAGACTTTAAGTCACATCCCATTAATAGAATTAGATTATAACTGGAAATAAATAAGTGAAAGTACTTGATAATTAACATTTAATACTTATCTCCTTTGATAAATTATATAATCGATGGAGCAAGCATGAAGGCAGACCCCACATTGTAATTATTAAGTTGCAAAATGGATTGGAAATCACATTCTTTAATTAAATTTTAAGCATTTTAACATTGTGTTGCAAAATGTAACAAATCATGACGTGCTATCTTTGGTATGTTACAGTATTAATACAACAAAAATCAGATAAAAATAATTTGCTTGTTAAATGTACCTGAAGGTATTCAAGTTTTCCAGTATAATAGACAGAATCAACAGAGATGTCACAAGGAGCAACATTAATCATGGTCAGTCCACTTCCATCTTGGGATACTCGTGTGCTCATCATATCCTGAAAGATATCAGCGGGCTGGTTTGAAATGAAAACTTACAATTCAAGAAATCAGCATCATGTTCAAGGAAAAAACAAAACAAAACAATTGACTGTTTTATAAGACAAATTTGAGTTGTCATTTTTATATTCAATATAATTTACAGCAAAATATACATTGAAAAAATACTTTAACTATTACTATATGAAATGGTCAAAGACATTCGGGTAAGACAAAAGTTTTGCAATATTTTTGGAATATGAGGCACAATTTGGCAGCTTCAGATACTTTTGCTGGGCAATGAGATACCAAGCTTGCCTCATACTTTGTGAGTCCTACTTGCAGGATTTGCCTCAATCGCTTGGAGTATGACCATAGAAACCATGGTTTTAGGTCTACCAGACTTTGCCTGATCATTTTTTTTGAGCACCTGGTTACTTTACCATGATCAATAGTGCCTTCATATTTTGCACAACAAATGTTTTAAGTTGTTTCCATAATAATATAGCCTAGTTTAAACCAAAGTCATGCAAAATGGATCAGTGCACCAATTATCATGATACATCCAACCACGGCAGGTATCTTCCATGACTTGAACTGCTTCAGTCACATGTTATATGCACTGCAAATTCTTATGTACCAAAATATTGCAATACTTATGATTCACTCTACTATATCTATTTAAAATGGAATAATACTAATTCACTGTAAAAGGGTGCAAACTCCCAAATCAGTCCAAGCAAACTTTGTTGTCTTTTTTCCATATTATTTGATTTGAAAGCATTAGAATTATAACTACATGGTTCGGAGACATAAGTCACAATTAATTACTGTTATATTTATAATATATTTTGCATTGTTTCAGTAATTTTATTGCATTCAATTTCCAAAACCTAAACTAGATGAGCATTAATAAAAATTGCTTTTCCATACAGCCTAAGCATAATCCTATAAGAAAAGTCCAGTGGTGTACAAGAGATTCCTCTTCTCATACACCATAAGTGGTTTGAAATGACTAGCGATAGCAAAATCCTACCTGTTGTAGATGTCAAGCTGGCTGGCCTAATTCATGCATACAGTAATGAAAACAAGCCATGACACAAGGTGAAGAGAAATCCATATTCTTGTATAGTTTACTTTTTTTTATCTTGTCCATAAATTTAGAATTATTAATTCTCATTGTCAAAAATATTAAGAAAGGTTTAAAGAAAATAAGAGATTGTACAAAAATGTAGTGACAATTTCATCTTTAAAGATATTTAACACTTAAATGAAGATTTGTATATCTGTGTATATTTATAAAGTATGTATGGTGGTGGTAGTGATAAATTGACTTACATTGAGATGAAGCTGAACAAAACCTGCCATAAGAAAAGCGGATGTTGCAAATATCATTCCGGTTACCATTCGCTGTAAAGGTCTGAAAAAGATAGTGAGTAACAACAAAGAGTAAAATCCAGAACATGAAATAAAGAGTTTTCAGATCTTATTTTATTTTTTCTATGACAGGTGAAATGGAATTGTTAAACAAAGTTCACACAATATATTGCACAGTTTTTTGCTTGGTTTCTCACAAAGACTTTTTGAAAAGATACAAATATATTAAATCCCCAGCTAGGATGTATGCTTAGGGTAATGTTTATTGTTGTAGGAAATGGAATTGGTGACCAGAGTTCAAATCCTAGACAAGGCTGTTTGTGTTTCACTATGTGCTAAAGCCGTAGGGAAAGGTATGAATACATCTGTTATCCTTACTGCTATGAGTAAATAGTAGGGCAGACTGATTTTTAGCACTGATTAGGCAACCAGTCTAGGAGATGGAAAAACTTCAAACCACCTATACTCTGTTAAAATATTGACTTTACATCACAGCCTGCTCATGGCTGAAAAGTTGGGTAAATACCTATTTCATTCCCGCTCCACAAGCAATGACTAAATAGCAGGTCAATCAGAATTCTTTATCATTGTAGAAGCAATCTATCTTGAGTCTCAGATAATAAATTAAGTTAAAGATATTTCCTAATTGTTGGTACTATGTAACCTAGGATAACTTATCACATGTTACTTGGAGTGAAGATGGGTATCACCAAGTAACTTCCACCACCTTAAAAGATAAAGAATATGGTATCTTGACAACCGAGTTGAGAAACATCTATTTGTTTTCTACAGTATGGAAAAATCTAAAATGGAGTAAATTTTAAATAATTTGTAAATCGTTAAAAGTAGCATTGAAATTTGATAAATAATGATAAAAAATAAAATAGCAAATAAATATGTTTCATTTTATGTAAGATTAAATGTCCAGGTAATATTGCTAGATTTACAGTAAATGATCACCTAGACAGATCATGCATAGGTTTCAAAATAAGAAATAAGGGATATATCAATAGTACACAGAGCCCTTACACATACTATAGAGATAGGTCACCATAGAAGATGAAGGAAGAACAATGTGAAAAAAAAAGAGCAATATTGTTTAAATACTAGAAAATGCAAAAAGTTGGATAAGCAAATTAATTCTTTAAAAGGTTAAAGTTAGCATAAACTATAATTAAAAAAGATTTACAACAAATAATAATAATAATAATAATAATAATAATGTACAAAATATCTGACAAAGTTATAAACTTCATCACTGAAGCCATGAAAAATTGGAAAGTAGAATTAACAGCAGGAGGAAAAACTTTAGCAAAAGTGAAAATCAAAAGTAGCATCTTCCAGGGAGACTCACTCTTGCCACAATTTGTAATGATATCACTTAATTACTTAGGAAGTGCACTAGGGGCTACAAATTTACAAAATCACAAAAAAAGATTAATCATTTTATGTACATGAACGACACCAAGTTATTTGCATAAAGGGTTAAAAAAAAACTGGAGATGCTGATGCAAACAATAAGATATGGTGAGAATATAGAAATGGAATTTGCCATAGAAAAATGTGCCATGCTCATAATGAAAAGTGGGAAAAGAAAAAAAAAAACATAAGAAATAAAACTGCCAAGTCAGGAAAGAATTAGAATGCTCGGAGAAAAGGAAAATTACAAGTACTTGGGAATATTGGAAGCAGACACCATCAAACAAGTGGAGATAAAAAAAAAAAAAAGAAATGAATACCTTAGACGAATGAGAAAACTTCTTGAAACCAAAATCTGGAGCAGAAATCTTATCAAAGAGATAAACACCTGGGCAGTCCCCTTGTAAGATACTTGGGACCATTCTTTAAATGCTCCAAAGGACAAGAAAATTGATGACTATGCACAAGGCCTTACATCTGAGGACTCAAGGACTACATTAAAAAGAGCAAAGAAAGACTAATTACAGTGGCCAGTAACAGCATTGACAACTTAAGAACAAACTGAAAAACAATAACAATTTGGTAATAGAAATGGGAAGATAAACAACTGTATGGATATTTGAAACAACAATTGGGAGATTGTATATGAGAAGACCAGGATATGGATACCAAAAGGAAACCTTAAGAGAGAAACTGAATCTCTTTTAATAACAGCACAAAATATTGTCAAAAGGAGCAATTATATTAAAGCAAAAATCGATAAGACGTAACAGAATAACAAGTGAAGGTTATATGGTGATAAAGATCAAATGGTTAAGTGAATGCAGCACTAGAACAAAATGAGTACAAGTCAAGGCATTACTGGATGGGAAAGGTGATCCACTAGGAATAGTGCAAGAAATTGAAATTTGACCATACTACCAAATGGTATATGCACAAACCAGAATCTGTTCTAGAGAATGAGATGCATAAAATTCTCTGGAATTTTGAGATACAAATAGATCCCCTATGTCCAGCCAGAAGATCTGACCTTGTGTTAATTGCTGTCAAGTGGATTTCACTGTTTTGGTGGACCATAAAGTAGAAATAAAAGAAAGCAAAAAATAGACAAGTACTTGGACCTTGCCAGAGAACTAAGAAAGCTGTGGAATATGAAGGTGACCATGATACTAATTACAATTAGTACACTTTGAATAGTCTCTAAAGACTTGAAAAAGGGATTAGAAGAATTGGAAATCAGAAGAATTAAAACCATCCAAACTACAACATTGTTGAGATCGGTCAGAATAATGAAAAGATTCCTATAGACCTGAGGAGATTTGTTGTTATTCAGACTCCAGTGAATGATCACCAGTTGACACTGGTGTAAAAAACTCGCAAGGATTAAAATAATAATGAATCATATTATATTAATCTAATTTTTGTATGTATGAGGTGCATACGATAGAGTTTCCAGACTTTTTTGTATGGGCATTTAAAATTGTCGTAGACTCTTGAAAATTCAGTATGTTATTGCTATACATCATGAGATGACTGGCCAATTTTTATGATTTCAGGTTCAAATGAACAGCTACAGCAGGAATTGGAATACACCCTACTAAAGCCTGATTGTCACAGCTGGTGAATTTCAAAAATGCAATCTGACACTTTAGAAGAACGATATGCAATAAAATTGTGTTTTAAACTTGGAAAAAATGCTACAGAAACGTATGGAATGCTTCAGACTGCTTTTCGACCATCTTGCATGAATTGAGCATCAGTTTTTGAGTGGCATAAGAGATTCAAGGAAGGCAGGGAGTCTGTGAGGGATGATGAGAGCTGTGGGAGGAGTAAGGAAGTCAATACACCACAGTTGATTGGCCAAAGGGTTAGGGTTACTATGTTGAGGTTTTAAGGGAGTTCAGGAAGAGATTCTGTCGGAAGAAGCCAGCACTCTTCAAATCGGGTCAGTGGTGTTTCCACCAGGACAATGCACCAGTCCACAACTCCATCCTTGTCACAGACTATTTGACCAAGATGGGCATCAAGACAGTTCCTCAGCCTCCCTACAGTCCAGACCTTGCTCCCTGTGACTTTTGGTTATTCCCTAAGCTCAGAGGCTGTCGTTATGAGACAATTGAGGAGATGAAAGAGGCTGTGAGGAAGGTCATTGACACACTCACACAAGAGAACTTCCATGGGGCCTTCCAGAAGTTGTTGGAATGGTACAAGTGCATTGCAGCTGTAGGAGATTACTTTGAAGGGGACTAGAGTTTCATGTGTGTACTATCAATAAAATTGCCCATATGAAAAAAAGTCTGGAAACTTATTATATGCACCTCGTATGTCACTGGAATATAGGTTTTTATTAGCACAATAGCATTAAAATGTTCTTAGTGAATGATGCAATTTAATAGAGGTGTTCATTTGCACTCACCCTGATCATTATAATTTCTTATGAGAGATAATTATTGAATGTTAATTTCAGAATATCTCTCCATATTTATTAATTTGCAGTCGATTATAACAAATTCTATAAACTGGATGTCATCTAGCATTAAGTTTAATGGCCACCAAAGATGACCTTTCAATAAGAAATAATTGTCAGTGATAGTATTTATAAATACATAAAAATGAGTATAACCTGTTGGGTATTCGACATCTATCCATGATTGGGTAAATGACACTTTCAAACAAAGGAATCATCAAAATAATGAGGATTGGGTTTAAGGCCTGAAACATAAAATAAAATAAATTGAAAGAAAAACAAAAAACCTATAAATTTCAACAAAAGAAATTCAAAATAGTGGTAAAAATGAAAAATGCTTAAGATTTTTATTTCTTTAGTTTTTATAAAAAAATGACAGAAGTGAATTTAAATTATGAATTCTAACCTTGCATTAGATTTTATATATATATATATAAAAATCAGGATCCTATTGTGCTGTACATAATATACTAACAAGCAGAATAATAATATATTACTCAGTCATCTTTGATTTTGTAATTAGTCTACCGAGTTTGTTGTGATAAGTATGAAGATAATTGGAGAACTTCATTTGGGACAAAAAGAGTTACTTACTTGCATTTGATCAGGTTTTAAAATGCCCAACTTTCCCTGAAAATAAAAAAAAGAGAGTAAATATATTCTAAACAAATATATTTTAAACAATACACTCAAAAAATAAAACCATTCTTTAAAAAATTAAATCATAATCAGAACTGTCTTTATTATTTCAGAAAAAAATTTGGAAAACAAAATTATTAACATAAATTAGAATCAACTGTCTTCATTAAATTTCTAATTGACTGAAAAATATTTTTCACCGAATTGAAATATGCACATAAAAATCTACTAAATATCTTTTTTGTTCATTTTTCTATTATTGCATAACTCGAAGATGGCTAGAGGTCCAGGAGACTGGGGTGCAATCATAAGTCAAGTCATAACAAAGATGCCTAGAGCTATTACGGCAATAATTTTTGTAGATATTGATGTGACCCTTGGGTATATTTTTAGCATATTAGTTTTGGAAAAATGTTAAGTGTTTGTCTGACTGTGAAAAGTCATTTTTTTGTCAGTATTGTTAAGAGTTATCTCCCCTTGAATAAGCAGAATAGTGGTGTTAGTGTATGATTTGCACAGCATTCATTGTATACCAATGTATGGAGAAGAGGGCAATTGCAGTTCACTTAATTTTGACAGAGCAAGTAAGACTGGCATCATCAGAGTTGTCTATTTCAGAAATCACCATAGAAAATGGATACCAGCTGCTGATTGAAAAGCTGGATAGTGTGTTTTGGTAAAATTAACTGAAGATCCTTTTTAATGCTAATCTCAGATTAAAGAATTTAAAATGAGAACTTGGAGACATTAAGCAATATTTAAGAGCATAGAGCTCTCTGATACCATAGTGACGTGCATGTTGTTAAAAAGCTGAAACCTTGGGGACATTCACTTCCAACTAACATTATCAATAGTGCTGGAGATGACATCTGATAATATGAGATGAACATTAAAAAAACTATTTACAAAAAGTAGGGGGAAGTATTTACAGCTACTAGAAGTGAATGTGTCCAAACCTTAATGAAGAACAAGCTCAGTAAGGATGTTAAAGCCTTCCACAACAGACAGAACTGGAGGCAATACGAGTCATGTGGTGATTGCTGAGTTTATCAAGAATGAGGGGGAAAAATAACCCACTTGGTGCTGATAACATACCTAGAAAATGACATTCTAACAAACATTGGGTTCATAGTTGTTCCCATACCAATGATAGTGAAGCTGAGGAGGTACAGGTACTATTAATGGTGTCCGTTTGGTTTGATGGCATATCAACCATTGTAGATTATTTAATGCTAAATCCAGTTTATATATATATATATATATATATATATATATATATATATATATATATATATATATATATATTAGATAAATATGATTTGTAAATATAAGTCAACAAAGTTAAATAGTTCCAAGTATTGCTATATATCACTAACAATTTAATTAAACGTCAATCATTTGTTTACACACACTTAAATAACCAAACGGTTCTATTTCAAACAATTCAATTTGGCATAACTCATTTGTTTGCACTCAGTTTAAATGTCATACAGGTGCTACCACTCTGAGCCAGGGTGGACCTGGGAGCAATGGCAATGAAGGGGTACTCCACATTCCCCAAAGCTCTAGTATTACTCAAGCTTCACCCTCAGATTGTTTAGTGTCATATCCAGGACACTTGTAGTGGGAGGTCTTGATCAACTGTACAGTTCCTGCCGAGTGGGCTGGATGACGTTAGAAGAACCACTGAATCAAGTCATAGCTTTATTAACATTAGTTTTGTTGTGCTCAACCTAGGTTGCTCAAAAATGGTGTGTGAAAGAGCATAGCTAACCAGCTTCTTAGATATCCATGATGCAAATGAAAAACAATGGTGAAAAATGAGCTATCTAATTCCACATAAAAATTTGGAGAAGGACAGAGAGTAAGAGCCCTGAAAAGTGTCAGTATACCATATGTCATGGCTAAAAGGGCCATCAACATTAGGACAAATGTTGTAGTGTGGAACATATCATTGTTGCTGAGTAAGTTCTCACTGGAATGAGCAGGTATGATGATCGACTTTAGAATCCAGTGAAGGTGTTTGTGAAATCTTTTTAACCAAATACATCCAGCTGTGGACACTACAGGCCTATTTTTAGACCCCCAACACCAAAGACAGTATGGAGAATACTTTTAGTTGAAAAAATATGGACAAGAAAACAAGTGAACTCAAATTGTATAAGCAGTTTGAAAATCCTTCATTTGGAAAACCCAGGCAAGATACCAGATGTGAAAGGGACCTAAGTGAAGCAGGATGTTTTGTTTAATGGCATATCAACCTCTGTGGGTTATTTATTTCAAAAAAGGGTTAAATTGGTTTTGTCTTATATGTGGGTTTTGTTGTCTATGATCAACAAATCGTACGTTCTACTCATCACTATGCAATTTCACTCAAATGACGACAAAGGAAAAACAGAGGCTTCTTATGCAAATCAGTAGTAGATAGTCTGCATACGAAGCTTGAGAAGTTTCGTTACTTTATGCATGTAAGCATTAACAAATCATTTTACTATAGTTTTTAGGGTTTAGGGCATGGGTTTTTATGATAGTGTTCAATTATATTTGGTCAGATTTTAGTAAAAAAATTGATTTGGTTAGACCTTGAGTGTGGCATGATAATAATCATTAATGTGTGTGTATGTATGTGTGTGTATATATATATATATATATATATATATATATATATACACACACACACACACACACACAGATGGATGGATGTATACGTGTAGGTCTCTGTGTGTGTGTTTGTGGATGGGTGGCCAAAGAAGGGATCTTATCTTCGGCATCTTTGACCGGTGTCAGAGTGTCTACAGGGACCCCTTGGTCTATTTTGGCGTGAAGACCACATAAAGTTAGTCTGTAAGTAGTAAGACTCCAGAGCAGAGAGTCAGACATTCAGAGCTCAGGATGTGGGGCTGGGCAGTCAAGCTCAGGATGTGGGGCTGGGCAGTCAAGCCCAGGACATGGAGCAGAGAGTAGGCTCTAAGACATGGGTCCAGAGCAGTCGGAGAGTGGTATGGAGTCAAGAACAAAGACACAGAGCAGTGAAGACAATGACCAGATGAGTCACCATCTTTGGTAGCTGTGTAGGATTTTTGCAGAGTTCTCGTGATAGCCACACATACACAGAGAATGTTAAAATGTGCCACCTTCACCTTTCTGCATTTTGCAGTTCTGAATCAATGTTTATTTCTTCCTTCCATCCTCTGTTTTTGTTTGGTTTTTATTTTTTTTGTACAAGCTGTGAAATGTCCACACAACTGGGTGTGAGAAGAAACAATGGGGTCTACACCACTAGATGAATGGCCAAACCAACAAATCCTGCTGGTGTGTGTGTTGTTTCATACAAAAAAAAAAAAAAAGGTGTTTTTTCTTTTTTAAGAAAACTAAAGATATCCACTGGATTGGTGTTTTTTAAAAGGGTCCTTTTGGTTGCTTATCTGGTAGTATTTGGGCTAGTTTTCTGAAGCTGTCACAATTTAAGAGAATGTATTTAATTGTATGGGGTACTTTGCACATTGAGCTTATTGGAGTGTCTATTCTTTTTAATAGGTGTGAGTGTGGCCAGTACAAAATCTGGAGAGTATCACCTCTTCCTTTCTGTAACAGGCCAGATATTCATCAATGACATTTTGTACATGGTGAACTTGTTTTGTGTTTGATCATCTCAAGATTTTTGCCATTTGTAATGAACAAATTTGTTTATAGTTGGTTTTAGATCAGTATATAGGATTTTTGGACTGGATATGTCTGTCAGGAGTGCTTTTTTAGCTGCTTTGTCAGGCCTTTAATTTCCATGTATACCAATATGGCTTATTAGCTAAGTGAGAATGATGCTATTATTATTGGAAAGAGTGTTATTTTTATTTATGAGTTTTGTTATGAGAAGAGTTCTGCAGTGCTAGGAGGGCTGATTTGGAGTTTGAGTAAATAACAAATTTGGAAGATTTGAGGTTAGCTATAATGTTTATGGCTAAACTAAAAGTTGTGACTTCTGTGCTATAGATTGATGATCCATTTGTGAGATGTTTTAGCATTTTGTAGTTTTGGAAGAAAGTAGCACAAGCAACTTTCATTCCCAGTTTAGACCCATCAGTATAGATGTGGAGATGATTTAGAAAGTTATTTTTGATGTTAAGGAATTTCTTTTGGAAAGTTATGAGGTATGTTTTGGCTTTGGATAATTTGGCTAATTTTAATTTTACTATTGGTTGATGTATGGTCTGTGTTTCTGTTTTTGGGAGGATTAGTATTGAATTATTTCAGCATTGATTTTGATTTCATTTAGAAAGGTTTGGATTCTAAAATTAAGAGGTTTGGCGGCCTTTGCATTATTTCCAAATAGGTTTTTGTATTTTATTTCCATGATACAGTTATAGGTAGGGTTTTGGGGACATGAGATGAGTTTAGTGAAGTATTGGAGTGCAAATCAAGGAAAGTGGAGATTTGTTGACTTCTATGCATAAGCTTTCATTTGGAAAGGTAGTGAAGGCTCCTAGGGCATTATGGAGTCCCTGGTGGTGAATGGTTTCAAGTTCTTGGCGGTAGGATTTTCTGGCTACTCCACATATAAAGCAGCTGTAATCAAGTTTTGATCGCGTTAGACATCTGTGTAATTTGGTCAGGGTCTTTTTACCAGCACCCCAGTCTATATGGGCTATGGTTCTCAGGAGTTGGATAGTTTGGTTGCATTTGTTTGATGTGGGAGATGAAGGATAGTTTTGGGTCAAGAGTAATGTCTAAGAATTTGTATTGATGGGTTATGGGTATTTCAGTACCATTTAGTTTTAGGGTGGGTTGATTATACATTTTGTGGATTTGACAGAAGTGTAGGCATTTGGTTTTGTTACAAGAGATTAAAAAATTGTTTTTCATGGTCCATTTTAATATCTTGTTGATGTATTGTTGCATTTTTCTTTCTATGGTAGCCATATTTTTGGAGCAGTAACAAATAAGGAAGTCGTCGAGATATATTGATCCATTGATTTCTGGTGGGAGGCAGGTTATTTTATCAATTTTGATTATGATTAGGATCACAGATAGGATGCTACCCTGAGGTACACCTATTTCTTGTGGTTTTGGATTGGAGAGTGTATTGTTAATTCATGTTTGGAAGGTCTGGTCTCCTTGTGTTTTTCTGATGAGGGGGTTTGTTATTTTATGAAGATGAGAAATCTGCCTTGTAGGCTGAGATCTTTGAGTATACCATTTCCAGGTCAAAAAGGACTCCAACCAGATGTTACTTTTTGATGAATATTTCTCTGATTAGGGTTTCTATGCAGACTCTTTGGTCTATGGCACTTCTTTTGGCTCTAAAGCCTGTTTGTAGGTTTGAGAGGAGATTGTTTGATTCAAGGAACCATGTTAGACTTAGATTGATCATTCTTTTGAGAGTTTTGCAGGTACAGCTAGTTAAAACTATAGGTGTATAACTGGTAGGGTTTGTGGGATCTTTTTGTTTTATGAGGATAAGGATGGTTGTGGCTTGCTTCCATAAGGTAGGGATGTTGCCAGAGATCCAGATATTGTTGCATATATCTAGAAGATATTTCAGGGATATTGTTGGGAGTGCTTTGAGGAAAGTGTAGTAGATTTCATTTGGATCAGGGGCTGAGTTATTAGATTTGGATATTGAGTTTTGGGGATTGGTTAGGGGGAAGGGTTGGTTATAACTCTCAGCATTGTCAGAAGTGAATTTTATTATGTTCTTTTCTTCTTTGATTCGAAATGAGTTGAATTGATTTGAGTAGTTTTTTGTGGATGACAAAATGTTCTGCAATCAGGTTGGCTATGTGCTTTTCATTTGTGGCATTTGTGTTTCCGTGAGAGAGCTGATTTATTGGGTTGTTGATGCTTTTTTTTGTTATTTTTTTTTATAAAGTCCAAATTAATTTGGGATTTGTATTGGAGTTTATAATCAAAGCAAAGGTTCTTTAGGAGGATCTTTTGACTTCTTTGATGGTACGTCAAGTTTCAGTTCTTTGCATTTGTTTAGATTTTCTGATGAGGGGGTTTGTTTTGAATTTCCTGAGGGTTGTTTGATGTTTTCTTAAGTTTTTGCATTCTTCTGTGAACCATGGGATATTGTTGTTTGGGGGATAGTTTTATTGGCTCTGGTAATTGTTATGGTAATTTACCCACACATGCATGAATTCTCCCAGCTATAAATAGCAGCAGGTATTGCTCTTAGGCAGAAGGCAATATTCCAGCAGACAGCTTTGTTAGTCAGACTGAAACAGTCTCACTGGTAACCCTCTCATTTGTATATGTTGTATTATTGTTCTTTGTTAATATATTTAACTCAATTCCTCTCTTGTGTCTTTATTTCTAGCCCGAACAAGACAACAGTAATGAAGGCATTTGTAAAATGTATTATGGGTTCTTCTTGATTTGTATTTGTTTCTGGGATTAGTGTGGTAAGGTATAGTTTTTTGTAGGATTGCCAATTTGATTTTTAAAAATTTCATTGTGGGGGTTTTGTTTGTGATTCTGTTTTTTTAATTTTTTTATTGTAGACGTTTCCATTAATATTAGGTAGTGGTTAGTGCCACAGGGGTTTTTGTATTGTATACTCCCCAGTTATAAGTCTATGGATAAGCATAATATTATGTCTGTCCTGTACCCACAACTCAAGGTGTTTAGTCTCTCATGGTGATAAGTATTTATGTTTATGCTGTGGAATTTTTTCTATTTTAGCAATATTTCAGCTTGTTTTTGGTTGCAACCTCAGTAAATATGGTTCCATTTTTTAGATTTTTGACCAATTTTGTTAATTTTTATCTTGATGTTTTTTTTTGTTTTTTTTTTACACCTTATTTGTTTATGAATTTTTCATTTAACTATATTTTACTAAAAGATGCCTTATTGAATTATCTTTGGTATTAGCCATAGACAAGTTACAGTCTGAAATAAATAGCCATTGGCATTACATTCTGGGTAAAATCATTTTTTAATTACTATAAAAAGCCTGACTCATGAGGGTCATTTAATTTGATGTTTCTTACAAGGAAGGAGTATCTTTCAGGATTTAATGCTGCATTGGATTAAATAATCTTCATTGGTTTTGGTCTTAATATAGATTGTGAGTTGAGTGAAACTGAAACCCTTTTTACAAGTTAATTCTCTGCATTACTATTTAATGTTACAGCTTTCGAGCAGAAAAAAATTTTATCACATTTATTTTGTCAAGCTTTTACATATATAATCCCTAGATAAACTTATTTTTATTTTAGTTTGAAACTAAGTTCTTTTTGCTCAAGAAAATGGTAAAAAAAAAAACTAGTCATTTTAGTCATTTGTTCTTCTCATTACTTGATAAAAAATTAAAGTTGGCATTTTTGTAATTTTTTTTTATATGAAAAAAAAAGTTTTTTTTTTTTTTTTTTTTATTTAGTGCACTTGTTCCATGATTTTTATTTCATAATTCTGGAAATTTTCACAATTGAACTTGGGAAGTCAGAAACTTAGGGAAGATTTTTGCTATTTTACTTACTAGACTGCCATCCATTAATTGGGCCTGAAGTGTCCATCTTGAGCCCTTAATAAAAAAAAAAAAAAAAAATTATTAAACAGATAAAAAGGAGAAAGTATACAAAAGTACATCTATAATCGAAACTGGTTTTTATATATGAATTATAAATATGAATGAATGCCATCAAACATGTAAAAACATGAAGGTGCTAGCCATGAACATTTATTTCATCCCCTTCGCAATAAATTTTAATTAAAAAAACTAAAAAAAGATAAAAATACAAAAATTAAATAGTTGATCAAACTGGAATATATATATATATATATATATATATACACACATACACACACACTAAGATAAGTTTAAAAAAAAAAAAGAAAAGAAAAAAGAGCTATATATAGGAGGATAAGTAAAAAAAAAAAAAATTGCTACATTTTGATATGTGCTAGTTTGTAGCACATATATACCTTGAACAAAACTGTTCAAGCTGTGGAAGACACCAACTGTGATTGGTAGACTTACGGTAGTAGATTCACTGACACATTTTGCATTACTTTGCTCCATGTGTGATTTGATGGGTTGGGTGGTTTGCTTGGTTTTATGGCATATCAACCATTGTAGGTTATTTAATGCCAAATCCATTTCGAGGTAAATAATCTGTTCTATTGAAAACAGTTCAGTTTAGCATAAGTACACAGTGTAATTGTCAAAAACATTTCCATTTCAAACTATTCAAGCAGTTATATGTAACAATTCAGTTAAGTGTAAATACAGTTTTAATGTCGAAAAACAGTTCTATTTGAAATAATTCAGTTAAGCATAAGCATGCAGTTAAAGTGTAAGAACGGTTTAATTGTCAAAAACGTTTCTATTTCAAGCTATTCAGTTTACTCAATTCATTTTAGCATAAGTATGCTGTTAGTTCTATTTAACCCAGAGATAGGGCCCTATCAGGTGCTACCACTCCGGGCCAGAGTGGACCTGGGAGCGATGGCAATGAAGGGGTACTCCGCATTTCCCAACGCTCCAGCACTGCTGGAACCTCACCATCAGATTGTTTAGTGTCATATCAGGACACTCATTGGTGGGGGGTCTTACCCCTCTGCAGAGGTGCAGTCAGTGTATTCTACAGCCCCAGCTGACTGGGCAATACACAGATTTAAATGTCAGACAGTTTTATTTCAGATAATTCAGTTTCGCATAAGTACACAGTTTAGACGTCAAAAACAGTTCTGTTTCGAGCAATTCAGTTCAGCACAAGTACGCAGTTCCAATGTCAAAACAGTTCTATTTTAAACAATTCAGTTTACTCAATTCATTTTAGCATAAGTATGCTGTTAGTTCTATTTAACCCATAGATAGGACCCTTATCAGGTGCTACCACTCCGGGCCAGAGTGGACCTGGGAGCGATGGCAATGAAGGGGTACTCTGCATTCCCCAAAGCTCCAGCATTGCTGGAACCTCACCATCAGATTGTTTAGTGTCATATCCAGGACACTTGGGGGGGGTCTTACCCCTCTGCAGAGAAGCAGTCGGTGTATTCTACAGCCCCAGCCGACTGGGCAAGTGTGATTTGAAAGCTACACTTATGAATGTACAATGTAATTTAATTTGGAAACTTAGGCTTTATGAGCTTGAAATGGATCATAACACTTCAGAAGATAAAATATTTGTTGTGAAAAAAGTGATCACAGTAACCAGATAGTTGAAATTTTGGTTGGGTTGCAAGAAGATTGATGATCAAGCAGGGTCAGGCATAAAACCATAGATTCTGTGGTAGTGCTACAAGCTTGACATCTAATAGTCCATTGTGGTTTGTCAACTTCACCAACAAGCAGTACTTGCTTAGCAGGGCTGAGTTTATTGCTGAGCATCTGAGGTGCCCTTATAGAGAAATGCTGAGAAGACTAAGCATTTTTTGTGATAGTTATACATGAGTCGTGATTTGATTTCAACTTGGCGGGAGGTTAGATAAATCAATACTTTGTACTAGTTACTCTATAAAATATACTAAACATCTTCACTTGGTCAAAGAATGTTTAGTCAAAATTGCTAGATCCAAGGAAGTCAGGAAATAGTTCTATTTTCAACATTTTTTCTCAACAAACATAAATAAATATACTAGTTTGAGTCAAGAGTTCTGCAATATTTTGGTAATTTATTTGCTTTATTCTTCAATTTATAACAAAGCAACCAAAGTACAAGCCATTGGGATATACTGTCTGAAACCACCTTTTAGCCAGTGCTTTGTCTCACACTGATACCACTTCTTGTCCTTTGAGGTAAAGAACTCCTTCACTGAAGCTTTCAACCTTCCCTCTGTTGTTGATTCATCATCAGTATAAGATATGAGCTATGGATCAGAACAAGTAATAATCCAAGGGAGTTAGATCCAGACTATATGTTGGGTGAAACATATGCTAATATACATAATTGTGTATGCATTTTTTTTTATCCAGAACTTTTTTCAGTGTCACTTGAAACATTTTTCCTATTAAAAAACCTAATTACATTCATATCCATTAATTCTTTTTCTAATCAGTAACTTTCTCCAACATCTGTTACATTACTTGCAAGTTATTTCAGAATACTAAAAAATCTTGAAAATAAGCCAATGTATGTAGAATTTAAAAATATATGTAAACTGTACCTGTTGATCAAACAGTGCCCAAAATAAAGGCAATGGAACAAACATCACAAGGACACGTAATAAGGATTTCACTTCTTCTATGAATACAGGCTGAAAAACAGAAAAGGAAAAGAAATACATTAAAAATAATACATACAAGTACCCAATGTGCAGGTTTAAAATGAATGAATTGAAAAAAAAAAAAAAAAAAAAAAAAAAAAAAGGGAAACACTAGAAGAACATGTGTATATCTATAAAAAGACCAAACATTTAAGCTTTCACACTTTTGAAGTATAAGCCTCTGATCCTCACATTGTTGTAAGAAACCAAAAATTTTTTCGCCCTAATGATTCTACACACACAGACATATATATATATATATATATATATATATATATATATATATATATATATACATACACACACACACACAGAGGGGTGAAATGAATATTCATACATATGAACATTTTTATTTTTTATTTCAAACATAGCCTGAACAAAATTTTTCTATACATTTACTGTATAAGGATATATTCTACTTATATGTGTATATAAACTTAAGTTTTTCAGAAATTAATGTCATTTATTCATTTTCAGGAGTGAAAATAGTAATCGTACAGTACAAAAAAAAAAAACAACTCATTATCTTCATTTAATACTTTGTAGAATGCCCTTTATTCACTTTAACAGTCACTAACCTTTTCCTGTAGTTCTCAATTAATTTCTTGCAATAATTAGTAGGTATTTTGTACCATTCTTCCTGGCATATTGTCTTGAGATTATCGATGTTTGCTGGTGCTATTTTCGGATTTGAATTTTCAAAAATTGCCATAAGTTCTCAATTGGATTGAAATCCAGGGACTGACTTGACAATTGTTAAACATTAGCATTATTTTCAGACAACCACTTCTTTGTAGATTTAGCTGTATGCTTGAGATCATTATCCTGCTGGAAAATGTAATCAGAAGGTAGCACAAGATTCTCAACCGAAGACATTAAATTTTCTTGCAAGATCAGTTTATACTTTTGAGTATTCATTTTACAGTATATTACTGATATTTTGCCCACACCTTTTGCTGAAAAACATACACACACATACATATGTCTGTACACACACACACACACACACACATATATATATATTATATACCCACACATTTTTTTTTTTTATTAGGACCTTGAACAAGTTCTTGCTGATTTTTTAGGAAAAGTAAGGTTTTATTTTCAAAAATTAGTTAGAAACATGTCACTGAAAGTATTGTCCATCGCTAGCTACAACCTTTTCCAATCTTTCTGGTAGCATTTGAATTCCACATAAGAAAAACAACATCTTTTGAGGCTAACCACAAGTTGACCCATTTTTTTGCATCTTCATAAGAATAAAAGTGCTGCTCAACCAGGCCATGTGTCATTGATCGGAACAAGTGATAATTGGATGGGTGAATACGGCGGTTGCATTACGACTACTCATTTAAGCCTTTCCAGGTAAGTTTTCATCCATTGTGCAACTTGTGACCTAACTTTGTCATGTCTGCTTTTATAGCAGCCATTTTTTTTTTCAATCCTTGACTCAAAGGCATCACTAGTAGTAGATAGTGATCTCCTGTGATGGTTTCAGTCAGTTTGAGCAGCTCATAATAAACTACACCCAGCTAATTTCACCAAATGCAGAGCAAAAGCTTTGAACCATGGATCTTTGGCTTTGACACCGATGTTGATGCATGGCCGGGCTTATCGCACGATCTTCTATGCTTAGGGTTATTGTAGTGTATCCCTTTTTCATCACCAGTCATGATACGATGCAAAAAAACCTTTCTTTTTCTGTCACTGAAGCAGCTATTCATATGTAACAAGACACCATTCAACATCTCTTGGTTTCAACTCATATGGCACCCAATGTCCTTGCTTTTGAATTATTCCTAATGCTTTCAAATGTTTCAAAACTGCTAATGATTCTGCATGTTTAGCTTGTACCTGATACGAGTCTTCATGAAGTAATGCTGCCAAATCTTTATCTTCAAATTTTCTTGGTGCACCAGTGCATTCCTTATCTTCAACACCAAAATCATTATTTTTGAAGCATCTAAACCAATCTCTGCATGTTGTTTCCGACAGAGTATGTTTGTTATAATTCTCAACATGAATTCTGTGAGCTTCAGCTGAAGATTTCTTTTGAAGAAAGTAGTGCAGTAAAATTCCTTGCAAATACACTTTCTTTTGCATGAAATCCAACATGTTTAATGCTATGAAAAACAAAGTTGTTTACACTTAAGCAAAATGGCATTCACTGGATTTCAAGCTTGCTTATAGTATTTCCTTATAGATATGTTACCATCAGAAACTACACACATGCAGTTCTGGGAACGACATCTGTTGGAAAACGACAACTTATTCAAGGTTCTAATACATATATTCATCTGGGAAAAAGAAAAAATTCATATCTTATCAATCTATCCATTTTTAAACATATGTTGCGATTCTTTTAACATATATAGATAGATACTGAGATAGACTGATTTGATATGGATTTTTTTTTCGCCAAATAAATTTTGGGACGCTAATTACATCACAAAAATTTAAAACATAATCCTACCAATAGAAACTGAATGTTTTAAAACTTTCTCATCTTTTTCATTTTATTTAATAACTTACAGCCTGATGAAGGTCTAAATACTGAAATGTTTAATGTTGGCAAATATTCTAACAAACAAAATCACCCTCTGAAGATCTGTTTTCTCATCTTTATACAGTCAGATTTATTTTCAGTTTCTCCCATATATATATATATATATATATATATATATATATATATATATATACACACACACACACACATATATGATCAGTCCATTGGCATAATGGTTAAAGTATTCATCAATGGTCATTCAAAAGACTCCAAAATGGTACTTGATGCCCCTTTCTTAACACTCACCATTATAAGGTATGGATAAGGGTAAGTGGATCAATCTAAAGAAAGAATCAGCACCCTCCCCTACACTATAGTGTAGTAGCTATGGAAAAGAGAGCCTTTACATTGCCCTCAACTACTTCATATTATATATATATATATATATATATATATATATATATATACACATACATACATACATACATATATATATTGTCATCCATAGACAGACTGCTTTGTTGTATCACAACTCTTCAGTGTGGCTAGAATTCAAACTGGGATCAAAACCCGTCTAACTTTATGTTAAACTGATAACTTACTACTCAGCCATTACAGTGACCTACATCAGCTCGGGAATTTAATCCATTTTACACACACATGTGCATGCAAACATGTTCATATATATATATATATATATATACACACACACACACACACAAGATTCATTCAATACAAGGAATTTTTTTTAAAAAAGCAAAATAGATTTTTTTGTTTTTTAAATTTTTCCGATAAATGTAAACTTTGCATTGTTTAAGTTTGGTTTATTATGAAAATTATTTTAATCTTGCAAAAATATTTGTTTTGAGGCTATTCAAAATGTTAGTAAATCCTGGCTTGAACAGAATTTTGTCATCAGGGTTTTGGAGGCTGAGACGTGTAAAACATGTGAAATTTACATAAGAATGTGTGATGTATATAGAAAAACATGTTTTAGTCAAAAAAATGTTTTCAAATGGGCTAAACATGGGTTTGACACAATGAACCTGTCAAAACAAAAAAAACAACAACAATTGCGGAGTGGAAACACACTAATGCTCCAGGAAAGATAAAGTTCTAGGAATAGTCATCAGAAAAGAAGGTCATGCTGACAGTCTTTCAGAATAGGAAAGAACCCATCATAATTCATTTCTTTGAAAAATGTGCAACTGTAAACAGCGCTTCTTATTGCCAACTCTGTTGAAAAATTCACCTTATTTATTGAATGACACTTGAATACATACACAACTCATATACACACACATATACATATATATATATATATATATATATATATATATATGTGCACACACTTCATGATCCAACATTAAATTAGAAGCTTGACTATTTTAACCTTTAAAAGCCATTGCCCTTTGCCCTAAATATCCTGCTTCGGAACTGACAAAATTCCTAAGCACACACACAACAAGCATCAATTACTTTCTAACTTTGCTCCTGGGTGCAAGTATCCTTGTTTAAAGTTATTTCTTTATTCTATTAAAAGAAAAGCTGCGAACTGTCACTATTTTGAACTTTTTCTTATTAGAATCTGACATGATTTCTTTAAGTATAAAAATAGTACTCAGAAATATTGGACTTATAAATTCAAAGGGTCAACATAATGAATTATGTATTTGTATTCCGAGTTGATTTTCTATTTAACATTTTACTTACATCCTGCCTACACACACACACATTATATATATATATATATATATATATATATATTCATACCCCTTTCCAACTTTCTATTTTGTTCTGTGAAAGTTAATTATCACCTTTACTACTTTAGAGTACATGTGTTAAGCTAACAACTGTTTTAAGGAAACTAACCTCTTGTTCAAAATGCTTAACTAAATCACAAGGTTCTTGTTTGGAAAATCTGAAATAGTGATGAACAAATTATGAGAGTTTTATCTTATAATAGATAGTTGTACACTCATAACATCATGAGCTTATTAAATAAACATGTCATTGAGGATAATAATGCTAGGAAATAAGCAAATTCTAAAATATTCATCATCTATTTAAATGCTTATTTATATTCAGTTAGAAAAGTAATGTTAAATATTAATTTAAACTGTGCCTAGAGAGTAGAAAGAGTGTATTTTGTGCTCTCACCCCATCAAATAAAAATTCATAATAGGCCATACTCAATTAGAAAATGCTTTTATATTCAATTAAAACAATCTTTGCTGTTCATAGAGTGATGAATGAATGAATAAAACATTGTGACATTAGCAATTAAAAATGGAATTTGAAGATTAACTAGTGAATTTTCTAATTTTTTAAAACCAGTTTCAGCATTAAGTCTGTAGGTTATTCATTGTAAGTCAGGAAAAAAAAAAAGATTTCGGTCAGAGACAGAAATTAATGCAATATTAACAAACAGAACAATCACTTGTATAAAATGGATCAAGTTTTTTTGTTTATTTCAAAATAAAATATTTTATTTTTGTTTTACCAATACAGCATAAAAAGAAACAACTTAAATTTTAAACAAAAAATGTGCTTATTCAGATCAGAGATTAAAAAAATAATCAAAGTATTCAGTCATCGATTACAAGTGTTGTTAGATATGTATATTTGTATATATTCATCAACGTATTTATTTTCCCAACCTTTCTGCCACAATTAGTATGTGACACAATGTCAATTTTTAAACAGAGTAAAGCTGGTTTGAATTTAGAGTTTTCCTTTTCCAAAACTGGTTACCTAATCAAGGTTAAAGACCTCAGTCAGTCTTATAATAAACTCATAGATGTGATGGATTTCTTTCTTTCCCAAGGGCATTAGCATAAAGTGGTACTGCTTTGTCCAGGATTTGAACTCTGGTTGCTAATTCCAATTCCTATGATAATAACTAGAATGCTGTGGGCCTATATTTATCATAGTATGTGTTGAAGAAAATTATGTATTTAGTGTCTTCGTATGCCCTCAAAGGTTAAGACTTATGAAAATAGTTTTTCTGAGATCAAATTTATAGAGAGAAACTTTAAATCTAAGAATTTTAAAAGTAGAATTATTTTCAATATAAAATTTCTATTTAAAAATCAGCATTTCAAGTATTTTTTTATTGAAATAACTCTTTATTAAAATATCCAACTGTTTAATAGAAATACTGCCAGCTTTTCAACTAAAGTTAAAGAAAAAATAACTTTAGACTGATTTAAAACAAACATTTTAATTACATTTTGAAATGTTGGAAATTTCAAAGTTGTTAAAATATTTCTGTTGTCATCAGAAATATCTTTCATCAAGCAAACAGTTTGCATTAAAAATGAGAATAAGTTTTTGAAGGAAATCTTTTTTTGACCATGAAAAAAAAATCACTTTAAATGCCATAATCTTTCTCTATTATTCAAGAGTTGTTTTTCAAAGCTGGATAATGTACCTATTATATTTATGGGTCATAGACAGAAGACAGAGTTAATAAGATTTTTATTAAACCTAAACTGATAATAACATTTTACATAACTCCAACAAAGAAAATAATCATGGTCAATTGTATAATTAACAAAGCAAATACAGCAACTATTGTCAATTTTTCTAATCTTCCTCTTATAATCATCAGTCATAAAAAAAAAAAAAGTTTGAATTTGGGTCAGAATGTCACCAACACAAATTATACAAAACAGTTGCTATAGATAAGCTTTTTCTCTACTGTTAGCTATTATTCTAACAGCTTCTCTACCCAGATTTCTTTAGAAAAACTAAATTAGAGAACATATATTAACATATTGCATGAATAAGCAATTACTTACATCATATTTATCCTGTGCCAAATTTAACCAATGAGAATGTACTCTTTGATCTTTGTTGTGTCGCTGTACCCAGCTCTGTTTTATAGAATACTGTCAAAGAATAAAAAGGAACCTTAAAGTTAACATGAAAATACAACTAATGTTAATATTTTATATAAAATATAAGCTATAACATTCAGGCACAGTTTAATGTTAAAAAAAAAAAAAAAAAAAAAAATCAAAAAGAAAATGTAAATAAAAATGAAAGTGAAAAATAAGTATTACTAAGTAACACTAACAGTTCAATTTAACAGGTCATGTTTTTTGCACACAGCTAAATGACCAAACAGTTGTAGTTGACTCATTGGTGGAACCCTAACAGGTAGTTTGTAACTAGCATTTATAAAAGTCAGAGCTCATATGTTTGTACACAGTTAAATGGTTTTAAGTATAACTATCTAACACCAATAATTCAATTTAATACTAATCATTTGTTTGCACACAGTCAACAGTTCTATTTGACCTATAAATGAGACTCAAACAGGTACTACCACTCCAGGTTAGTGGACCTGAGAGCAGTGACAATGAAGGGGTACTCTATATTCCTCACAGCTACAGAACTGGAGCCTCACTATCAGATGCAATTTAGTGTCATCCAGAACACTCGTTGAGTGGAGGCATACCTCTCAGCAAAGATGCAGTTGGTATATTGTGTACTTGAGAAAGTAATTTACCCACCCATCACCAGTCTTGTGGGTTAGTAGGTTTCTGTAGGTTTGAATGAAGCAACTTCATAAACTTAAATAAACATGAGGCTACTTCCTGGAAGGAGAACAAAGAAACAGGAAATTATTAAGCACTTCTTGGTTCTCAAATGGAGTGGAATGATCCTGAAAATAGTGGGAGGTTCAACCACCTCAAGGAAGATTATAAACTCAGCCCCTTCTCCCAGTGACCAGAAATCCTGAACCACTGGTGTTAATGTGAGGTAGGAAAGTGAATGAGTTAGCAGTGACCAAAGAGGGCTGAATTCAACATGGAAGATAGTTGGTAACGGTTCCGGAAATAGCAGTTAGTGGCAAGTTAGAATTCATGCTGCATGCAGGTGGGGGAGGGGGGAGTTCAGCCCAGGGTAAGAGAAGTGCCATAAGAACTTGCATCACATGAGAGTGGGAGTTGGAGATCAGCCCGGAACAGGGAGTCATGACAAGGACCTACATTATGTTGAATCCAAAAACATAGTAGTAGCAGGCTCGAGTTCATGAAAGGTCCCAGAATGTCATATCCACCTCCACTATTGAACAAGCGGTCCTTTGAAAACTTGTCTTTTCTTTTGTGACACTAGCTTGAGCTTTGTGCATGTTGATTTGCATCTGCAAAAATCACAGTATGGAGGTTGACATCACAATGCAGAAGATGCATAAGCAACAGGCAAGATGGTTACATCACAACGACAGTGGAAATCAATACTTCAAATATGTATCTATTTATGTTGGTAATAACAGTATTAAAAGATAGATTTACTAATAAGAAAAACAAAATACTTACAAAAATGCAGCCACAAACTTTGGCAAACAGATTACCAGTTGGTGGATTTTTTTTATATTGATTTCGTCCCGCAAGAAAAATCGCTGGAAAATTTTGGAAAAAAAAAAAAAAAAAAAAAAAAAATTAGTAGTTTAATTAGAATAAAAATTCAATTGAAATGTATAAAAAAACTAAAAGGTTAATTCTTTGAATAACTCCACATGTTTTTACCCTTATAAATAGAAGATGTGTAAGTATTAATCAAGTTATAATACAAAGCATTTACAAATCAATCAGATTTCAGCAGTAAATAACCCATTTGGAGTTGATATGCCTTTAAAAAACAAACCAAGCAAAACCATAATAGCCACAAACCTTAGGAAAAAAAAGCCCTGTTAAAACATTTTGTTCCTTTTTTTATGACTTTACAACAAATATATGTAAGTTTTGATGCATATTTTGTTTTACGCTGACCTGCAAATGTGGAAATTTGCTTGTTTTTACAGATATGGTGATAACCAAGTTTTATCCTTAAAGGAATTCAGTTGGTTGGTTGGGTTTATGGCATATCAACCTTTGTAGGTTATTTAATGCCAAATCCATTTTTATGTAAATAATCAGTTCTATTTCAAACAATTCAGTTTAGCATGAGTACACAGTTTAATTGTCAAAACATTTCTATTTCAAACTATTCAGTTTATTCAAACAGTTCTAATTGAGCTAATTCAGTTTAGCATAAGTACAGATTTTGTTTACACAGTAAAATGTCAAAACTGTTCTATATATAACAATTCAGTTTAGTGTAAGTAGAGTTTCAATGTCAAAAACAGTTCAATTTCAAACAATTCAGTTTAGCATAAGCACACAGTTTAAATGTAAATATAGTTTATTGTGATTGGTTGGTTGGGTTTCAGGGCATATCAACCTTTGTAGGTTATTTAATGCCAAATCCATTTTTATGTAAATAATCAGTTCTATTTCAAACAATTCAGTTTGGCATAAGCATGCAGTTTGAATGTAAGTACGTTTTAATTGTCAAAAACATTTCTATTTCAAGCTATTCAGTTTAGTCAATCAATTCAGTTTAGCATAAGTATGTTGTTAGTTCTATTTAAACCATAGATAGGGCCCTATTGGGTGCTACCATGCAGGGTCAGAGTGGACCTGGGAGCAATGGTAACAAAGGGGTGCTCCGTATTCCCCAAAGCCCCAGCATTACTAGAACCTCACCATCCGATTGTTTAGTGTCATAATCAGGACATTCATGAGGGGGTCTTACCCCTCTGCAGAGGTGCAGTCGGAGTATTCTACAGCCCCAGTCGACTAGGCAAAAAGGAATCTAGGATTGACATGCAAATAATTTAGGACTGACATGAAGTAAGTAATTAAAAAAATACTTAAACCATTTACATACATTGTACATCTACAAAAATTAATACTCGCATTAAAATTTATTTTGTAAATTATTGCTTATTGCTAAAATGATACATAAAAAGGTAACATCTGATCAATTCAACGTCTCAGTATTTGTTTTATTGTTTGCTTGTGTTTTCCTGGTTCAATTCCAGGTCTTTTTTGGTTTGTCTCATTTGACTCCTAGCTCCCTTGTTTTCCTGTGTTTTCTCTTCTTTTTCTTCACCTCGTCTACCTGTCTTTCTACTTGGACAAACTGCCTCCTCCTAAATCTACAGAAGTTTACTGCCTACGAGGCTATTGGTTTGTCCATTCATTGATGCCAAAGCCCATGTATCCAGGCACTTAGCAACATAATACCAGAATCAATCAAAAGGCCCAACCAAATGAAGGGGTGGAAAAGAATGGATGCTCTCTTACTCTCCTGCAAGGAGTCTGTTCTTGGTTCAATTCCAGGTCTCTCTGACAGCCGGCGCATGACATGACCCTTATTCTTTTTTGTCGTGGGTTAGCATGATGGTTGCAACAGCCTGTCTTATTCAAAATTCATTTCAGTATTAAACCTTATGATTCCCAGAAGACTCCTCCACTCCAATATTAAGCTACATTTAGTTGAGAACTCATAACATTATTTGCTGAATTCACACTACTCTTGTAACATATTTATATGTTCTATCAAACATGGCGACATAGCAAAGCAGTTTTGGGTGTAATATTTTTCTATTTTTTTCAACACAAACATATAGAAAAATCATGATTTATAATCATTAAATCAAGCATGCCATCCAAAAATTTATGTTACCAACAGGTTGACTGCTTCATGCAGTACCTTAATTTGTATGCAAGTCTGTGGTTAGAGATATGAAAGAATAAAGAAAACTAATTCTGTAATATTGTATAACAATTCCTTGAGAAAAAATATACATTGAGTAAGTTTTATTGACAAAACAGATTTAAGTTAAAATTTTTTTTGCAAGAATTCTCTCAGCAGCAGATTATAGATATAAAATCTTCTGACATTTGTTTAATTTGAAGGTCCCTGGAGGAATACAGGTGACATTACAGATAAAAATGTTCATATCAGACATTTCTGATTCCATCTCACATACACAATATGATCAAAGACTGTTTTACGATTCCACTTTTACATGCCCAAGCTAACTCAGTGGAATTCATGTATAAAAAATGTTGAGTCATGTTGAATGTACTTTTATCTTTGTTATTATAAGATTCTAGGTGGTGCGATTAGTTGAATGGTTATTGTCATAGGAATAAGAATCAGCAACCCAAGTTCAAATCTTGGCTGAAGCTGTTTGTATTTCATTTTGCACTCAAGACCTTTGGAAATGCATGAATCAACCAGTTCTCTTCCACCAATTATAGGCAAATAGTAGGGATACTGGGTTCATTAGCTTTGCTTAGGCAACCAGTCTAGAAGGAAAACTCTGGATTTAAACCAATTTTACTTAATTTAAAACTAACCGTGTATCACATTCAACTCGAGGGGTTGAGTAAATATATAGTATAATATAATAAGTGAATCAATGTGTCAGAAAGAAAATATGGACACATACAAGGTGATGCCTTTAGAAATATATTATTATACCTTTCAAAATTGTCTTGCATTAAATTGTTTGTTTGATTGCCTTGCCCAATTTAACAGATCAGTCTAATGGGAAAACAAAACTGCTGGCTTTGTCTGAGGAAAGTATATTTCACCATGATGTCAGCTGCATTTCTCTCGAGACTCTCAGATTGGACAAGTACATAACTTTTTGCTCAGTACATTTGAAAATCTATTATCCAACAGATATAACCTATCAGTATCTTTTTCAGTATACAGACAGGAGATAAAATTAATGAAATTTCCATTTTTCCTTGACTATTACCACCAGTAATGATTAAACCAAGTCAAATAAGCAAAGAAAAACAACAAAAAACAAATTGGTGATACTATGTTAAAGCTCATACAATTTCATGTGTGTCTCTCCAAAGATTATGGCTAAATGGAAAGTCCCAGGGATCTGTTTTTTTGCACGAATATTGACTTAACTATCAGTTCCAACAAAGTGAGATTAATCTCGAGAAGTCATTGATTGGAGACCATCATTTCTGACCAAATAAAGTTAGGTAGAATCTTTGATACAAACTACAGAAATATCACATGACTTCAACTAATTATTTCAATTTAATGAGTCATTTGTTTGCACATGGTTATATGGTTTCAGGTAATTAATAACAATCCTTATTAAATAAGTAACTATTCTTAATACAAAGATTTTACAGTTTTACAGTTATATGATCCAAAGATTTTACAGTTTTATAGTTATATTATCCGTTTTTTATTAAAATACTTAATGTATTCTAATAGAAAATGGATAATTTTTGAACAACTCTATTTGACTCATACCTAACAGGTCAGAGTGAATCAAGGAGTAATGGCTATGAAGAGGTATACCACACTCAGTTCTCTAGAAATAGAGCCTCACTATTAGATGCAGTTTAGTGTCATAGCCAGGACCCACTTTTTTTGGAGGGGGTGGTCTTATGCCTCAGCAAGGGATACTGTCAATATATTCTTAGCCCTGCTGACAAGGCAGGTGTTTCTGATATTATATGGTATAAGAAAATCTAAAAGAAACTTACTCAAAGATAACAACATAAGAATTGCTGGAACACCAAAGGCCACTGGATAGCAATCATTTCCAAAACATTTCACATCAGCTGAAATAAAAAAAGCAAATAATTCATTGATTCTGAGATAATTTAAAAAAGAATTATAGTATTACACATACCAACTCTGCCCCATAACATTAGTTACATTTGAATATAAATTTCATGCATGTACACTTTTCCCCACATCTCCAAAAATGAAATCCACTTCTTTTTCTTCTGCTACACTTGAGTATAAACAAAGTATTTTTCAATATCTTTAGCTTAATTTTATCGTTACCCATCAGCATAACGATTTAACAAAGCTTTATTATTTGTCACAAATAATTAGATCGAGTTCTTTCAGATGATCCGTTTGCAGATGGAAATCTAAGATTAGTTGCTTTTTCAACCCTTTGAAAAATGATTTGTGTTTCATCATCCTTGACTCTCTTGCCATTCATTCTTTTCGTCCATAGCTACTGGTAGGTCGTATTCTAGGTTGCATCTCGTATTTGTCCAGAGCTGATATAAGTAAGTCTTTGCTGATCAGTCAACACTAGCACGTCCATGTGTAGGAGTCCATAAGAGAACATCACTTATGAGTTTGCCCTGGCTTCTCAAGGAGGGCCCCAGTATGTCTTGTTTATTTTACTTGGAGGGTTTGTAAGATGTGAGGCAGGTGATCATACAGCAGCTGTTTTTTTGGGTATTGCTTCCAGGATTTGTTCAAGGGAGCATGCAGCATTCTTGTGCAGTTTCCATGTAGCCTTTTCTTTATGCATTTTGTTAGTACCCAATGTGATGTATCAATATAGTACTATGAACACAACAACAGCTTGGAAGAAATCCTGTTTTATTTTATTAGATAAATTTTTCATATGATTGATAGCTTATCAAAAGCTTTCCATGCCTTTGCTAAGTGTATGTTGACATCACTTTCAGTAGATGAGATGTTGCTGCTGAGGTATGTGAACTGGTTTACTAATTTTAGAGGCTTGCCATATAGATGGTTCTTTTTTATTTAAAAGACATGTTGGTTGGTTGTTTAGGTTTTATGTAGGTTATTTAATGCCAAATTCTGTTTATATGTATATACGTTCAACCTAAGATTTCTCAATGAAGACTTAGTAGATAAAATTTTAGATAAGCAGAATTTCATTCGTTAGCACACAATTAACTGGTTTCAATCCATATTTTTTGGTACAACCTTGTCTCTCTCAAGGACACAACGTCATTTATTTTGAAGTTCTCAAACAGATCGCTCAAACTATTCACTTTGAAAAATCACTTTCTGATGAGAGCAAAAACTCTACATTCTATGAGAACGTGTTTAATGGTGCAAGGTGTATGACACGGCAAACATTGTGGTTGTTGTTCTTGTTTTAGTATAAGTGAGTCAGTAAGCCTTGTATGACCAATGCGTAATCAGGATATAATGACTTGTTCTCTTGATTTTCTGAAAGCTGATCTCCATTCTCCCAAAGTAGGCTGAAGTTGGTTGGTTGGGTTTTATGGCATATCAACCTTTGTAGGTTATTTAATGCCAAATCTGTTTTTATACAAATAATCAGTTCTATTTCAAACAACTCAGTTTAGCATGAGTACACAGTTTAATTGTCAAAAACATTTCTATTTCAAGTTATTCAATCATGTCAAACAATTTTAATTCAACCAATTCAGTTTAGTATAAGTACAGCTTTTGTTTAAATACAGTTAAACGTCAAAGCAGTTCTATTTCAAAAAATTCAGTTTAACATAAATACAGTTTCAAAGTAAAAAATAATTCAGTTTAGCATAAGTACGTAGTTTAATTGTCAAAAACACTACTATTTCAAGCTATTCAGTTTAGTCAAACAGTTTTAATTCAAATAATTCAGTTTAGTAAGTACAGTTTCAATGTTAAAACCAGTTCTATTTCAAACAATTCAGTTTAGCATAAGTATGCAGTTTAAATACTAAAACAGTTCTATTTCAAGTGATTTAGTTTAGCATAAGTACGCTGTTTGAATGCAGAAACAGTAAACTCTCGAAACCATGGTTTAGTTCTATTTGACCCATAGAGAGGACCCTTATCAGGTGCTACCAGTCCGGGGCCAGAGTGGACCTGGGAGCAACGGCAATAAAGGAGTAATCCACATTCCCCGAAAGCTACAGCAATACTGGAACCTTACCATCAGATTGTTTAGGACACTCGTTGGGGGAGTCTCACTCCTTTTCAGAGATGAAGTTGGTGTATTCTGCAGCCCCAGCCAACTGGGTAAGAATTTGGAAGAGTTTATAGTGGGTGTTATTATTCTAGTATTGTTGCCATTTTGTGAGAAGGAATTTATTGATTTGGGGTTTCAGGTCAGTATGTGGAATTCTGAATTAGTTGGGGGTGAGATCTAAGGCCAATTTGGCTGCTGAGTCTGCTTTTTAATTTCCTTTCACTCCAATGTGGCTTGGGATTCAGCATTTAAGAATTTCTTTACAAATTCACAGTTTAATGATAAGAGGGTTCTCAAGTTCTTTTATTTCTTAATGATAGTAAGACAGAGAGCAAGTCTGAGATGAATTTTTTTTTTTTTTTTACTTTTCAAGATGAAGTTGATAGCTAGATTTATTGCATGGGCTTCTACTGTGAAAATGGAGCTTTCCATTGGAAGAGCTTTCTTGATAATTGTTTTATTTTGAACAGCTGTGCATGCTATTTTATAGTTGTCATTACAGCTATACGTAAACACATATAAGGGGTCAGAATGAAGTTGAAGAATATTGTGAAATTTCTCTTGATAAATAAGTGCTTTAGAAGTGTTCATTTAGTTTGAGAATCACTTTTGGTTTTTTAATGATCTAGGGTGGTGTTCGTGGTAAAGTGCTTTCATTTTTATTATTTAGTGGTATTATTGATTCTTGTAGGGTCAACTTCATTTAAAGGCCAAAGGGTTTTATTGTTTATTCTTTTCTTTCAAAATGTTGCTTGTATTTCGGGTTGAAGGTGCAGTCATAAGCTGGGTTGGATGGGCAAGATTTGAATTTTGTGGAATATTGGAGAGCCAGTTTTCCCAGTCTTAGTTTAAGAGGTGGTTTATCTGATTCTGTGTATAGGCTTTTAACAGGAGAGGTTCTATATGCTCCAAGGGCTAGTCTAAGTCCTTGGTGGTGTATGGTATTTAATTTTTTCAAGTATGACTTTCTGGCTGCCCTATATATAAAGCAGCTGTAATTGAGTTTTGATCTGATAAATGAATGGTATAATTTTAATAATGTTTCTTTGGTTCTTCCCCAGTTAGTGTGTGCAATGGGTCTAAGTAATTATATAGTTTTGTTACATTTTGTTCTCAAGTATTTAATATGGTGAATGAAGGAGAGTCTACAGTAAAAAATGACTCCTAGGTATTTGTATTGTTCAATAATTGGATTTTCAGCATGGTCAATTTTCTGTACTGGGTCTAGGTGGAGCTTACATTGGTTGCAGAAGTGGACACATTTAATTTTTTTCTTTTGAAAATTTTAATCCAGTCTCTGTGGTCCATTTACTGAGTTTATCCAGGTATATTTAAAGTTGTCATTCTATGTGGTTCCTGTTTCTTACTTTATAGCAGATCAAGAAGTCATCCACATACAAAGCACAGTTTGTTTCACTATTTGTTTTTCACAATGTTATTTATTTTGATATTAAACAATATGACAAACAATATACTGCCTTGAGTTACACTCATTTATTGTTGTTTTTCTTCAGAGAAAACCTCTCCCATTCTCACACTAAATCTTCTATCTAGCAGGAAGTTTTGGCATTTGCCTTCAAATCCGAGGTTTTTAAGATCTTTTACAATGCTCTATTTCCAGGTTGTGTCATATGCCTTTTCAAGATTGAAAAGAACTGCCACTAGATGTTTTTTTTGAATAGAAGCCTCTTTGATTGAATCAGATGATCTATAGGGCTTCTTTGGCTTCTAAAACCAGATTGATATTTGCTTATTAATTTGTTTATTTCTAAATACCAGATCCATCTGGCATTTACTATTCTATCCAGTGTTTTACAGACACAATTGCTAAGAATAATAGGTCTGTAGTTTTTTGCATTTGTATTGTCTTTAAATGGTTTCAGTATTGGTATAACTGTAGTTTGTTCCCATATTTTAGATATGTCACTCTGTTCCATATATCATTGAATATTTATAGGTTATTTATGGATGATTCAGGTAATTCTTTTAGGAATTGGTAGTGTATTTTGTCAGATCCAACTGCTGTATTGTGGGCCTTGTTGAGGGATTCTTTTAGTTCTGCTGTAGAGAAAGGTTGGTTGTAGCTTTTGATATTTTCATTTTGAAATTTGCTTTTTACTTTTTCTGCTTTTGTTTTGATGATTTGAAAACTTTTGCTTTGGTTTTTGGCTGATGAATTTTGCAAGAAAGTTTCAGCTCGGTGATTTGCTATATCCTTCTTATCTGTAATCTCCAGATTATTGTGAGTGAGATGTTTGGTAGGAGTATCGCTATTTTTGCCAGTTATTTTCCAAATCACCTACCACAATTTTTTTGGCTTTGTGTTATTTATTTTGGCAATGTAATTTCTCCATATATTTCTTTTGGAGTGTTTGATGATTTTTCGGGCTTTGGCTCTGCTGTTTTTATAAGTGTTTAAGTTTTATTGTGTTGGGTTTATCTAAAATTTTTTAAATGTTGCTCTGCATAACCTGAGAGCTTTTTTGCATTCTTCATTGAACCATGGCCTACTGTATTTTGTAGAGGTAGAGCTTTTGGGTATATGTTCTTCAGCTATATTTAACAGTGTGTTCATAAAATATAAGATGTTTTCCTCATTGTTTTTATTGGTTTCTGGGGTTAGTTGGCCAAGGCATGAAGTTTTAAATCCATCCCCATTAGCCTTTTCCAGGTTCCAGCTTGGAGTTCTTTTACTCAATTCATCAGTGGTGTTTTCTAATAAAATTGGAAAGTGGTCATTTCCACAGGTGTCGTCATGTACTTTCCAGGTATAATCGAAAAACAGGTTAGGGTCACATATTGTTTGGTCTATTGCAGAATATGTGCCAGTTGCTGGGTTCAAATATGTGTTTGATTTATTGTTGTACATGCACAACTGATGTTGATTTAATAATGATTCAATTACTTTGCCATTTTTGTCTGTTTTCTTATTTTCCTAGATCTCATTATGGCTATTGAAGTCTCCCATTATAATGAAGTGTCTTGGTAGTTGTTCTATTAAATTGTTCAGCTTTGATTATTTGAGTTCTTCACTTGGAGGAATATATACGGAACACTGTTATTATTTTGTGGAGGGTTGCTAACATAGCAGCTCCTTGCATGTTTGTATATAGTGTAATTTTGCTGTGAGGGTGGGGGGGATGTTGTTAATGATTATTGATGATCCACCACAAGGTCTATCAGTGTGCTGTTTAATATAATTGAATGAATAATGATTTTTAATGTTGATGGTGGTATTGTTTTTAAGGTGAGTTTCTTGAAGGCATATGATTGCTGGGCAGTACTTTGTAATAAGTAGTAACAATTCATAGTAATTGACCCTTGCTCCTCTGATGTTCCATTGGATTATTTTATTCATTTAGTTTAAAGATTTTTGGGATCTTTTATTTTGTTTTGCTTGTTGGAGTTGTATTTTCAATCTCCATTTCTTCGAGCTCTTCAAATTTGTTTGATGTGTTTATCAGGGTGGGCTGTGTTTGAATAATTCTTTTTATTTTTATTCATTTATTTTTTTTTTTTAAATGGTAATATTTTTCATTTTATTTATGTCTTTGTTAATATCCAGAGGTCAGACCGGTGACCTTTGTTGCTTTTCTTTTGTTTGTTCAGTCGTTTTAGGGTTTTCTTCTGTGTTGGTATTAGTATTTACTTTAGTTTTTTTTATATACAAGGCTCAATTTGTTTCATTTCAGTTGAATCCATTCTTTTAAGGTTTTCTTGGAATGTTAACCATTCATTTGCTTTTAGATTTATCAGTTTTTCTATTAGTTTTTGGTTGAAGAGCTATCCTGGGGTGGTTGATTTACTTTTTGTGCTACATTAGCATATGTTTTGGTTCCCATATAGCTTTTGACAATTTTCCTTGCTTCTGGGAAAAATATATTTTTGTGTGCTGGATGAACATTATTTCTTTTTCTTTCTTATAGATTCCACAGATTTTTGAAAAAGCAGGGTGTTACTCATGGCAGTTTGTGCATTTTATGTTTTTGCAATCATTTTCCATATGGTTTGGGTCATGTTGGCCACATATTTGGTGTCCTCTGCAAATCTCTTTGTGGTTTCCAAATTTTTGACATTTGAAGCACCACAAGAGAGCTGGTTTATAATGCTCTACCCTTTCTATCGTGTTGCCAATTCTGATTTCTTTTGGTACTGATAGTTTCTCAAAGGTAAGAATGTATGTATGGCTTCATCATTTTGGCAAATAGTGACTCTTCTGTATTCTTTTACTCTGTTTTTTGAAAGCTGTTTTGATTTCTTCAGGTGTTGCTCGCGACAGTTCTTTACTTCTTACAAAGCCTTTTGAGGTATTTAATTTTGTGTTTGGGTAGGCTCAGCATTTGAGATTATGAAATTTCTCCATTTTTAGTAGTTTTTCGGCATGTTTTTTGCTTTCTACTTCCACTAGCAGGTTTCCATGTCTCAATTTATTTACATTTTTTTTTTGATTTAGTCAACTTGATATTATTTTTTTAAATTTTTTTTAAAATCAGAAAAGGTGACAGTTGATCTAATTTTATATCTTGTAATGATTCAACACGGCAAATCTCAGTAAGTCACTTTCTGTTTCTGAATTGGATAAATATCTTTCGGATTTTTTGAAGGAAGAAGCCATGATTGGTATATATTTTTCATTAGCCCTATGCTCCACCAGTCCAACTTGTGTTAGGAATAAGCAAGAGGGGAACCCATTTACTCTGGTTGAGATGATGATACATTACAAGTATACTCATATCAAGAGAAAAATTAGCCTCTGCCAATTTCTGGTTTTAATGCCGTACAATTTAACAGTGGTCAAAACTCCTTTGTTCTCAACACAATAGATCCTTAGCCCCCACCTTCTAGCACTTATAAGATAGAAGGGTTGGAAATTGTTCCACAAATGCAGATTGGGAGAAAAGAAACATACAAGTGCTAAAGCATGACAAGACCAGCTAATTGGTCGGATAGGGCCTATCTGACCACCTGACAAACCAAGTAAGAGCTAAAATGGTGTGTTGCAAGCCATTAGCCATTGTCACCAGATCAATAACTGCTCAACCACCAGGATCCTCTCCAAGTGGCTAATGGGTTACTGCCCATGGCCAACAGGTGGCCCTATTGGGGAGGGGTTTTACCCCTCTGTAGAGGTGCAGTTTGTGTATTCTACAGCCCCAGCCGACAGGGTGGCTAAAACACCTGTACTCTGTTTTATTGGCATTCATGTAGAGGCTAATGCATCCCACTACTTGTTCTAGGCTATACAGTAGGGATTCTGCTTGGACAGGTGTACTTGCAAAAAAAGTGCTAGATCATCTGTGTAGTCTGCATCTGTTGTGGTTTCTGCTGGATATTGTTTGCTTCTTGCTTTTATGAATTTGAAACCAATTTTCTTTTATTAGATCGATAGATGTTCAAAAGTACATAATCTAGGCAGAACATAAAGAAATATGATGCTAAAGTATCTTCTTGCAAGACTCTTGACAATTTTGAAGAAATATGTGTCTCCATCAGGTGAATGAACCATTGCTTTTGTATTTTGGTAAAGCATTCTTATAGCTTTAACAATTTCTGGGGGAAGACCATATGCAAGTAGTATTTGCTCTATCCTTTCTCTTTGTATGGAATCAAATGCCTTGGAGAAATCTACAAACAGTACAGTTACCTCAAGATTCTTTGCTTGTACTTTGATTTGATGGATTGTCAGAATCCATGAGGTTTTGGAGCAATTTCTTTGAAAGTTGTTCTGATTTTTCCTAAGAATTTTCTTAATTTTGGGTTAGATATAATTGAGATGCAAGGCATTATAAACCTCAGCAGCAATAGCAATAAAAGTTATACCTCTGTAGTTCTTAATGATTCTGATGATCTTGGCAGTTTTTCTGTTTTTAATTTTCTTTTATAAAGTTCTTCCTCCATATTCCTTTTGTTTGATACAGAGAATAATTGTTTACCAGACATTTTCACTAGTTTGAAAAAAAAAAAAAAAAAAAATCATATCTTCCATACCATTTCAAATGCTGTGCCAATTTCAAATGCTTTTTTTAAAAAATCAATTTTTGTCATTGCCCAGACTGTTTTTTGTGCAATAGCTCTAGAGATAAGTAGCATGCTATTTTTTTTTTCCAATTTTCACTTTTAGTACACAGTTTCTATACCTCTGAGATTCTGGTTGTCCATCCTTGTGGCAATTGCTGGCAAATTAGTACCTTGTGGCCTCAGATGAAATAAGAGATCTTAGAACATTGGGAGCCCTAAGAATACAACACATGACATTGTCTATCAGCCTGAGCCACTATCTTGTAGATGAATTATGAAAGATAAAAAAGCCTGGTGAGATAATTCTAAACAAACCATAGAGCACTACACAAATGCACATGTTTGCAGTCGAGCAGTTATTGTCAAAAGAAATGAATTTAGCAACTCTATTTCAAATCTTGGATGAGGCTGTTTCTGAGTCACAATATGCACTAACACTCCATGAAAAGATACAAGTCTATCTGTTTTCCTTTCAGCTATAAATAGTAGGGCAGATTGGGTTCTTTAGCTTTTGTAAAGAAACCAGTCTTGGAAAAGGAAAACTGAATTCAAATCAGGTGTACTCCACTATAAAAAAAGCATCATCCTGCTTGTAACTGAGGGGTTGGGTAAATATATACACAAAAGCAGACTCCTATAGTGACTTGAGTCTGACAAGATGTTCCAACTTGTGTAATTTTTGGTTGTTACAGATTGTCCATGCCACTTTACAAGATGGTGCTGAGGAAGGTTTCATTTTCTTTACTAAAGATGAAATGAGAATATTGGCATTGTTAATATCATTAAACTGACAAAGTAAATAAACTCATTTTACACAAATTTAAAATCGTCACAATTTACATGTTTTATCTCTATAGAACCTACTTTATTGTTGACCCAGTTTTATTTAACAATGTTTTCTACTTCTTTAACGTTTCAACACTAATTATCGTAATTAGCCTCAAAGATTTTAAATTGGTAAGTAAAAGTACTCATATAAAAGAATACAGTTTTCTGCTTACCTCGAAGAATTGGTGTCACCAGTGTAGATAATAAACTTCCACTATTGATGGCAAAATAGAATACCGAAAAGAATCCCTGGATTTGTTTCTCCTATTAATTAAAAAAATAATCAAATTAAACAAAATGAGAATCAGTCTTGTTTGTATTTCAAATTTATATGTACAAAAATATAATGAAAGAGCTGAGAATTACTTTGCATTGATTGATTTTAACAACATATCAACCTGTCTAGGGTTATTTCATGCCTAAAGGTTAGGGAATTGCAGTCATTCTATGCTGATATTTACCAGTTTTTTTTTGCGCACAGTCCTACTGAATACAAATAATTTTCAAACAGATCAACTAAATCCATAAATGCGACCCTAACATGTACTACCACTCTGGGTCTGAATGGACCTAGGAGTAATGTCAATGAAGGTGTATTACAGAATTGAAGTCACATGATATTCTAAGCCCTGCCGATAGAGTATTGAATTACAAAGTAGAAAGAGTGTTATATTCCCTCCGGTACCATGTGATTGGATATTTCTTTGTGAGTATCAAAAATTTTATACAGTTGCCATATTCATTAGAGATTAAAGCTTGATCTGAAATTTGAGAACTTATTGTCATCTTATATGTCAGCTGTTTAGAAAATGGAAAAAAAACTCATTGAGAACAAGGGTGAGCAGACCTAGCAGTAGGCCCAGGCCAAATGAAAACATAGTCATTGATGAGAAAATCTAGTGAGTAGTTTGATGGGGAGGGGCTCCCAAACTACTTACTTTTTGTTATCAATGCTAAATAATAATAGTTTATGTAAAGGATATATATATATATATATATATATATATATATATATATATAGTAGGCGTGCTTGGCATAAAATAATTATTGTCATAGGAAAGGGAGTTGGTGACTCAAGTTCAAATCCTGGATGAGGCTGTTGGTGTTTCACTTTGCACAAATGTTCTGAATTCAAATCAGCTTTACTCAGCTTAAAAATTGACTTTATGCCACATCCTGTCCCTAGTGGAGATGTTGGGTAAAATACATACAGATACATATAGTGTATATAATGTACTGTACAAAAAAAAGTGTAAGGTATACTGTATACAACCCCCCCCCCCAAAAAAAAAACAACATGTCTGAGGCATCTGGATTAGGCCTTTGCAAACTGGGTCAAATGGTCTCAGTGGCCCTAACTTCGGTTTTGTTTAAGTCAACTTTCCAAAAATTGTTATTTTATAGTAAAAAAACAAAAAGAACAAAGTTTACTTTATATTTAAACAAAAAAGTTTAAGTTTTGGTATTTTCTGATATTCAATATTATGAGGGTGAGTCAATAGTTTTGCAATATTTTGGTATGTGCTAGTTTGGGGTGTGTATATCACGTGACTGAAGCAGTTCAAGCTGTGGTAGGTACCCACAATGGTAGGTAGTATTGTGGTAGTTGCTGCAGTGGCATATACATTGCTTCATTTTGTGTGTAATTTGAGTTTGAGTTTTGTTTAATGGCATATCAACCCCTGTGGGTCATTTAATGCCAAAAAGGTTATTTTGAATTTCAGTCATTAAAGTAGTGGTTCGAGAGAGATGTTTGGTTATATCTTGCTGAAAAAGTTGCTTTTTTTTAGAAAATCAAAAATATTTTCAGGGTTTGTATACTTAAAGATGTCCCTCAGGTTTCTTGCTTGATAGTACTTGGTACGGATATGTTTAAGGTTGTTACAATTTAGAAGGATATGTTTAGTTGTGAGTTGTACTTTGCATGATGGGCACACTGGGGCATCCTCCCCTTTTAACAGGTGTGAATGAGTAATGTGGGTGTGCCCAATACGCAATCTAGCAAGTATTACTTCTTCTCTTCTGATACTTCTGTAGCCTGTTGGCCACTCTCCGATAGCTTCTTGTATTTCATGGAGTTTGTTTTGGGTCTGATTGTCCCATGATTTCTGCCATTTGTCTGATATAAATTTCTTTATGGTTGGTTTTAGATCTGTATATGGGATTTTTGATTTGCACATATCAATTTGAAGAGCTTTTTTTGCAGCTTTGTCTGCTTTTTCATTTCCTTGGATGCCAATGTGACTTGGTATCCAGGTGAATATGATGTTATTATTTTTAGAGAGGGTGTGTAGTTTGTTTAGGAGCTTTGTAATCAAGGGGGATGATGTATCTCTGTTCTGTAGTGCTAGTAGGACCGATTTGGAGTCTGTGTATATGATAAATTTGGAAGCTTTATGGTTTGCTATGATATTCATAGCTAGGTCAATGGCTGTGGTTTCTGCACTGTAAATTGAAGCTTCATTAGGTAGGCGTTTTAGGGTTTCTTTTTTTTGAGAAATAGCAGCACAACCTACTTTTTTTCCTTGTTTGGATCCGTCTGTATAGATGTGATAGTGATCTGGGAACTTATTTTGTATTTTTATGAGTTTCTCTTGATAAGTGATGGGGTGTGTTTTTATTTTGGGTAACTTAGCCAGTTCTAAGTTTATAGTTGGTGGCCTTATGGTCCATAGTGCCGTTTTGGAGAGTATGGTATGGTGTACTATTTTAGTGTTGATTTTGATTTCGTTGAGGAGGTCACTTATTCTTAAGCTAAAAGGTCTGATTTTTTTAGGGTTATTTTGATACAGGTTTTCATATTTCGTTTTGCCGGTGTAGTCATAAGCAGGATTTTGTGGACAGGAGATGAGTTTGATGTAGTACTGTAGTGCTAATTTTTGTCTTCTTAAATAGAGAGGGGGTTCGTTTGCTTCTATGCATAGACTTTCCTTTGGGGGAGTATTAAAGGCCCCTAAAGTGAGGCGAAGTCCTTGGTGGTGTATGGTTTCCAGTCGTTGTAAGTAGGATTTTCTGGCTGCACCGTATATGAAGCAGCCATAGTCAAGTTTTGATCTTATTAGAGATCTATATAGCTTGATAAGGGTCTTTCTATCAGCACCCCAATCTGTGTGGGCTATGGCTCTCAATAGTTGCATGGCTTGATTGCATTTTATTCTTAGTTTTTTTATATGTGGGATAAATGATAATTTAGAGTTGAAGATAATGCCAAGGAATTTATGTTCATCTGTTATGGGTATTTCAGTGTTATTTAATGTAAGTTTAGGGTGGTTGTGCATCTTGTGGATTTGACAGAAGTGTACACATTTTGTTTTACTATTTGAAATTGTTAATCCATTTTCTGTGGTCCATTTTTGGATTTTATTTATGCATTGTTGTATTTTCCTTTCTATGGTTGTCATGTTTTTTGAATTATAGCAGATGAGGAAGTCATTTACATATAATGACCCTTTGATTTCTGGAGGGAGGTAGGATGTTATGCTGTTTATTTTTATTATAAATAGGGATACTGATAAAATACTGCCCTGAGAAACTCCCACCTCTTGTGGCTTCGAATCAGAGTATGTGCTGCCAATCAGTGTCCTGAAAGATCGGTCTTCAAGAAAGTTTTGGATGAAGATGGGAAGTCTACCTTGTAACCCAAAGTTTTTAAGGTCTTTGAGAATTCCGAATGGCCACGTTGTGTCATAGGCCTTTTCAAGATCAAAAAAGACTGCCACCAGGTGTTCCTTTTTTATGCATGTTTCTCTGATTAGGGTTTCTATATGAACCACCTGGTCCATTGTGCTTCTTTTTGTCCTGAAACCTGCTTGTAGGTTTGAGAGCAGTTTATTTGATTCGAGAAACCATATTAGTCTTTGGTTTATTATTCTTTCTAAAGTTTTGCATGCACAACTAGTTAGGGCTATGGGCCTATAGCAGGTGGGATTTGTTGGGTCTTTTTGTTTTTTGAGGATGGGGATGATTGTAGCTTGCTTCCATGAAGCAGGGATATTGCCTGAGATCCTGATATTGTTATATATGTTTAGGAGATATTTCTGGGAAATTGAAGGTAATTCTTTAAGAAATGTGTAGTGGATTTCATCTGGACCAGCAGCTGATTTATTGGATTTGGATAATGAATTTTGGAGTTCATCTAGGGTGAAAAGTTGGTTGTAGCATTTAGTATTGTCAGAGGTGAACTTTATTTTGTTCTTTTCTTCTTTGATTCTGATGGAGTTGAATTTGTTGGAATATTTTTTGGTAGATGATGCTTGGGCAAAGTTTTCTGCCATCAGATTAGCTATTTGTTTTTCACTTAAAGCTTTTGTGCTTCCTTGGGAGAGATGATTTATAGGAGTGTGGACAGTTTTATTTGATATTTTCTTCACAAAGTTCCAAATTGTTTTAGGATTAGTATTTGAGTTTATTTTTGCAGTGAAGTTTCTCCAGGAGGACCTTTTAGCTTCTTTAATTGTGTGTCTAGTTTTAGCTCTTTGTTGTCTATATTTGTCTAGATTTTCTGATGAAGGGTTGGTTTTAAATTTCCTGAGGATTCTTTGGCGTTCTCTGATCATAGTTTTGCACTCCTCCGTAAACCAGGGATTGTTATGTTTTGGGGATGTTGTAGTTTTAGGTATGGTTTTGTTTGCTATATTGATTAGGATGTTTGTGAAATGTATTATAGGTTCTTCTTGGTTTATATTTGTTTCTGGGATTAGGGTGTCAAGGCATAGTTTTTTGTAGGCTTGCCAGTTTGCTTTTTTGAAGTTCCATCGTGGGGTTTTTGAGACTGTTTGTGGGTCTGATTTTCCTGGTTTAGTATTTTCTATTATGATTGGAAAGTGGTCACTGCCGCAGGAATCTTCATGTACCCTCCAGTTATATTCTATAAAGGTGGCTGGATCGCTGAGTGTTAGATCTATAGCAGAGAATGTACCTGAGGATGAGCTTAGGTGGGTTTGAGCTTTCCGATTGTGGAGACATAGCTTGTTGTTATTAATGATTTTTTCAAGGGTCTGACCTCTTTTGTTCGTTGTCCTGCTTCCCCACAAAATATTGTGGCTATTGAAATCTCCCATCAATATATATGGTTCAGGGAGTTGATTTATTAGGTTATTTAGCTGTTCTTCGTTTATAGGGTCTTGAGGTGGAATGTATATAGAGCAGATGGCGGTGGTTTTGTGTAAAGTTGCTGAAATTGCTACTGCTTGTAGTGGGGTGCTGATGTTGATTTTGCTTTGGGGGATGTTTTTCCTTATTAGGATTGATACACCACCCGAAGCTCTTAGTCCTGTGTCATGTATGTAGTCGTATTGCTCATAATTTTTCATATTTGTTTTATCATTGCTTTTTTGGAATGTTTCTTGGAGACATATAATGGTAGGATTTTGTTCAGTTATTAACAGCTGGAGTTCGTTGTAATTTGCCTTGTAGCCACAACAGTTCCATTGGATTATCTTGTGGGCATTTTGGAATTTGGCCATAACTATTTATGCAGTGTGTGTCTTGGGTTTGGGGTGTATTATTTAATTTTCGTATTTTCAATTTTAGGTGTCTAGTCCATTTCGGTTTCCATACTTTCTATGTTTCTGGATTTATTTTTGGTTTCTGTAGGGGTGTGTTGAGTAGGTTTTTGTTTTTCTTCTTTTTCTCTGGTTCTTGAGGTTGATCGGTTTCTGTTTTTGATCGTTAGCGTTTCATTTTTTTGGCTAGAGGTTGAAGGGATGTTTTTTGATTTGTCAGTTGGAGTTAGTTGTACATTGGGTATAATAGTTTTAAGGGTTTTGATTAGTTCATGTAGGTCATTTATTAAATTTGTTAATTCTTCTTCTATTTTTATTGTTTTTATTTGTGTTTTTGCTTCGTTTTCTACTTGGTTTGAGGGAGTCCTGGTTACCTGAGAGAAAGTTAATTTGTTAAAGGGATTTTCTATGAGTCTTCTTGCTTCAGGGAAGGTAATGTTTTTGGTGATTTTCATTTTGATAATTTCCTTTTCCCTTTCCCAGATTTTGCAGTACTTTGAGTCTGCTCTATGATTCCCTTTGCAATTGTTACAGTTTAGGCTGTTTTTGCAGGATTCCTCTATGTGGTTTGGTTCCTGCTCTCCACATTTAACACACACTTGTTTTCTTGTGCAGTGCTGCATCAAGTGTCCATATTTCTGGCAGTTATGACATCTTTTGGGATTTGGGATATATGTCTCAACTTTAACCACTGTATAGCCTATTTTTATTTCTAAAGGGGGTTTTGGGTTATTAAAGGTTAGAATGTAGGTATTGGTTTCAATTATTTCATTTTGTTTTTTGATTGTTATCCTTTTGACGTCTATTACATTTTGTTTTTTTAGTTCATTTTTAATTTCCATTATTGAGCATAATGATAGCTCTCCATTTCTTATCACCCCTTTAGAGGTGTTTAATCTCTCATGGGGGTAAGCTTTTATATCTATGTTGTGGATTTTTTTTTGCTTTAATATTATTTCAGCTTGTTTTTTTTTCTGTCACCTCTATAAGGATGGTTCCATTTTTCAAGTTTTTTACGGTTTTGGGTGATATTAGAGCTGAAATACATTTTTCTATGATGAAAGGGGATATTTTTGTTAGCGGTAGTTTTTCTTTTGATTCTAGAATGATGAACCTTGGATATGGCTCATCATTGTCTGAATCACATTCGATATGGGGTCTTTTTGCTTGGGTTTTTGTTTTAACAGAAGCCATAAAAGTGTTGGATGAGTTTCACTGAACATGCTCCCCACCCACCTCGGAGCCCCATATGGGGATGTGCCTAGGGGGAAACCCATTCGCCTAGCAACACCAGGGCTACATGTTCAGTATACTCATGCTGGTGATAGACGAATTAATTTTTTGTCCCTGGGTTTTCGTTCCCAAGATAACTACTTCCCCAGGGACAGAAAGGACTACGAGTCTTTCCACAGCATGATTGACCCTACAGCCATCATCCTCATTTAGATTTAAAAAAAAAAAAAAAAAAAAAATCTAAGAGAGTACTGTCATGACCAGCCGATTGATCGGATCGGGCCTCTCCGACCGCCCGTCTAGCCCAGTAAGGGCCAAAGTGGTGTGTTGCAAGAGACTTGATCACTCGATTTTCAGGCCAAGTACTGCTCAACCACCGGGATCCCGTCCTTAAGCATCACGGGTCGCCACCCACGGCCAACAGGTAGCCTCGTTGGTGGGGGGGTTACCCCTCTGCAGAGGTGCAGTCAGCGTATTCTGCAGCCCCAGCTGACAGGGCGAGTGTGTAATTTGAAAGCAATACAAATGAACATGTAACAGTCTAATTTAGGAACTTATGCTTTACAAGTTCAAACTAGGTCATAAAACTGCAGTTAATCACAGTTCAATAAATAAATGGTTCAAGAGATTTCACTTTGGTTGTAAGGACTTTGATGATCAGGCAAGGTCAGGTAGAGTAAAAATTGAATCTGGCAATTAGCACTAAGAGAGTATCAGGAGAGCTTGGAATCTTATAGCCTAGTGTGGTTCATCACCTTCACAGCCTTAGCAAAAAGCATCTAGAACTGCCAAATTGTGCCTCATGTTACCAAAATATTGCAAAACTTTTGACTCACCCTTATAATATTGAATATCACCCTAGTATTACATACCTTTGTTGTATATGTAGTCTATGACAAGATAGCCAGGATTAAAAAAAACCCAAAACCATTGACATGTGTCTATTTTTAGATTTATTTTATTACTCTATCAATGTTGTTTACAACCTTGGATGAATATACAGAAAGATGTTGCTTCTGACTGTGATCATATAGTAAGGGGAGCAACTCATGCTATTTATAATATTTTCAAATAAGACTTTTATATTCTCTAGAAATTTATTAGCTTTGAAATATATCAACTTTTTTTAAGTTTTAAGGGTAAGGGTTCAATTTATAATGTAAGTGGTAGAGTAAAATGAACCCTTACTTTATGTCCATCTAATGAAAGTGAAGATGTAAAATTAAAATTCTTTCTTTCAGTGCTTTTTTTTTCTTCTTTGATTTAGGTCCTTTGTTTAATGCCATATCAACTTTCATGGATTATTTAATACCAAATCTATCCTTATAGAAGAACCGTAGTGGCACTATTTAACCACTAGCTGTATGGAATAAGAGAGTTCATGCCTTTTCATGGTTATTAGACTGAAAGTCAACATAATAGCATGACTTATGTTTGACTTTGCTACTATGAGGTTGAAGTCCAGCATGTCATGAGGACTCCCCACTCATTTTTTTGCATATTTTTTCAATATTTTAAAAGGTGGGAGTTCAGTTTACTATATATCTATTATCGTAAAATGAACCCTTATTTTATGTCTGTGATATGAAAGTGAGGAAGTAAAATTAAAATTCTTTTTCCTATTGTTTTTCTTGTGTATTTTTCCTTTTTGTGAAATTTATCTTTTGAGAATAAATACATTTTATTTTAAGGTCTGAATAGATATATTCATTTAAAAAAAGATGAAAAGCTTAAACTAAACCGACTGCACAATGATAACAACAATAATAAACAGTAATTAAAATAGTATCCAAATACTTTAAAGCCTCTGTTTCTGACAATGGATCAATATTGGTTACACTGTAAACTGACCCCCCACCCAATCAGAATAAAGAAAAATTAAAACGAACACATTTTTGGAGAATATGAAAGTCATATCAATTGTAAATAGTCAAGTTATCTTTTTTATAAAAACAGTGAACTTAAATCTAATTTTGACCAAGTAAAGATGTTTCAAAACATTTGATATCATTATATATAAAGAGTGCTCAATATTGGTGATAGAGCACATGTATCTATGCCTGGTAGAGTTGTTGTGTCTCACAACAACAAAAAAAAACTGCAATGTCTGACCAAAAACCTCCTTTCATATTCAACAATTATCCTTTCCTTCGTCTCTTTAAACTGACCGCCACTTCTCATCAAATCAAATTGTGTCCAACATTCATTGTTTTTATGTTCTTTTCTACTTGCTCTCATTTGCATGCACATCTTCACTCTCCATGGTTTTACGCGACTGCCAGCATGAAAATACATGTCCATTTGCAATATAAGCTCAGCCATATTTTTTCCAGTCAAAAAAATAAATCTTGCACACGGAGCATATGCACTGATGTTTGCGCTGAGGGGAGTGGTGATTTTTATCCCAATTTTCACTACAGTATCAAAATGGGGACAGTGTAGACAGAGTCAATAGTGCTTAGTGACTGTTAGTTTCTCACCTATTAGACTATGATCACACAAGTGAGAAACCTATAGTTACCAAGTTCCCTATAGATTGCATCTATACTATTAAGAATTAAACCTACATATGCTCCATCACTGATATCATGCACTATTTATTGATAGATATAACAAACCACATAACTATAGTGGCTGTCTCAGCACTACAATATGGATGCACAACCTGGACTCAAAATGCATGGAGAAAAAGCTAGATAGGAACTACACAAGGATGCTATGTGCTATTTTGAAAAACCTTGGAAGCAGCACCCCACAAAACAGCAGCTTTATGGCCACCTACCTCCCATCTCACAAATCATCCAAGTAAAATGAACAAGACATGCTGGGCACACCAAGAGAAGTAAAGACAAATTTGTGACGTTCTGTTATGGACTTCTACACATGGACATGCCTGTGTTGCCTGACAAGGAGCAATGGAAGATTGGGAAGGATGGCAAGAGAGAGTCAAGGAACCCTTTGTTATCAGCATAACTTGATGATGTGTGATTACTAAAATTAGCCAAGTCTGATTTAAAGCCATAATAATGAGGCATCCAGTAAAGTTTAAACTATGATATTGAATGTTTTGAAATACTCTGTATATCTTTTTCTTAAAATCCAGATGTTTTTTTTTTGTTTTCATGATCACAACTAATGCAAACAGTTATAAAATTAATATTTTTCTCATGTCAAAAAGAAAGCATATGGAAACATACAGAAGATCCATTTAAGATTCATATTATATATTCATAAGCAATTTGTGCATTTTGAATTGAAAAATATAATTGTAAGCTTTTGAGGATGATACTGTAACAATTTATAGAGTATACTGTAATACATACCTGTCCTTGACTGAACTGATCTCCTCCAAAAGCAGCTACACAGGGTTTGATTCCACCAGTTCCAAATGCAATCAAACTAAGGCCAACCATAGGTCCATAACTTCAAAGATATCAAAAAAAAAAAAAAAAAAAAAAAAAATGAACAGGTCAAATGTCCAATTGTTTAATTAATTCATTGATTACAAAATCAATCATATCTCTATATAAAGCAATTAATTTCATTAGGGTAAATTTTGTAACTTTTTTCTTTTAAAGAGCCAATCATCGACAGTGAATGGACGAATAAAAAGGTAAAAAAGGTAACAGGTGATGTGTAAAAGGTAAAAGATACTGTGTAAAAAGTAAATGATAATATGTAAGGGTTATAATAGGCAATATGTATTACTCAGTAAATAATGTGAATCTGTAATAATTTGGGTGTCAGTGTAATGAGCATATTGTGAAGTGACCAAGCTGTTTGCAGAGTTTAGCACAAAGCCATGTGATATGCAGTAAATAAATGTGGCTTGGAGGAGTGTTCACAACATATCATCATAAACATTGCGATATGCATTTTATTTACATAAGTTGAAAGGCACATGAAAATGATGTCTGAAGATGAAAAAAAATAACTATTTACTGAATTATATACTAAATTTAGTACATTAAGTTATAAATCTAGAATGAATTGGAAATATTTCATCTTTTTATGTCTAATAATTCATCTTTATAATTTTAGTAAAGATAATTACTGTTGACTGAGGTGTTCTGATATGGTGCAAGTAAAAAAAATTGGGGAATTTGAACTGACCAATCTGTTCCTTTACCAAGTTATGAAGTGTTTCTCATGTCTCACAGGAAACTTCAAACATTTCTTAAAATCACTTCACTTGGAATTAAAGCATTTCATTTTCCAGTTTTTTTTAAAGTCATTTCATTCATTATGTTCCTCAAACATTCAGGTATTGGGACTGAATTGATTAATAAAATTTGTAGAACCAGTTCTTTGATTGATGTAAAATTAAAATTCTCCTTTATAATTCATTCTATGAAGTGTAAACGCTTCTTCAATATAGCATTTGTTTTGAATTACAAGGTGAATATAACAGAAAATTTCCCATTAATTTGGGATAAAAATAACTTTAATCTGATATGAAAATATATTTCAAATTTTTTAGAAAATAAAATTTTTATTTTGGAGGCATTTGTGGCATAAATGTTATCATCATAGAAAATGGACTCAGCTACTCGAGTTCAAATCCTGACTGAGGCTGTTTGCATTTCATAGAGAGTTAATATCCATGGGAAAGGTATGAAGCTAACTATTCTCCCTCCAGCTATGGATAAAATAGTAGGGCAGACTGGGATCTTTATCCTTAGTATGGCAACCAGTCTGAGAAGGAAAATTATATACAAACCAAACCTGGAGAGGGATGGACCCCATTAGGTTATTCTTACCCAAAACATGCTATATGAGTAATGCCCCTATGACCAAACCAGATTATGGGGTAAGTTTTTTTTCTTTCTTTTTCGTAAAGGTTATCAAAAGATTTGTAGTCTGACTGGCAATATTGTGATTTACTAGTAGAAGTATACAATTAGTTAAGTATGTTTACTGTGAGCAGTGTCCAAGTTTGAAAGTCAATAATATTTTGATTTACAAATTAAACTACTTTTCTAAGACAACTACATAGAAGTTAATCACTTGTAGAAATACCAACACATACCATTACTGTATTGTGTTATGGATTTGGAATTAGGGCAACACTTTACACATGCCATACAGATTGTAAATAATCCACTATAAATGTTACAGTGTTGAAATTAGTTTAAACGATTCATGTCAATTGTCTAGTGGTTAACAAATACAAATTTCACAATAACACTGGCCTAGTTAATTAAAGATCAGCTCTAATTATTTTTTTTAGATGAAGCATCAACTGTGACAATTATTAATTATGACTAGTATTTTCTTTCATCTTTTTATTTGTGTTTATTCTTTATCAAAATTCACTAATGCCTTAAGTGAGTTGTACTAAAAATCAAATAATCTACCCCCCCCCTAGATTGAGTTTGAAATTCCTAGAATGTTATCAATAACAGTAGACAACCAAAGGAAGGTTGAAGCATACAAAATTGTGCCTGAAAATTTTGTTGAGATAAAAACAATATCAACTGTTAAATAATGAATGTCATAATGGAGAATAACTTTTTGAAGCTTTTTACTGTTAATTCCAATCTGTTTTGATGTATTTACACCAACTAAATACAAAATCAGAACAAGTTGGAAATGACAGTAAAAACCTTCAAAAAGTTCTTCTTCATTGTAATATTCATTATTTAACAACTCTTCAACATTTTTAGTTTTGGTGATTTTTTATGATTTCAGACATTCAATAAAGTATCTCACAGTATTTTTGACAAGAGGGAACACCTCTTTTTATCAAAATATCAGCAAATTAGTGTTCTTGTGAGACCCAAGCAATCATAAGCAGACCACTGACCTATTTAACAGTTAATTGGTGCATTTAGTGATACCAATCAATGAGACAAGAAAAGGTCAATTGCAATTTATGGTGTCACAGGAATAATTACTCTAGACCACATGAAAAATAATCTCAGGTTCTGTCTACAGTAAAATTGCCAATGATCAAATAGATAATCCCAAAAATGGTTTATTCAATTTAATCAATTTTATTCCAAGAGACAATGTGAAGAATGGCAGTTGCAGGCATTCCACTGTGACGATTACCAGCAGATCAGAAGAGGTTTGAATAAATGAATACAAAAGACAATGTACAATGCAGACGTTAACTTCACGTCACAGCTATACAATGTGGCCCTAAAATATCAAATGAATATGTTAAATAATCCATTGATTATTTATCTTCTTTAGATATTTTTCTTTATGTGTATGTATATTTTTTTTGTTTGTTTAATGGCATATCAACTTTTGTGGACTATTTAAAGTTAAAGCCATCCTTCTAGAAGAACAGCAGTGATGTTATTTAACCCATAGCTGAGAGGATAAGGTGGTTCATACCTTTCCCAAGGGCATTTGTCCAAAAGTGAACGTAATAGTGTGACTGGAATTCGAACTTGCTTACTACAATTCTGCAGTCCAGCGCTTTAACTATTACACCACGAGGATACCCCCGGCATTTTTGTTTGTCTATGAGTTTGAGATATTGGTATCAGTCAGGTTGATGAGTGGAAAATACAAACACAAAAAAACCCTCTGAAATCCTCTCAAATCACTTGAATAAACAGATGAAAGAGAAGAATTTTAAGCAAAGAAAAAATTTAAAAAGAACAGTAATGCAGAAAAGGAAAATTTACAGAGAGAGAGAGAGAGAGATTAATTAGTGTAGTCTATCTAGTTATTACTTATGTATTGAATTGATTGTTTCTGTAAACAAAACTGCATCATGTTGATGAAACAGACAGAAATGACTCATAATTAAAATAAGATTAGAAAGATCTCTTATGTTAGGCAACCTTTTGTAAATCATTAGACTAGAAGGTGCATGATGATTATAGTTGTAAAAAGTAGATTCAGCTATCTGAGTTCAAAACCTGAACAAGGCTGTTTGCATTTCAGCATTGTGCTAAAATTATGAATCCAGCTTTTCTCTCTCCAGATAAATAGTAGGGCAGATACTTTAATCCCAAGCAGAAGTGGACAGATAGATATTTGTTGCTGCCTCCCACCAGACAGGACTTGACACAAGGTCAATGACCTGAAGGCTGATTATAGTGGGGATTTAGGGGAGGGGAAGGTCGGGCATGAGCTGAGCATTGAACCCTGCTGGTCTGTGCTGCTCATTGACCCACTTAGTGCAATGTGGGCCTAATGAGCCTAGCTGTTTCTTGGACCCAAATCTGGGTTCGGGCACGGATGCCGGGTTATAGCTCAAACTAGACAGCAAGGTCTAGTGCTATACATTGGGGACAAAGGTGTTAATGTTGCAGCTTGCCCACCTGAAGGTGGCCCAGCCGAAGCCAGGGGCCTTTTGGCCTCGAATCTGCCATTGATTTTGATACCCCATCTGGCATGAATACCAGATGGCCCAGCCAAGGCCAGGGAATTGGACAGATACTTTGATAAAATGTTCAAATTCTTCTGCAATATTGTGACATAGTAACACACAGTTGAGTACACTGCCTGTTCCACTGCAAGAGCACAAGCCTATGTTAATGCTCTAAGAAGATACACAGTGTGTGTGTGTGTCTCTCTCTCTCTCTCTATATATATATATATATATATATATATATATATATATATATATATATATATATATATATATATATATATATATATATATATATATATCTATCATCATCATCATATCACGCTGGTAGCACGGATATCCATGACCCTCTCTCGCCACTCCTCCCTATCGTTCATCGCCCTAGGTAGGTCTTCAGGACAACATCCTGTATCCTCACATAGCTGCTGAATGTACGTTCGAGCTGGTCGTCCTGCTTTTGCGCGGCATGTGTGGGGATCCATAAGAGTACATCTCTTATCAGTTCATCTCTGCTTCTCCAGCAGTGTCCTGCATGTCTGGTTCGACTAACTTGAATAGTTTTCGTGATAGGGGGCAGTGGCCGTACAGTTGGTGTCTTGTGGGGTGCTGCTGCCAGGACTTGTTCAGGATTGCACGCAGCATTCTTGTGTAATTGCCATCCAGTTTCTTCTCCAGCCGTTTTGTTAGCGTCCATGTAGTGCATCCATATAGCAGTATCGATGTGACCGCTGCCTGGAAGAAACTGCGTTTCATTTTATCGGTTAGGTCTGATTTCCATATAATCGATAGCCTATTGATAGCTGTCCATGCTTTTGTTAGCCTCGTTTCGATGTCCTTTTCGGTTGATTCGACGCTGCTTCCTAGGTACGTGAATTTGTCTACTAGTTTAAGTGGGGTTCCTTCTAGAGTGGAGATGTCCCCCGTTTGGTTATAGCACATATATTCCGTTTTGTGTGCATTAACATAGAGGCCTATGCTTGCTGCTGCTTGTTCCAAACTATGCAGAAGAGTTTCGGCTTGGTCAGGTGTATTTGCCAGTATCGCTATGTAGTCGGCGTAGGTAATTGTTGTTGCGGGGTATCTTCTGCTTCTTTTCTTCATCAGTTCGAAGCCATTCTCTTTGATTTTGTCAATCGATGTTCTAAGTACGTAGTCTAGACAAATGATAAAGAGGTACGGGGCCAGCGTGTCCCCTTGTAGTACTCCTGCTACAATGTCAAAGTATTCTGTGTCCCCATCCGGTGATCGTACTTTTACTTTAGTGTTTCTATAGAGAATCGTTATTGCCGCTACGGTTTCTTTAGGTATGCCGTACGCTAGTAGAATTTGTTCCATCTTTCCTCTGTGAATGGAGTCGAAAGCCTTGGTAAAGTCGACAAATATTAATGTCGCTTGTAGGTTCTTTGCCCGTACACCTTCAAGGATTCAGCGGATGGTTAATATTTGTGAGGTTGTGGATCTATTTCTTCGGAAGCCATTTTGGTTTTTTCTGAGTATGATGTTGATTTTGGGTTCTATTCGGTTTCGTAGTAGGGCATTGTAGATTTTGGCAGCTATGGATGTAAGTGTTATGCCTAGGTAGTTTTTGGCTAATCCGAGGTCCCCCTTTTTAGGGAAGGGGAGTATGCATCCCTTCATCCATCTATCTATCGGATTTTGATTGTATACTGCGTTGCAGTGTCGGAGCAGTATGTCGTCGAATTGTCTGGTCTTCCATACTTCCGGGGGAATTTCGTCCAGCCCTACAGCTTTCCTATTTTTAATTTTTCTGAGAACCGAGTTGAGTTCTTCTTGTGTGAACGGTCCTAGTTTAATGTCTAATTGTTTGCTAATTATTCTGGTGATTGGTTCATGCGTTATTTTTGGTGGGTTTCCAAGTAAGTTTTTGAAGTGCTGTTTCCACAGTTTTATTCTTTCTTGTTGGTTTGCTGCTTTAAGTTTTGCTTTGGCTGTGTTCTTTCTTCTGCTCACTTCGTTTATTGTTTGCCAGGCTATTCTAGATTGTCTATCTTCCACAGAGTCTCTAATCTTATCTATCTGATTTTGAATGTATTCTGTCTGTTCCTTTATATATATGCCTGCTAATTGATATTGTGCCGTTTTTAGTTTTAAGGCATTTGTGTTTGTTGGGTTTTTTCGATAGTTTTTGGAGGCTGTTTTCACTAGTGCACGTTTTTCTCTCACTGCTAAAGTTTCCCATGGGACTCTATATTTAGTTTTAAGTTTTGTTGGATGTATTTTGCTGCTGCCTCGAGGTGTGCATTGACGAAGTTTTCATATTCGTCGTTTGGTGTACTTTTTTCGGTCTTTTCTTGTAGTGTTTCGAATCTGTTTCTTAATTCTAATACGTATTTATTTCTTATATCTTTGTTGTTTAATAGGGCCCAGTCATAGTGTTTGGTGGTCGCTGTTCGTTTGGCGTTTTTTCGTAGGCTTAACCGTATTTTCGCTGTGACTATTCGCTGATCGGTGGACACACCCTCAAAAGAGGAGTATGCCTCGCAATTCAATGCACTATTCTTCATTTCTTGTTTATAAGGACGTAGTCTATCTGAGCTTTAGTATTGTTTGCGTACGTGTATGTCCATAGTTTGCCCTCTCTTTTTTGGTAGTTTGTATTGAGGCATGCTAATCTATTTTCTATCATGAAATCTGTTAGATGTTGCCCATTCCTATTTGACGTGTTGTGGAGACTGTATTTGTTGTTTCCGTTTTTCCCGATTTGGGCATTCATGTCTCCGCCAATGACTAACAATTTTAGTAGTTTTGATTGTTTGAGCTCTGTAGCTGATTTTTCGAACACCGAGGCCAGGGCTCCAACCTCGAGAGGACGCGCCCCTTTTTTACCCGCGCGGAGAGCGATGCGGTTTGTGTAAGTGGTTTGAGTGTGGGTCATGGTTATCTTTCGATGGCTGTTTTATTCTCTTCTATAGAAGCCACTCTTATAGAGGAGCAGCAGTAGTTCTCCGATCGAACTAGCGATCCTGAGCGTAAAGTCGTCAAACTCACGTCCAGGACCCGTTTAGGTATTGAGTTTGGTCGTACATGGGTTTATACAAATACCTTTACGTACATCATGCTGCTTCCCATGTGTACGCAAAAAAAAAAAAAAAAAATAAAAGGGGGGGGTAATTTTGTTTTAAGTTTTCTTAAGTTTTAACTTAGTTAAAGTCCAAGATTAAGGTACTTTCGTATGACTTTCACTGGTACTGACTTGTGCTTTTTTTTTTTTGCTGTATTGGGACTTTTCCTAGGTTTTTCTGGGAATTGGTTAATAAACCTTTCATAGTAATAATTCCATAAGTACCAGGAAAATAATTAATTATGGAAGGTATACTAACCAATTCCCATCGGATATCATAAAATCAAGACGGCAACTTGAAAAGATAAATATAAAAATATGTAGACAAAAAATGCCTACATTGTTTAATCAAATATGTATCAATGAAGAAATGCTGCCCAAATACACGATTTAAACTATATATAAGTGAGGCTTGAGTACTGCTGATACACCCCTTATTTTAGAACCTGTGCCCATATAATCATTAACTGTAATCCGGTTATATTCCCGTCACATTTTAATCTTGAGTAAATAGCAACATATCATTTAATCTTTTAGTGATAGGAATAAAAAAGATACTTACCGTTCAGCAGGTGGAATTGCAGTTAGTGCCATTACCACATTTCCAATACAATATATGAAAGAGATATAAAGAATGGTTCTGAAAAAGAAATACATATTGGGTTAGAATTTTTTGCTTTAAATATTAAAGAAAAACAAAATATTTTGCTTCTGTAGAAGAAGAATCATAATCATCAAAAGTGTTCTCTGTCATATGACAATGTTTTAATGTTGAAAATAATTTTGACATTGTGGTTAATATCAGACTTTTTACATTTTTAGTTATCCATACTTCAGCTGTCCCATAAAATGTCCATAAATTTAAGCAGACTTTTATGATTTATAAATAAGAAAAATGGTTTGGTTTGGTTGGCATATCAACCTTTGTAGGTTATTTAACGCCAAATCCATTTTTATGTAAATAATCTGTTCTATTGAAAACAGTTCAGTTTAGCATAAGTACACAGTTTAATTGTCAAAAACATTTCCATTTCAAACTATTCAAGGAGTTATATGTAATAATTCGGTTAAGTGTAAATACAGTTTTAATGTCGAAAAACAGTTCTATTTGAAATAATTCAGTTGAGCATAAGCATGCAGTTTAAGTGTAAGTACGGTTTAATTGTCAAAAACGTTTCTATTTCAAGCTATTCAGTTTACTCAATTCATTTTAGCATAAGTATGCTGTTAGTTCTATTTAACCCATAGATAGGGCCCTATCAGGTGCTACCACTCCGGGCCAGAGTGGACCTGGGAGCGATGGCAATGAAGGGGTACTCCGCATTCCGCAACGCTCCAGCACTGCTGGAACCTCACCATCAGATTGTTTAGTGTCATATCCAGGACACTCATTGGGGGGGGGGTCTTACCCCTCTGCAGAGAAGCAGTCAGTGTATTCTACAGCCCCAGCTGACTGGGCAATACACAGATTTAAATGTCAGACAGTTTTATTTCAGATAATTCAGTTCATCATAAGTACACAGTTTAGATGTCAAAAACAGTTATATTTCGAGCAATTCAGTTCAGCACAAGTACGCAGTTCCAATGTCAAAACAGTTCTATTTTAAACAATTCAGTTTAGCATAAATACGCAGTTTAAATGCAAAAATCAGTATAGTGAAAGAAGCACGGTTTAGTTCTATTTAACCCATAGATAGGACCCTTATCAGGTGCTACCACTCCGGGCCAGAGTGGACCTGGGAGCGATGGCAATGAAGGGGCACTCTGCATTCCTCAAAGCTTCAGCATTGCTGGAACCTCACCATCAGATTGTTTAGTGTCATATCCAGGACACTTGTTGGGGGGGGGTCTTACCCCTCTGCAGAGAAGCAGTCGGTGTATTCTACAGCCCCAGCTGACTGGGCAAAAATAAGAAAAAGTGGCTCAACATCATCTTGGTTTATGAAATGAGACAACTGGTAACTGACGCTTGCAGTAAAGAATGTTTTGAGTTTAAAATGTGAAAAAATTCAGTTTTTAAATATAAAAACATTAAACCTTCATCAGAATGTAAATTCTAAAAATTTTGAAATTCACATGTTCTGATGAAGGTTTAATATATTAGTTGTCTAAATTTCCAAGAAGAAGTTTGATGATTTTTGTCATTAAGGGTTTTTGGACTATTGTCTTCATCTTTATTGTTATTTCCACAATGTTTTGGCCGATATGTCCTCTGGCCATCTTCAGGTGTTTGTCAAACTCAGGAACCTTCATGGAACTTCGAACTACATACTTTATTGAATCCACGAGGGGTTGCCTGTTCTGATTCCATTAACAATACAGGAATACTAAACACTTAGCTAGTCGCCTGCAGTCAGGATTGAACCTGCAACCTCCAGTTGATTGTCTCCTAAAAAGAAGCTTAGGGAACCAATGCCTATAACCGTTACACTATGTAAGACAATAGTCTGAAAACCCTTAATGATAAAAAAGTTTAATATTTTCATCATTTAAAAACCAAAATGTTTAATGTTGGCAAAAAATAGAATCATCCTCTGAAGACCTTGTGTTTTTTTCCATATTCGTACATTTTCATACTGTTTTAGTTTTTCTAGATATAGTTAATATGTGTGTGTGTGTGTGTGTGTGCAAACAACTACATCTAAACAGTAGATACTGAGGCTTCTACATGAGTAAAAATCTACTATGGATTTACTTTCATATTATGTAAGTAATAAATGGAAAATAAACTAATCTCTATTTCACTATTTGAATATCAAAATTTTGTCTTGATCAGTAATATAATGATCAATTTTTTTTTCTCTAATTACAATGCAGTCATTTTTATTAAAAGTGCAGTCATTTTTGCTTTATCAATTGTATTATTTCTTGACAAAAACTTGAGCAGAAGATTATTAATCACTCGCCCAGTTTCTATCATGATGGGATTATGTATAGATTGGCATTTCTGCTTGTCTGTAACTTTGAGATGATGATATCAATCATGTAAAATCCTGTAAGTCACTTGAGTAAATAAAAAAAGAAAAAAAGAAAGATGAAGAAAAGGAAAAAAGAGAATAACTTGGTAGGAAAGAGAAATTGAAAAGTGACAAAAATCAATAACTGATTTAGGTAGGTTGGTTGTGTTTTATGGCATGTCAAACCTTGTAGGTTATTTAATGTTAAATCTTGTTTATATATATATATATATATATATATATATATATATATATATATATATATATGATTTGTAACTGATAGTTTGTAGGTAAGATTACACTGGTCAACAATAAAAAAAAAGAAAAAAAAAGGTGTCCAGGCACCAAACATCGTTTTAGCTAATTTGAGGGCACTAAATCTGAAGAAAAGCTTACTTTTTCTTGGTTAGCTATAGTTTTTGCTGCACAGAAATGTCTCATTTTTGGAAAAAAGCATTTTTTTAATTTGTTTTCTGTATATATGATATTGACTGATGGCAATATTTCTCAAAGTAAAATCAGAAACCTTTCAATTCCTATTTAAACCAACAAATATTGGTCTGCTTATTGAGAAATACTATTTTTCAATAACAATCAGACCCTAAGTCTTGAAAAATAACATGATTGTATATACCAGGACTGACAAGTACTTTCATCAAATCATTTAATAAACTAATAGCAGAAATAAAACCTTCATGAACTTAAGAAATATGGTAGAGAATTTTCTCTTTCTTGTTTGTCTGTCATGTTTGATGTTATTTAAGTCCCTTTTGATACTTCAGCAGTAGTCAGCCATCATTCATTTGTCCCACCGTCCCTAGTAGCACTCTTCCATTGTTTTGATATACTGATGGAATCATTCTCCTAGCTCATCACTCACATTGCCGCAATTATCCAGAAATTTATCTGGTTGGGTATGTAAAAATGAACCTTAATACTCATATTAGTGCCAATGTCCTGTAGACTTTTTAACAGCTTTTCCACTAATTCTTTGTAGTTTTCAGCCCGGTGATTGCTAAAGAAGTTTTTCACATCAACAAATGATATCCAAGTGCATAATTCCAAGTCATTCATTGAATTAACAAATTCATCATCCTTAATGAGTTTCCTAATGTTATGGTGAAACCATTTTCATGATGTTCATCATGTACAATGGAATAGGTGCATTTAATTGGGATGTCTTTAGAGTTTCTTTCCAACTGTGAAAACAAAACCTCTCAATGTGCTTGGTTTCCTTCCATAGTGAAGAGACAAAAGTGATAAGATAAATTTATGAATATCAAAACAAAAGATTTTAAGGTTTCATTATTTTGATGTCACTTTAATTATCAGGTTTGCTAAAGTGTATTATAAAGTGATAAAGTTTATCAGTTAATTTGAATTTTGGTGATAAATTAGAAAAATTCAGTACTTCTATTTTAAACTTTTAGACACAAAGAATTTTTTTTCTAATACAAATAGTTTATTTTAGGTGGCTGACATAAATTGCTCTTCCTACTTGAAAATTGATGGGTTTCTACAATCTTTATTAACTAAATTTTGCAATCAGCCAAGATCGCTTGGTTTGGTTTTTTGTTTAATGGCATATCAACCTTTGTAGGTTATTTAATGCCAAAGCCATCCTTCTAGTAGAACAGTAGGGGTACTATTTAACCCATTGCTGGGAGGATAAGGAGTTTCATACTTTTCCCATGGGTATTTGTCCAAAAGTGAACATAATAGCGCAAATGGAGTTTGAACTTGCTTATGATTCTCGAGTCCAACGCTTTAACCATTACATCATGAGGACACCCTGTCAAGATCGAAAATTGATCTTTTGTCCAAAAATGAGTAATTAAATTACAGTAAAAAATGGTTGCTAACCATGAAAAACTAAGGTCATATTTGGAATCAGCACCATCAAATTTATTAAAAAAATCCGTTTTGTTTCTTGGTATCAAAAATTATGTTGACCAGTTTTATTTTTAAACAAGCCACAACTCATTAGTTTGCACATAGTTGAATGGTTTCAAATTTTGCAATTTAACCTAAATAAGTCTATTCAGAATTAATGACTTCTTTGCACACAGCTCAATGGTTTCCAGTATAGTAAATGAAATAGTTCTATTTGACTTGTAGATAGGATCCTGCCAGATACTACCATTCTGGGTCAGACAGGACCTGAGAGCAATGGCAATGAAAGGATACCCTAAATTCCCTAAAGCTTCAAGACTGGAGCAACACCATCAGATGCAGTTTAGTGTCATATCTAAGACATTCATTAGAGAGAGAGAGAGAGAGAGAGAGAGGTATTACCCCTTTGCAGAGATGAATTTGGTATATTCTACAGTCCCAGAAGATTGGGCTAAAAAGTGATTTAGAGAAAGGCAAAGATGGAAATATAGAAAATTATTGAGAGAGAGAGAGAGAGAGAGAGAATATAGTAGAGTTGACTAAGTTATTAGCTGTATAAAAAAATCATGTGCATATTTGAATTTCTAAAAGGCCTTGTGTTACCAAAGCAAAATTTCTCATTATATATATATATATATATATATATATATATATGTTTAAATGAAAATATGAGAAATCAGAGCATAGAATTTGAGTAAAGGTAAAAATGAGTGAAGTTTATCCTTTAACAAGACTCATATATGTTAAGTTTCTTTCTATACAAGAACATTTTACAAGTTTTAAAATAGCATTTAAAAATTTGATAGGAGAGCATCAAATAAAGCATTATGCTTTATATTCATTAGGTTTAATTGAACTCTAAAGAAAGCTTTCAAAATAAGTTACAATTTTAAAAATTATTCTTTAAAAGAAAAAAAAATTGAGCATTTCACATACTTGTACTTTCCTAAGAAGCTGTCTGCAATAAGAGCTCCAATCAAGGGAGTGAAGTAACAGAGCATAGTAAATGTGTGGTAGATGGCTGTTGAGGTGCTGGGTTCAATTTTCAACTGCAGTGTCAAATACAATATAAGGATAGCTGAAAAAATGTAAATGAAATAAAAAATTAATTAAAAATACAATTTAAAATTAAATATCAAATGATAGCAATTCAAGTATGGAACTGTATAATAGTTTGTTTTGTAGCTATCAAAACAAAAAAGTAGAGTGACTGAACAAATTTATAAATCCTGAATGTGAATCAAAACAGTTTTGTGCAAACCAAAACAAATTCAAAAATTAAATCAACCAATAAATAAAAGACAGCAAAAAATATTTTCAGACCAATCAAAAACCAATATTTTCATTTGAAGTTGGCATCAAGCTTTTCACCCTAGATTTAGGTTAAATATTCACCACAATGTTTGTTTGATCGTCTACCTGGACTCACATGATCAAGTTCAGAATCTATCAGGGTATTTACTCTTATTAAAATTGTGGATTTTTTCTTTGTTACCAATTGAAAACTTTACATTTTAAATCACCACTCAATCCATAAATGGAAGATGATACAGTTTATATATATATATATATATATATATATATATATATATATATACACACACACACACACACACACGCGTATATATATATATATATTCCATTTATTATTTTCATCAATAATTTCTATGAAGCTTTCCAAGCCTTTTGCTGCTAACCTGTTGTTCAACTTTGTTAGGTTAAAAAAAGGCATAAATTATAGTAATTGTGGCTTCTTTTACAATTTAAGGAAATTGATAATACTTCTACTATAACTCTAGTGTTTTAAAATTTGTAGTCAAGACTTCATGTAAAAAACACAGTAACATTAACAACTACAGTTCAATCAAAATTTCTGATCTGCATAAATATATCATTAACAGCAAACCACAAAATTCAAATATTCAGAAATTGATAAAATTTAATAAATGATGATAATGATTTATAAAAGCAGAATATCACTCCCTCGCATTTAGTTGGTTGGTTGGTTTGGTTTTATAGCATATCAATCATTTTATTTTTATTAAATGTCAAATCCATTTTTATACATATATAAGTATCTCTAGCATTTGGGTTGGGATTTGAGTGCAGTAACTGTTTCTCCTATTTAAAAATTAGAAAAAATAAAAAATTTGTGAATTATAATTTTTTGAATATACTTATAGTTTCCAATTGATGAAATTAAGACCAATGTATAATTATAAGCAAATGCAGCAAACTGGCACAAAAGAAATACAAGGGTAGACATGACTGGTTGGTTGTTTGGGTTTTATGGCATATCAACCTTTAGACATGACTGGGCAGCAATGATTATCCACTAGGAATTGTGCAAGCCATCAAAATTTGACCATACTGACAAATGGTATATTCATAAACCAGAATAGGTCCTATAAAAAACACATAATTCTATGGGACTTTGAGATACCAATGGAACACCCAATACAGACCAGAAGACCAGACTGATTGTTAATTAAGAAGAAAAAAAACTTGTCAATGAGTGGATTTTGATACTCCAGCAGAATATAAAGAAAAAGTTAAAGAAAATAACAAGCTCGACAAATAACTGGATCTTGCCAGAGAGCTGAAAAAGCTGTGGAACATGAAAGGGACTGTCAAACCAATTGTAGTTGGTGCCCTTAGAATGGTCCCCTAAAGGGCTGGAAAAAGACCGGCAGAACTGGAGATGAGAAGAAGAATCAAGACCATCAAGATCACAGCACAGCTAAAATTGGCTAAGATAATTAGAAAAAGTTTGGACATTCAAGTTGCCGTCATTTTGACTTTAGTTAGAATTGATACAAAAAGCTTGCCGGAAGAATAAAAATTATCATGTCCAAGTGTTGAAGAAACTATTGACCATCTTATAAATGGTTACTCTACCCTAGATCCAAATGATCATCATCATCATCATATCGTGCTGGCAGCACGGATATCCCTGACCCTCTCTCGCCACTCCTCCCTATCGTTCATCGCCCTAGGTAGGTCTTCAGGACAACAACCTGTATCCTCACATAGCTGCTGAATGTACGTTCGTGCTGGTCGTCCTGCTTTTGCGCGGCCGTGTGTGGGGATCCATAAGAGTACATCTCTTATGAGTTCATCTCTGCTTCTCCAGCAATGTCCTGCATGTCTGGTTCGCCTAACTTGAATAGATTTCGTGATAGGGGGCAGGTGTCCGTACAGTTGGTGTCTTGTGGGGTGTTGCTGCCAGGACTTGTTGAGGATTGCACGCAGCATTCTTGTGTAATTGCCATCTAGTTTCTTCTCCAGCCGTTTTGTTAGCGTCCATGTAGTGCATCCATATAGCAGTATCGATGTGACCGCTGCCTGGAAGAAACTGCGTTTCATTTTATCGGTTAGGTCTGATTTCCATATAGTCGATAGCCTATTGATAGCTGTCCATGCTTTCGTTAACCTCGTTTCGATGTCCTTTTCGGTTGATTCGACGCTGCTTCCTAGGTACGTGAATTTGTCTACTAGTTTAAGAGGGGTTCCTTCTAGAGTGGAGATGTCCCCTGTTTGGTTATAGCACATATATTCCGTTTTGTGTGCATTAACATGGAGGCCTATGCTTGCTGCTGCTCGTTCCAGGCTATGCAGAAGTGTTTCGGCTTGGTCAGGTGTATTTGCCAGTATCGCTATGTCATCGGCGTAGTCGGCGTCGGTAATTGTTGTTGCGGGATATCTTCTGCTTCTTTTCTTCGTCAGTTCGAAGCCATTCTCTTTGATTTTGTCAATCGATGTTCTAAGTACGTAGTCTAGACAAATGATAAAGAGATACGGAGCCAGCGTGTCCCCTTGTAGTACTCCTGCTACAATGTCGAAGTATTCTGTGTCTCCATCTGGTGATCGTACTTTTACTTTAGTGTTTCTATAGAGAATCGTTATTGCCGCTACGGTTTCTTTAGGTATGCCGTACGCTAGTAGGATTTGTTCCATCTTTCCTCTGTGAATGGAGTCGAAAGCCTTGGTAAAGTCGACAAATATTAATGTCGCTTGTAGGTTCTTTGCCCGTACACCCTCAAGGATTCTGCGGATGGTTAGTATTTGTGAGGTCGTAGATCTATTTCTTCGGAAGCCATTTTGGTTTTTTCTAAGTATGTTGTCGATTTTGGGTTCTATGCGGTTTCGTAGTAGGGCATTGTAGATTTTGGCAGCTATGGATGTAAGTGTTATGCCTCGGTAGTTTTTGGCTAATCCGAGGTCTCCCTTTTTAGGGAAGGGGAGTATGCATCCCTTCGTCCATCTATCTATCGGATTTTGATTGTATACTGCGTTGCAGTGTCGGAGCAGTATGTCGTCGAATTGTCTGGTCTTCCATACTTCCGGGGGAATTTCGTCCAGTCCTGCAGCTTTCCTATTTTTAATTTTTCTGAGAACCGAGTCGAGTTCTCCTTGTGTGAACGGTCCAAGTTTAATGTCTAATTGTTTGCTAATTATTCTGGTGATTGGTTCATGCGTTATTTTTGGTGGGTTTCCAAGTAAGTTTTCGAAGTGCTGTTTCCACAGTTTTATTCTTTCTTGTTGGTTTGCTGCTTTAAGTTTTGCTTTGGTTGTGTTCTTTCTTCTGCTCACTTCGTTTATTGTTTGCCAGGCAATTCTAGATTGTCTATCTTCTACCGAGTCTCTGATCTTATCTATCTGATTTTGAATGTATTCTGTCTGTTCCTTTATATATATGCCTGCTAATTGATATTGTGCCGTTTTTAGTTTTAAGGCATTTGTGTTTGTTGGGTTTTTTCGATAGTTTTTGGAGGCTGTTTTCACTAGTGCACGTTTTTCTCTCACCGCTAAGGTTTCCCATGGGACTCTATATTTAGTTTTAATTTTTGTTGGAATGCATTTTGCTGCTGCCTCAAGGTGTGCATTGACAAAATTTTCGTATTCGTCGTTTGGTGTACTTTTTTCCGTCTTTTCATGTAGTGTTTCGAATCTGTTTCTCAATTCTAATACGTATTTATCTCTGACATCTTTGTTGTTTAATAGGGCCCAGTCATAGTGTTTGGTGGTCGCTGTTCGTTTGTCGTTTTTTCGTAGGCTTAACCGTATTTTCGCTGTGACTATTCGGTGATCGGTGGACACACCCTCAAAAGAGGAGTATGCCTCGCAATTCAATGCACTATTCTTCCATTTCTTGTTTATAAGGACGTAGTCTATCTGAGCTTTAGTGTTGTTTGCGTACGTGTATGTCCATAGTTTGCCCTCTCTTTTTTGGTAGTTTGTATTGAGGCATGCTAATCTATTTTCTATCATGAAATCTGTTAGATGTTGTCCATTTCTATTTGACGTGTTGTGGAGGCTGTATTTGTTGTTTCCGTTTTTCCCGATTTGTGCATTCATGTCTCCGCCAA
>OY757920.1:101968598-101973598 GCA_963585895.1 Sepioteuthis lessoniana
ACAACAAACTTGAAAAGAAGAAGAGACAGCGGGGAGGGGGCTGCCAAAAAAGTGCGTGCAGGACCTTCCGACACAGAAGACCCTTTAGAAGGCCCTTCAAATGCACATCACCAAAAGCAGCCCCTCCCCCAACAAGTTCCAATGCAGATACCACTGCTGGCTCCTTTTCCGCCACTCTCCTTACCACCACCTCCCCTACCACTTCCGCCAATGTTCCCTCCTCAATATTGCATTCCTCAGAATGCTCCCTCTGACTCGCTACAACCCCCACAATTTTTACAACCCCCATTACCACCACCACAACTACCACAACCTCCTCTACCAACAGAAACACCCCCACTTCATCCCCGCCGACATCAAATTGTGCATATAAGGCGAGCACAATCCCTGGAAAGGCCGTCCCCCCCAAAATTACCCAGGTCACTATCGTTACCATCCCTGAGTCCAATGTCTTCTCCAGAACTCTTCCCAAAATGGACTCCCATCCAAACAAACCCCCAGACTACATCATCCCAAAATCCAAAAGAGGCGGCAAACGATGCCGAGAAAGACAAACAACAAAAGGCAAAACATTTTTGCACCGTTGGTGCAGAAGCAGTAACGGACCATCTATTAAAAAAGATGTTAAAGCCGTTACTGCAACTGGAAAAAGTGGAAAAGAAAAAAGTTAACAACCCTTTTAATTTTAAGAGTGCAGCCATGGTGACCACTTTCATCCGTTCGGCTGGTGACCGTACCAAGGGCGTATGGAAGTTCTTGGATACGGTCCGCCAGACCGACACGGGTGTAAAGCTGGCGGAATTGGAGCACTCTTCCTTGAAAAGATGCTTGCCGTTTTGCTCAGGGAGGGTCCCTATCTTAGTTCACCCCTCCTTTTATAGAGCCCTAAAAGTACGGTTCCCGCTGGATGTTGGCGGAGTGTCTAGGGATGGCCGAGTGAACACTGAGCTCGGCACCGGCTCTCTAAGACAGGCCGTTGGCATCCTCACCCCTGGGGATTTCCGGCCCATAGTCGACACTGAATAAGGTAAGTCGGATTGATGACTTTAAACGTTGCCAGTTTGAATGTGAGGGGACTGAGGGATTCAAGCAAGTGTGCGCGCTTGCTTGGTGAACTCAAGAACCTCTGCGTAGATGTTGCTGCAGTGCAGGAGACTCACTTCACTTGCGAGGCTGACTGTCGGGTGCTGGAAAGCGACTTTAACGTTTTCTCAGCATACGGCAGCAACTTCAGCGCTGGGGTCTCCTTGCTAGTTGGACGCAGCCTTGATGCTGATGTTGACGTTGTTTTTGCAGGTGACGGGGGCCGGTTGGTTGTGGCCGATGTTGCCGTGAAAAGTTTCAAGTTTCGTCTGGTTGCGGTTTATGCGCCCAATATCGTTGCGGAGAGGGTTTCCTTTTTTCGTCGGTTGGCGCCGTTCCTGGACGATACGAAGCGGCTAGTCTTAATGGGTGATTGGAATGCGATCCTTGATCCCAAGATAGATAAGGTCGGGCGGGGAGCTAGGCGTGCGGGAAGGTGTGATAGCAGCCTTGTCGGCTTCGTGACTCGTCACGGTCTCGTCGACAGGTTTCGTCTTGATCACCCAGGGCGGGAGATGTGGACGTGGCTAGATAGCTCGCCCTCTGCCAAAGTAGGCTCCTACTTGGACAGAGTGTTAGTGAGAAGAGCTGACATTGATTTTGTTAGTTGTCCCACGTTCCACTTGATAGCGTGGACTGACCATAAACTCATTAGAGTCAGTCTGCGGTTAGCAAATAGGCCTAGTCTAGCCGGCTACTGGAAGTTCAATACCTCCTTACTGGAGATACGGGACTTCCGGGATCGGCTAGAATCCCTAATTCAGCGGGCGTTAGTGGGGGCGGTTACCGGCAATAGGTGGTGGGTTTCTCTTAAGCACAGGATTAGAGATTTCGCCACCAAATACGGTCGACGGCTCAACTTAGATAGGACCGCGGAGGCGAAATCTATAGATGATAGACTCTCCCGGGCGGTGGCTGGGGGGGACTCCCTAGGTGTAGAGCTAGCTAGGAGGGACCTTGAGCGTGAGAGTAGCGAGCGCTACAAGGGATCAGTAGTTAGATCTAGGCTAAAAAGAGTTCTCAACGAAGCTGTGAAATCGAACGCGACTGCGCGTGAAGAAGAAGTGCGAAGGTTCCCCGATCGGTACATCGCATCTGTGAAGACCCCGGACGGGCGTCTGCTGCGATCGGGTCGTGAGATACGTGACGCCTTTCGGGCGCACTTTCGGGATCGCTTTGCCCGCTGCACTGATCTCCCGCTCCGGGAGTTTCGTAGCTATCTGGCCGACTTCCCCCGCCTTGGGGCGGCTGAAGCGGCTAGCTGCGAGGGTGTGGTTACTGAATGCGAAGTCCGTGACGCGTTGAAGCAGGTCGGCCTCAACAAGTCGCCGGGACTAGATGGTTTGCCCTACGAAGTGTACTTGAGGATGTCGCACATGTTTGTGCCTATTCTGACGGATATGTTCAACCACTGGTTCGCCCAGGGAGCCATCCCTGGTAGCGTTACCAAGGGCGTGATCACATTGCTGAAGAAAGGTGGCAGGCATGTTTGGGAGGGTTTAGACGATTACAGGCCCATAACTCTGCTTAACACAGAGTTAAAGATTTTGGCCCGGGTCTTAGCGAATCGTTTACAGCTTGTCATTAGCGATCTGATCGGCCCCGAGCAGACCTTTGCTGTGAAGGGAAGATCGATCCAGGACAACCTGCACTTGATTCGCGAGGTCCTAGAGGGGATAAAAGACGACACCGAATCCGCGCTGATCAGTTTAGATCAGTCCAAGGCCTTCGACAGGGTTGACCATCGGTTCTTGGCGTCTGTTTTGGAGACTGCCGGATTCGAACCGGAGTTCCGCAGATGGATTAGCATGATGTACCACAACCCTCAGGCAGTGGTGCAGGTGAACGGAAGGCGTTCGGGGGTGATCGCGATCGAGCGTTCGGTCCGGCAAGGCTGCCCTCTGTCTCCTCTTCTCTATATCCTCGCGTTGGAGCCCCTCCTGCGCAGGCTTGGGGATGAGGGGACAAGTCCGGCACTGCGCGGTATCCCATTCGTTGGCCGCATGGCGGCTAGGGTTTCCGCGTTCGCTGATGACGTCACAGTGTTTGTATCCCGCCGCAAGGATATAGAGGCTGTGAAAGAGGCGGTTGTCGAGTATGAGCGGATTGCAGGGGCCAAGGTCAATTTTGACAAAAGCGAAGGTTTGCGGCTTGGTGCTTGGAGGGGTAGCAATACTCTTCCAGGGCCCTTCCGCTGGAGTGACGGACCCATCCGCATCCTTGGGGTGTGGTTTGGGCCCGACCTCCAACTGGAGCGAAATTGGTCGGAAGTACAAGCTAAGGTGAATGCTCAGGTGGGAATCTGGCTTTCAAGGAGGTTGTCCTTAAAGGGCAGGGCTGAGGCGTGCGCCACGTACGTCTTTCCCCTGATCCTTTACCGATTGGCTGTACTTCCTCTGCCTAAGGCACGTCGGTTGGCACTGCAACAATCCCTCTCCAGATTGCTCTGGGGAGGTGCAAGGCCGATGGTCCGTAGGCAGGTCTGTATCCAACGTACTCGCAACGGGGGTCTGGGTATGCCTGATCTGGAGAGCCACTGGCTTGCTGAAAGACTTGCATATCTGGGCCGTGTCTTGACGGGGGACTCAGTGTGGAGACGAAAGGCGAGTCGGACTTTTCCTCGCCTCAAGTCAGACCCAAAGGCTGAAGGTCGACGTAAGCCTTTGGGCGAAGCACTGTTTGTCCGCGAGTGCCGAAAGGCCCTTCGTAACCTTCTTGGGTCCAGTGACCTTTCATGGCCTCGGAAGGAGCTGTATCGGGAATTAGTGGTGGGTTCCGCTTCTGATCCTCTCAGCGAGCGGCACGGCTGGACGGCGGAGGAGATCCGCTCTCACTGGAATTGGGCGCCAGGATCGAGCTTCTTGAACAACTCCGAGTTCTCGCTCACCTGGCGACTTGTTCGGAATGCGTTATCCCTTCGCGGCTTGAACTTCAAGGCGGGCCTGGCAGACATGCCTGATTGCACTCGCTGCGGCAGTGGCTTGGAAGAAACGGCTGAGCACGCCTTCTACTACTGCGAGCGAGTCCGTCCGTTTTGGGATCACGTCGGGGAGTGGACGGCTCGCATCGAACCCAAACAGCTCGTGCTGCTCGACGTTGGTTACGTCGTAGACAACGTTCTTCCTCCGTTTCACGGTGAGAAGCGTGTGGTGTTTCTCGCGATCCTAACTGTAGCCCGAATGGTGATTTGGACGACGCGAAACAAGGGATTGTATGACGATGCAAACTTTTCTCATCGTGATCTGGTTTTGTATTTTCGGCATCAGCTGAGGGTCAAAATCAGATGCGATAGAAAACGCTTGGATCGCATAACATTCAGCAAAAGGTGGGTGACTGCAGCGAGCCTGGTCGTACGAAAGGGGGCAACGTTGGAGTCATCCTTCCCTCCTCTGCCGGCCCATGGCGTCTATGGTACGGGTCCTTAGGGACCCCATCCCTGGTAAGTAGAATATTTTTTTCCCCCTTGTAACCTAGTTAGCAGTATGTTGTGTGTCATTGTCCCCGTCATCTAGTCGGTAGTTTCTCAAGATCTTCCCCCTCCCTATTATTTTTGTACCTCAACCCGAAGCCCAGCCCGCTTTTATTGAAGATCTTGAAAATTCATATGTAAAAAATCATATAATCTGCTTGTATCGACCCATACCACGCCCGACCCTTTATTTCTTTTATCTCTGTAGATTAGGATTCCCGCCCTACCTAGGGTAGGTCCGGCTTGTTTCCGGTTTCTTTCGACCCGGAAAACAGTCGGCCTCCAATTTTCTAGACGGGGGGATGGGAGGGAAACCAAACGGGGGATTTTTTTTCCTTGTTTTCGTATATATATGTTTTTTCGGGGTTTTTTCTCCCATTCCCATCATATCCATTGTAAAAAATCATACATTGTAAATAAAATCATGCATCACTTTCGGGTTTTAAGT
>OY757920.1:101978598-102138598 GCA_963585895.1 Sepioteuthis lessoniana
AAGAAGAAAGATTACAGAAGTGGAAAGAACATTTCAACAATCTACTTGGAAATTCTCAAAGTCAGTGATAAACCTATAAAAAAAATTAATACAAAACTAGACATCAAACTTCAACAGTTTATGGTGGAAATACTTGATGTATTACTAACAAAAATTAAAGGAGAAAAGCTGCAGGCCTTGATGAAATATCTCCAGAAGTATGGAAGACAAGAAATTCAGTGATATACTTCTTTGATTATGCAACGTGGTCAACAAACAAAATGCAATAGAGAAATGGATTAAAGGCTACAAGAATTGTGACCTCAATCACAATGAATTACAGAGGTATGATTCTTATTGATAAAGCTGCAATAGTTTATAATACACTGCTTCTCAATCATATCAAACCTGAAATTAAGAAAATTCTAAGAAAAACTCAAAATGGTTTTTAGAGAAATTGATCCATAACCTCACGTTCTGACTTTCAGCCTAATGATCCAAAGGAGTACATGCAAAAATCTCATGGTAATTCTAATGATCATAGATGTCCGATATAAACCAGATATTTTGAGAATCCAAACTTTGTTATTAAATTAAAATTTTTAAAAATCTAATAGTATTCAAAATAACTCAAGAAAACTATTAAGAAGGAAACTGTCAGTAATTTTCTTAAGTTCATTTTCTAATTTGCCCTTAGAACAAATCATTAATGCACAATATGAAAGAGTTTTAATAGGATTTATTTTCATTTTAGTAGCAAAAAGAATCCCAACTAAAGTATAACCCTATAAAAGTTAATGACAAAAGATTTTGATGTCCTTTCAAGCAAAACATCTAAAAAAGATAACATCATATTGTTCCCCCCACTTGTCAATTTCAAAGATGGATGGAGATTATTCAAATATTGGAAAAATATCTTATCACATTTTTATGTTATGAAAAAGAAGCAAATGTGTCAACAACATAATGTACATAGCAATATGGTTTATGGACCTTATAAAAAGGATATTTTTCTTGGAAAACAACTCAAATATTCACCAGAACAGAATCCAAAAGACAACCCACTGAGACTATATATATGTAGACAGATTTATGTAATGAAGATATACAAGCTAATCAAGTAAATAAAGGATTTTAAAATGCTATCTGATAGATATGACCATCCACTTTGATAAAAACATCTCAGCAAAAGAATTTGATAAATTTAAAAAATACAAGAACTTGAAAATAGAAATTAAACATAAACACAATTCCAATAGTAATAAGAGTACTAGGAATGAGGAAGAATATTGATACATGAATTAAGAAAATCTCAGGAAACCTATCAGGAATACAAAAGATTGCACTTTTGAGCACAGCTCGCATACTCAAAAATCTCTCAATCTAATATGCTCAATATCTTTGAGAAAAACTTTTCTTTACCTCAGGTCTCAGGTAAAAAAATATTGGTAAATGATTGAACCAGAAAATCAGGAGAAATGAATAAACAATAATGATGATAATAAAAATATCAATACAAAAAATAAAAAACTCAAATACTGAAATAAGATTTGTCTAATTTTTGTATTTGTCATTAATATCAATCTTTGGTTTAAATTCTATTTTGAAACTGTATATAAAACTTTTTGTAACATAGCAGCAACCTGGTCTCTCTGTTGAATAAAAGGAAATTCTGTAATGGTACGTTTTCAGTAGGTTTCATTAATACTTTGTGTAACTATGACAATATAATTTCTCATTACTCTGTAGCGAGACCAAATTGTATGACAAATACATAAAGTCCTTTTATGTTTTATAAGTAGATGATTAGACTTGGTCTGCTGTTCGGTCAAATGAAGTCCAATAATAAAGCCTTTCATCTCTAGTGAGTGACCATCCCAAAAGTAATGGCTCAAGTTTGAGTAGTTAAAGAATTGAATGAATAAATGGACCCAATAATATTTGGAAGTCAGTGAATTTACAGATGCTTGCATTTTCTGAAAACTCAGAATAAAAAGATAAAATAAAAAAATTCCTTGTTTGTTTTCATTATAAATACTCTAACCTTAAATAAAATGTGGGAGTAAACTAAAAAAATTAGATTAAGATCTTATTTTATCTGTCAGCCAGATATTCTTTCCAATGACTTAAAGAAAAAAAAAACAAAAAAAAAAAAATCAGTATGAAAATACAACTTTTTTCTTAGTTGGAAAGCAAGTTCTTTTTTGTTTTTTTTCCAAATCTCTGTATTTAAGATAGAAAAACTTAAAAATGTCTTAAAAATTACAACTAGAAAATAAAAGAAAACTAAATTCTGTCTATGTGTGTATATATATATATGTATTTTGTTTTTATTTTATATCTAGATAAATAAAATATAAATAATGCATATCAAATTTAGTTTTTCCATTCAAGCTGTTTTACTACAAACGGAAAGTATCTCATTTATTTTTTTTAGAATTATAACGTTTAAATTTTTTCTTTAAAACAATAAGTAAATAAATAGATAAATCCATTATTAAAACAAATCAAGTAATATAGATTAATATTTCTATGAATGATATTTTTAAAAAGAAAAATTTTAGATCTTTTTAATTTACAAAATATATAAATAAAAAGCTCATCTTTTGATAATATAGACCAATGGCTGTATTCTAAAAAGGCAAAAGTCATTATCAGTTTCAGGGAAGAAAATAGTTTTATTTGAATTATTAAGCATTTTAATTATAAAAACTATCAACCAAATAATCACATTTATAAAGATCACAAAAGATCAAATTGAAAATAAATGAAAACATTAATAACAATTTATCTGAATATGCAAGTTATCCATATTAAGCGAGAGCTGCCAAGTCGATCAAGAAATATGAGACATTTTATGAAAATTAAACAACAACTCATTACTATAAGCTGTAATTATTTTTGTGAGACAATTTTATATTAGTAAATAATGATGCACAATTAGCGAAAGAAATGTAACAATGTAAATATAATTTTGAGCTTTTGAAATAATTAGCAAGCATTCACTTCTTTATGACATTTAAAAGAAATGAAAACATTTATATGAAATGTGAAACTTCTTTATAAAATTTGGATAGAGGATAAGAAAGATGTTTCTTGAAATGAGATGAATCTCTCACATATTTGTTTTGATTTTCTAGATGAAGTATCTAATGAAAAAAAAATGAAAGAAAGTACTTGAACTTAATAATATGAAACTCCGAGGATCATTATTTGACCTATGGATGAAAAATAATTTTAAAATATTGATTATGAGTGAGTTAGTTAAAATTAAATGCTTGAAAATGTATTGAAAATCTGTGTAAAAATGTAAATACTAAAAAATTAACCAGCATGTATTACTTCAAAGTTTACTTGCTTGTAGTCAGGCGAAGAAGTCTATTAAGGAACTTGATTAATTAGTAGATGGATTGATTTTAATGGTACATCCACCTGTTTGGGGTTATCTTATGTCTACAGGTTAGGGAAATATATTTGTTGTATGTTTATATTTACAATTTCTGTGTAATTTAAGATTTATTGCACTCAGTTATATCATATCAAGTATTCTTATCTAATAATGATTTTCAAACAGATCTGACCCAAACAGGTACAGCTACACAGGATTAGAGTGAACCTGGCATATAAACCATTGTTGGTTATTTAAAGCTAAATCCTGTTTTTACATATATATCAAATATGTGTTTTGTAAACATTTTGTAGATACACACATTTAAATGATCAAACAGTTCTATTTCCAACAATTCAATTTATCATAAGTTAAATGCTTTCTACTATTGCTATGTATAACTAACAATTCAATTAAAAATCAGCCATTTGTTTGCACACAGTTAAATGATCAAACAGTTCAATTGAAAACAATTCAATTTAGCACAAGTCATTTGTTTGCACTCAGTTTAAATATCAAACTATTTGACCCATAGATAGGACCCTATCAGGTGCTACCACTCCAGGCCAGAGAGGACCTGGGAGCAATAGCAATGAAGGGGTACTCTGCATTCCCCAAAGCTCCAGCATTACTGGAGCCTCATCATCAGATTGTTTAATACCCATTGAGGGGGGGGGTCTTACCCCTCTGCAGGGATGCAGTCAGTATATTCTACAGTCCCTCCCCCAACTGGGCTAGGGTGAACTTGAGAGTAATGGCAATAAAGGGGTACTCCACACTTTCCAGAGTTCCAGAACTCGAGCCTCACCACCTGATACAGTTCAGTGTCATTTCCAGGATACCCTTTTAGTGGGTAAGAGAAGGGAAGGGTTTTACTCTTTTGCAGGGGATACTCTCAGCATATTCTAAGCCTCACTGTTAAGGCATAGAACCTGATTAAGTTTTGTAGCGTAATTTTCTCAGAAATACTTTTAACACTTGACAAAAATTTGAACATGGCTCATTAATTTTATTTTTTATTGTGATAATCATTACACCACCTGGATCTGGTTGGTTGGTTGGTTTTATGGCATATCAAACCTTGTTGGATTATTTAATGCCAAAGCAGGTCTTTTTTTCAGGACAATTATATAGTTTCAAATTATTTATAAAAATCCTTTGTAAACAATTACAACTTCAAGTAACTGTTCTTAACACATAATTTGCACACGGTCAATATGATTTCAAGTATTTTTACTTAATACCAATAATTCTTAAACAGATCTATTTAAGTTATAGATATGATCCTAACTGATATGACGACTCCTGGTCAGAGTGAACCTGGGAGTAATAACAATAAAGAGATGACTTAATAGTTATGAGACTTCCACATCAGGAATCTCACCACTTGTCGCAGTTTAGTGTCATATCTAGAATAGATTGCAATTGAATAAAATAATAAAATGATACTTACTTTTCATTCCATAGAAAGAAAACCTCTCACAGAATTCATTTCCAATGATGAAGAACACACTCACTGGATATTCACTTTTCCTTGCAAACATGTTCTGAAAAATGATAAGAGAAAAACAATTAGAAAAATTTAGATTTTAAAATAAAGAAAGATTTTTGATATTTCTATCAACCTTATTAATTATGAGTTGAGCCTACAACTTTGTCCATTTCATCCAAGAGAATATTCAAATGAGGAAGCAAATTTTTTTTTTTTTTTTTACATTTTTTTCAAGATGCAGTTTTACCAGAGTTTGTAGTCAAACTCAATTTTGCTAAATTTTAAGGCAAATATTTAAAAAAAAAAAAAAAAAAAAAAAAAAAAAAAGAAGAAGATTATGATGAGTGTTTTATCAAGTACATAACCCTCAGAATTACCAAGTTCTAAACCTGAACAAGGCTGTTTGGATTTGCAGTAATATCCTTGGGAAAGGCATGAATCCATATTTCCCTCTCTCAGCTAAGAGTAAATAGTAGAGCAGATGTTTTTTTTTAGCCTTGATAAGGCAACCAGTTTAGGAGAAGGAAAACTCTGAATTCAAACCAGTTGTACTCCACCGAAAGATTGACCTTGAGTTGCATTGCCGCGACCTGCCTACAAATGTAAACAGATCGGATTACTCCTTCGCCCTAGAAAAATTACATCCAGGTATGGCCGGAAATGACGAAGCCCTTTTTTGACTCCAACCGGCCGTTACAGCTAAGAAAGGGATAAATTAACATTTATCAACATTTGCAAAACATTTCTGCCAGAAATAATTCTATAAAAATGGAAGTAATACTCTTTGCTAGCCTATACCAGACTATAGAAGTACTTATTTTCTACGTCCATTTTTTATAAAAGAATTTTCTATTTATGTGGTGCGGCAGAGGTGGAGTTCCCTTTCTTTCAGAAAATTCAGAGGTCTACACGGATGCTCTCAGGGGCCACTCAGCTCTACGAGGCTGGAATCCTATGTTCTTGTGGTTGCATTCACCTCACCGACACTTCAAGTGGTAGATTCAACACCTTTTTTTTCTTTACAAATCGCCTTGCTACAAGGCTGAATCCCACTTCTTGTGGTAGATTCACTCTTTTTTTTTTTTGCATCGATATGCACTAAAGGCTCCACTCGTCCGCGCAGCACTAAAGGCACGGGTTAACCTTTAGCTACCACTTCGCTACCTGCGCAGCGCTAAGATAATGCCAATCTTAGCCGCTGCCTCCTGGCCTGTTCGCTTGACAGTGCAGAGATTTGGCACGCAAGCCTTAGCTACAGTCCGATGTACCCGCACCGCTTTGGTATGCAAGCCTTAGCTATCGTCTCGATATGCACGCTCAGCTTTGACGCACAAGCCTTAGCTACTGCCTGATATGTTCGTACAGCTTTGGCGCGCAAGCCTTAGCTACCGTCCTAACTCGTCCGTACAGCTTTGGTGCGACAAAGCCATAGCTACCGTCAACGATATGCCCGCACAGCTATTTGGCGCGACAAAGCCATAGCTACTGTCAACGATATGCCTGCACAGTTAGGAGTATGACAAAGCCCTAGTTTCACTGATCCGCTTGCTCGACTTGGTGTGTGTTAAGGCCTAGCAAACCTTAACCACGGTTTCCCCATCCGTTCACTTGGTCCGTAGTACTAAGACACAACTCAGTCACCAACTCGCTCGACTCTACACGACCAAGCTGCCAACGCTGACTTTGACGCTCCCGCAATGCAGTCCATGTAATGACTCGCTGTTACGGACTGCTCCAGCAATGCAGCATCTAGTCCACGTAACGACTCGCTGTTACAGACTACCCTAGCATTGCAACAACTAGCCTACGTATGACTCGCAGTACCTGCTAGCCATCAGATTGACACACCCCTGGTTAACCCAACATACTGTCAAAACTGGGATATCAATCTACCGACCTCAGTTTCCCGCTACGATCATCCAGCTGCATTCAACGACTCAATCGATCTCAGCTGCCCGCAACGATCGTCCAGCTGTATCCAACAACCCAACCAATCTCAGCTTACCTGCATCAAACATCTAGCTGTATCTCCACGACTCGACCTATGCCAGCTACCCTCATCGAACCTCCAGCTGTGCACAACTACGACTCTACCATACCAGCTATCAGCATCACCCATCTAGCTGAAGACCATGTACTTTACATACATGTCTGTAAATCTACCAATACATCGTCACTTGTTGTATCTGTTACCTTGCCTCTTTGTCTTCTTCATTGTCTTTGGTTGTCACTACTTGCATGCATTAAACTAAAATACATTTGCGGGGTCGACATGCTTATTGGCTCCGCAACAGTATCATACTTACAGCTGAAGATGTTGGTTAAAGACAAAACCTTAATAAGGGCAGATAGAATTAACATACACAGACATTTTATACTACAATATTATATATATAGCAACATATACTTAGAGATAACAGTACTTAGCAGTTGAAATGACTATCATGCATTAGTATCAATTGAGCAGCCATTACTAAGAATGGATATTTTTGAGACTTAGTTTTCTTATAAATTTTACAAACATGTGAAAATAAAATTGATGCGACAGTTTATCTGTCTACACTTCCCAACAAATTGTGAATATTTCATTAGGTTAATAAATTTTGTGAGATTGGGAATGATTTTGTTTGGTTTATTTGTTTAATATACAGTTGTATAGTTTAAAGTAACTATTCCTATTTGATAATAATCTTTTGTTTATACACATTTATATTGTTTCAAATATTCCAATATAATTTCCAAGCAATTATATGGTTTCAAGTATTCCAAAAATTTCCAAGCAATTATAAGGTTTCAAGTAAGGTTTCTTAGTAAACAATCATAGCTTCAAGTAACTATTAATGCAAATAATTTGCACACTATTTAATGGTGTCAAACATTTTTATCCCAGACCAATAATTTTCAAACAAATTTATTTGACCCTTAGATGGGACCCTAATAGATACTACAACACCAGGTCAGAGTGGACCTGAGAGTAATAACAATGATATATATTCTAGAACTGGAGCATTACCAACAGATGAAGTTTACTTGCCATATTCAAGAGACTCCTTTTGAAAGAAGAAGGTAGTACCCATTTGTAGAAAATGCAGTTGGCATGTTCTAAGCCCTGATGACAGGTGAGAGAGATTGGGAGTGAATAGGATTAAAAGAACTGAAATTCTTGATTTATTCAAGTGTTTAATTCTCTTATCCAGGAAATCTCTTAGATTGTGTACAGATTGATTTTAATGGCATATCAACCCATCTGGAGTTATTTTATGCCAATAGGGTAGAAAATCACATACATTGTGCATTTATATTTATATTTTTTGTATAGTTGTTTCAAAAGAGTTTTTATTTTGGTTAAACAATATGTCCAAATCCTCTGGGATTCTTTTCTAATAATTACTTTGTATGGTATTGATCATGTTTATGCTTATAATTTTTTTGCATAATTTTAATCTTTTTCAAGAAAAACAAAATAACATCTAGTCTGTGTATAGAATTTTTAGATTTAAAATATTTTAAATACAATTGATAAAAAAGATGGTTGAATCTTTTTTTTTTTTTTTTTTTTTTAAAATGCTATAGTTATAAGTTTTGGGAATTCTGAATACATTAAAAAAGGGAATTATATTAGTTTACTTGTTTGAGAGGCATCTCATTTGAAACTTGTTTTTTTTTCAGAGTTTGGGGTAGCAAACATTAAAAAATGGCACTTAAATCTAAGGTTATTGACAATTGATTCTCTGAATGAGTAAAACAACTTCATTATATACATTTATCCCCCCCCCCAAGTGCCGGATGTGATGTAAGGTCAATTTTTAAGTGGAGTAATGTTGGTTTGAATTCCATTTTCTGTCTCCTTAACTGGTTGCCTAACCAAAGCTAAAGAACCTAGTCTGTCCCACTATTTACTCATAGCTGGGAGTAGAACAAATGGATTCATGTGTTTTTCAAGGGCATTAATATAAAGTGGAATGTAAACAGTCTCATTCAGGGTTTGAACTCAGGTTGCTGACTCCATTTCATACGATGAGAACTGTCATGCTAAGCACACTTTCTAAAAGTCGTTTATCTCATGTAGTTAACAGTTTCAAAATAATTTTCTTTCTTGTAAATGAGTTTGTTAGAACTGGCTTCATAAATTTTGTATTCAGCATAAAATCTGAAATCTCTGTTGTTTTAAGTACGAAAATGTTGTAGCTCAGTCAGCTGGGATTGTAGAATATGCTGACTGCATCAATGCAGAGAGGCAAGACTCTCCCCACCAACAAGTGTCCTTAGTATGACACTAAACTGCATCTGATAGTGAGGCTCTAATCCTGGAGTTTGGGGGAATGTGGAGAAACCCTTCATTGCCATTACTCCCAGGTCCACTTTGACCAGAAATTGTAGTACTTATTAGGGTCCCATCTATGGATCAAATAGAACTGTTTAACCATTTAACTGTGTGCAAACAATTTAGCTCTGACTCATTTAAAATCAGATTACCTACAAACTATTCACTTACAAATTATATATGTATAATCATATAACTATGTGCAAACAAATGACATATGTTAAAGTAAATTGTTAGTGTTACATAACAATATTTGAACTGTGTGCAAAAATGATTAATATTAAATAGAATTATTAGTGTTAGAAATATTTGAAATCATTTAACTGCCTGCAAAGAAATGAGCTCTGGCTCAAAAATATTATCTACAAAATATGTGTTTACAAATCTTGTATATTTAAAATATGTATAAATATAATTTGGCTCTAAATAACCAACAAGAGTTGATATGTCATAAAAACCAACCAACCTAAAATGTATTAAAAGTATTAAAGATACTGCTAGCGTTCTAAGTACTAAAATTTATTAAAACTTGAAACAGGATTGCTACAGATGAGCAATTAGTATAACAGTTATTATTGTAGGAAATAGAATTGGTGACCAAATTTCAAATCCTGGATGTAGCCATTTGCTTATATCATTGAGAAAAGCATATGTTTGTTCTCCCCCAAGCTATGGGTAAATAGGTCAGAATGTGTTCTTTATGTTTGGTTAGGCAACTAGTCTAAGAGAAAGATTGGCTTGACCAGTTACCTATGCACTCAAAACCCAGGATAACTAAATAATCCTTGTTTAGATAAATGAAAACAAAACTCTGAACAGAGAGTTTCTTTAAAAGAGAAACCAACAAAAGGTTAAAATATAGAAAATGTCATTTCTTGCTACCTGCCATAGATTTTGTAGTTTATCCATTTCACAATAAGCCAAGTTGGCATTTTAAACAAAAGACTTTTTTTTTTATTTATTATCAACTAAAATTCAGTTTATCATAAAATTACAGTTAAACAATCCAATTACACATGTTCATCTGCTATGCAAGTTATTTTACATTTTGGTCACTAAAACATAATTCTTTTTATTACTTATGGATCCAATGTTCATAAAAACAAAGAAAGTAATTATTTTCTGCTTTTCTAATTTCTATTACTTGATTATATTGGATTTACAAGCATAAATTTTTGTTTCTAAAAGAATCATTCACTTGTTCATCTTAAGTGAAAATATTTGGGCAGTTATAGTAGAAATTGTTCAGATAACTAAACCATTTGTTATTCTTAATGTTGTTAATATAATAAAGTAGTGAAAAGTGAAGGATTGCATCTCCAGAAAAAGTTTCTTTTGAATTGCAAGAAATGTTTTTTTTTTTTCCTTTTCAAAACTTATTTTTAAGTCTTGTTATGTATGACAAGTGATTTTTGCAAATAATTTGCAAACAGATCTATTTGTTCCATAAATGGGACCCTAATAAGTACTACTACTCCAACTCTGAGTGGACTTGAAAGTAATGGTAAAGAAGGGGTACTCCACACTTCACAGATTTCCAGAACTGGAGCTTCACCACCAGTTTAGTTTCATATCTAGGACTTCCCATTTTTGTGGAGTGGGGCGGGGGGTCTTACTCCTCTGCAGGGTGTGGGATACAGCCAGTACCACCAACAGAGCAATTGGTTGGAATGAATTACTTTGAAAGTCATTATGAGAAAACCATGAGTAGAGAAAAATTTTTGAACAAATTAATTGTACTATTCAGGCAATTGTGTTACTATGAGGCGGAATATGACTTTGTACTTTAGTTGCTTGAATAATTAACTGCTGATAAATGTGGATTGATAAACTTACTCATTTCTCTTTCAATATTCGATGGTCATTTGTTTGTGAAAATGTTAAATTGATTGGTGATTGAATAAGAAAAAGAGGATTTAATTCATAAAATTTTAATTCCAATTTGCAACATAAAAGTGTTTATGCTGATCCTACTTATTATAATTTCATTAAAATTTAAAATGTTCAAGGAGATGAATATTTACTCAACCCCTTTACTATGAGTAGGATGTAATACAAGGTCAATTTTTATGTTGAGTACAGCTGGTTTGAATTAGGAGTTTTCCCTCACCAAGACTGATTACCTAAACAAAGCTTAAGAACCCACTTTGCCTTACAATTTACCTATAGCAATAAAACATGAAGGGAGGTAACTAGTAAGTGCTATTCAAAAAGAATTTATAGACATCTCATTTTAAATTAATCAATTTGATAAATTGAATGGGATTCTACCTTGAGCTTAACAGCTATCAAAATTTTTTTTTCAAGAGAATAAAATTTGAAGCTCATTTATCTAAAAACTTTTTTTAAGTTGACATTTATTCCATACTTATATCGTGAGTTTGACAAATACCAAACTGATCACAGAAAGTTTTAATGTGATTAATAATCAGTACCAATAGTTGCAGAGTCATGTTTAACTTTTAATTATCTGTGAGAATTTGGTCTTGTATTTTTAACTTCAAACTGAATCCTATGGCATTCCTCCACACTCACAACTTAAGAATGAACTTCTCAGTTGACTATCCACTGATTTATCATGGAACCAAACCTGCAAATATCAGTCTATTTCTTTCAGATAACTTAACAGCCTGTTTCTAATAATACTGTTACTTATTTTTAACATTAACTTCCTGTATATACAAATATGCATACCAGAAACATACAGATGTAGTGATAAAAGATAGATAAAAATGAAATGAGACTTATGTTTTGTTATCATTTTAAACTGATATCAAAAAACTAAAAGCCTAAAAACAAATGAGTAAGCAAATATTTTTGTTGTTGTTTTGTTTTCTATCATTTTTTGTTTGGTTTCTTTGTTTAATCAACCTTTGTGTATTATTCAAGGCCAAAACCATCCTTGTAGAAAGACAATAGTGGTACTCTCTAACCCATAACTGGGAAGGATAAAAAGTGTCCTTACCTTTCCCAAGGGGATTAATTTGAAATTGAATATAATAGTACAACTATAGTTCAAATTTGCTTACTAAGATGTTAAAGTCCAACACATTAGCCACAATGCCATGGTGTCCTTTTTTAACAGGTACAAGATGAAAATTTTCCACTTTCCATACATTTTGATATCTGTCAATATATATCAAATATCTATCCACAATATGCTGTTTTCTATATTCAATTAGAATCCTTATATATGCATATTTTTGTTAATTTTTTTCTTCAGTTTATCAACATTTTTTGTACATTCTCTCTTTCTAATATATATATATATATATATATATACACACACACACACACACAAATATTCCTAACTGGTATCTACCAAGAACTTCTGCTTATCCTAAATTTAAACTAAAGAAGAATAAGATCCAAGTTTGCTATCAAGTACCATTATGTTGTTGGCATGATGCCATTACAGATATTGATTGAAATTCTATTGATTGTTGGATGCCTTATCCATTGCTACATTCATAGTTATTGACTGATGAATACACCTGACAATGCTATGTACTATTTTCCTCCTGGATCTGTTTACACATAAAGGATCTTAAAGTGATTGAGAATGAATAGAAAAAGTGTTCTTCATAGTAGATCCATTAAGGTCATCACTGATCCTAATATGGCAGACTATAAATAGAATTCTTCATTTTCCTTGTTTTATTATTATTTTACTCTTTTCAAGGTTTTTAGACAAATTTTAACAGGTAGTTTTTCACTGAAGTCTGTGTGACACCAAATCTCTAGGACTCTTGAGTATTCTAGCTTATTTTAGCAATGTTGTGGTCTTGATTTTGCCTTTAATTTCCAATTCTCCTAGTCTCTTTTCCAGGCCTTTAAGCTCTCTGGCAAGATCTAAGTATTTCTTTATCTTTTCACTTTCTTTGATTCTTACTCAATGGTCTGCTGGAGTGGCAAAATCCACTAATTGTCAAGTTTTTTTCTTGTTAATACTAAGTCTGGTCTTCTGTATAATTATTATTGACCAATTGCAGCCTATGGTAATCTTTATAACAGCTCTATACTCGATATAGTACAACACTGAAATTTCAAAAGGTTTATAAATTTATAGTAATATAAGTAAATTACATGTCATTTTAAATTAATATAAGTGTGATTTTTAGATGCTGGTTCATTGTGTGTTAAGAATATTTAATAAGGGAGTGAAACAATTGATGTAGACTGGTAATAACTGTAAATGAAGTACTTTATGAACCATAGTTTTGATTTTTAGTAAGTGCTCTATAATTATGACACCAAGCCAAACTTAACTTTTGATTTACTTGAACTGAGCTATCTAGTATATCCATCAATTTTTTTAATCTATAATACAACAATCTATTTTCAAGGGAAGCAACTTAATGAGTTATTTCCCTTGAATACACCATTTACAAGAGTAAAGCAGTTGACCATTATCACTTTTGTAAGTTTGTTTTCACTGCCTGCTTTGCCATCATTGATTTTTATAATTCTACTACATGAGATCACAAATAAATGTAAAAATGATTTTTTAGACTTAAATGTTAAAACTTAATTGTAAGAACTTTAAAAATTTCAGTTGTGTACATTATATAAGTTGTAAAGAGCCAGTGGACAATGTGGCTAGCTTGCTACCATTATACCTGGAGGGGGACCCACTGGCTCTTTATATGGAGATACTATTTACCGACCCCTCCGCTCGGGCAGGATATGACACAAGGTCAATTTTTAAGCGGAGTTTAACAGGTTTGAATTCAGAGTTTTCCTTCTCCTAGACTAGTTGCCTCACCAAGGCTGAAGAACCTAGTCTGTCCTACTATTTACCCATAGCTGGAGGGAGAATAAGGGGGTTCATACCTTTCCCAAGGGTATTTGCCCGAAAGTGAACGTAATAGTGCGACTGGAGTACGAACTCGCGTACTACGATTCTGCAGTTCATCGCTTTAACCATTACACCACGAGGACACCCTCTTTATATGGAGATGGAGGATACTAGTCAGAGATGCAGAGCAGATCAAAACCTGGCTGAAAGAGGCCTTCGCCGATGACGGGTTCACAACATACAGAAAACTGACCATGTTCAAGTGGGCTATTCACAAATAAGATCAGGCAGTTGATTGGATTGGCCATATTCGAGGGAGCCGAGATGGAAAGACTTACCAAACTAGCCTTCATCACGGGGTTTCCTGATATAATCTCCATTGAAGTCTGACAGGTAACGGACATCAAAGCTCTGACCATTGGAGGGGGATCTATTAGTAAGAGCAAGAGTGCTGATGACGACCATGGACCAAAGCCAGGATGTGGTCGCGGCTGTGCGCTCACCCCGTAATGGCGCCACACTTCCTGCCAAGAGTGACTATCGCCACTATAACATGTTACAGGTGCAGTGGCAAAGGCCACATAGCAAAGGGCTGCTGGAAGTGTGGAACACACTGCTACCAATGCAGGAGGTTTGACACTGGATTTGAGACTGTTCGGGAAATGAGATAGGGGCCAAGGCATCGGCACCAGTCTTCTCTCCAACCAAGATGTAAATACAGCGCTCCCAGTGGCAAATATTTATGTCAACATGATGCAGTGTTCGGCACTGGTTTTGGAAGAGAGCGACAGTGGATGTCATGATGATTGGAGGCATGTCCCATCAGTGTTGCGGTGTTGGAATGCTCCCTGTATCCACGGACGAAGGTGGCTCAGCCAAGATCAGTGGGTAGGTGGTGCATAGCAGACAGCTGGGGTTTGACCTGCTGTGGGGATTGATGCCACAAAAGTGTTGGAAGGCATTGCTGTTGAGCCATCAAGAAAAATACAGATCGGTGATGGGTGAGTAGCAAAGTGTGCTGAATTTTCAAACTATGGAAAATAAGTTAGTTGCTGTTCATTCATCACAGGGTTAAGACGCATAAGTTGCCATTTATTCCTCAAAGGATGAAGACGTATAAGGAGTTGCTTTTCTTCATTGAAAAACCAAGAACATAATTTGGGATATGAAAGAAACCCAAATTCCATAATAATGCTGCACAGAGAATGCAGAGAAAAGAAGCTTATCCTTTGAATGACTTAGCACTCCAAGGTATGGTCAGCCTCGTTAAACAAATACCCAAAGAAAAGACTCATCCATGAGAAAAGGAACAATAATTAATCCTCGTCTTATCTGAAATAAGATGTGTTATGGAAACCTAATAACGAAAGAAAAAAGAGAAGGGAATAAGCTCCACAAAACTCCAAGTAAGTGAACATACAATTTAAGTATATTCAAATTTATTCTGCAGCATTCATATTGAAATGATAAACTTGAGATTTGGAGCATATGCTCTGTCATTAAATCCCATAGTCTGAAGGAAAGCGGACCGTGTCTACCTTTGTCGAAATACATTCCCACCTTAGTTCGGGATATGGATATTTTAGTGGAGGCTCTTCTGAGATACAGAAAGACTTTCTCGCTCCTGACTTTTACCTGAATTGTTTTTTTTGCCATTGTTTCTTTCTTTTATTCAATGAAAGAATATTGTTATTAATCTTGTTAACTCAAACACGGCAGTTCAGAGTCCTTTTTTGATTGTGAAAAATTGTATTTGTCGAAGACCTCATATTTGAGGGGGAAAGCTAGCCAGTTAGCTATGTTGACTTTTAATTATTCACCTACAACTCACCTAGTAGCTTTAAAATGTGGTTCCGTTAGGGAGTTGGTGATATCTGGGACACTAAGTAGCGTTTGGTAGACCACAGCCAATGTCTGTGCCCTGCGTTAACTGGTGGACTTGGCAGGAATGAACAACACCCTGAAAGCCCGCGGGGCACATGGTGGCATAACAAATGTCAACAAATATCTGGATCCCATGTGTTTACAACCAAGAAAGAACATTCAACTGATCACTATAAGTTAACAATTAAAAATGAATTGATGAATAAATAACTACTAGCTGAATCTTGTTATAGACTAGTACATGGTTGCAAGAGATAATGGACAAGAGAAATGGATTTCATTTTGTTTATTTTTAATAAATAAAAGTTGGTATGTCAGAAAAGATACGGGCTCTTTTCTTCCACCATATATGGGTCAGGAGGTGAGCAAGAAGAAGTCACTCTTGGACCGCTGGTTTGTTATTTGTGGCACGGTGTGTGATGTGGGTCGGTAAGCTATGAGCAGTTCTGGTCAAATTTGGTAAGGCATCAGCGTTCTTTATTCTTGTCCAAAATGTGATGGTTCTCTCTCTCAAAGTCCTCCAAAGTCAACTGACTTTTTTGGAGGGGAAAGTTGATTGGTTGAAAAAAGGACCTTTTTAATTGTAAATTTATTTTTACATTTCAACCAGATGGATGCGTGGAACCTACCTGCGACGTGTTTTATTCATTTTAGTCTCGGCCATCACCTAGACAACATCCGGTTAATGTTAAGCTTTTTCAACTAAAATATATGCTCATGGTGGTTTTATTTGTTTGTTTGTTTGTTTATTCATTCATTCATTTTGATAGCGAGTTTGGAATGTATTGGTAAATCAAAAGAAATTTTTCTATTTAACAATCCTCATATAGGAATAGAATTAAAATTAAAACCAAAGACTTATGTTTCAGCTAACTGACCAAACTGTTTGCATCCTTCCTCTGATAATTCCACTAAAACTGGTTATATATTATAATTTTATCAACAAGGATTATAATATCAACTTTTTTATCTTACGCGATCTCTGAGCACAAAGTATTTAGTTTATAGTGTATTGTAAAATAGTATTCAGCTTACAGGTTCAAAGGGTTAAGCATATCCTCTATAAATCTTACTTTATATGAGATCTGATGAAATGGATTGATTTGAAGAGCCATATAAAAAAACAGTAATGACATGTATAGCGAGATAATATCAAAGCTTTTAAAAGCCTGAAAAGCTTAGGACAGCACAGCTCATTAATGCTCAATAATTGGTAGGTGCTCGTGGTGTAATGATTATCATCTTAGGAAATGGACACGGTGATACGAGTTCAAATCCTGGACGAGACTGATTGCATTTCACATCGCACTAATACCCTTGGGAAAGGTATGAATCCAATTATTCTCCCTCTATGAAAATGTTTTGTGTCTCATCTGTTTTTAGTTTATTTACTGCTAAATAAAAACCAAACTGAACATCCTCTAAGTATGCTAATTTCATAATTTTTGCCAAGGAAGACAGTAAGTAGAGTTTAATCTTATGCATAAAAAAGCTTTGCCATGACTATTTACCATGGTCATAAATCTGTTTAGTTCATTTTGCCATTATTTTTTTTTTCCAATTTTAAATTTTCTTTTACTTAAATTTACTAGATGAGTTTCAGATAATTTTTTCAATATTTTACTTGTAACAATTCATATCTTGATATTCAAAGATATATGTGTGTATACATACCTGTGATATATATATATATATATATATATATATTATGCTAACAAAATATATAATTAACAATTTTAACATACCAAATATAGTTTTGCTTCATTTGAATTTCTAAGTGTTTTTTGATCCATAGACAGGAACCTAACAGATACTAACACTCATATGGTTTAAAGTATTTCTATCCAACACTAATAATTTTCAAAAAAAATTATTTGATCCATAGAAACTATCACACATTATATGGTTTCAAGTATTCCAATCAAATACTAATGAATTTCAAACAGATTTATTTGACCCATAGATGGAACTCTAACAGGTAATACCATACTGCATCAAAGTGAACCTGAGGTAATGGTAAAGAAAGGCTCCTCTGCACTTTTGAGAGCTCCAGAACTGGAGCTTCGCCACTAGACGCAAATTAGAATCATACCTAGGACAACCTTTTTTGGGGGGGAGGGGTAGAGGTCTTACTCTTTGGCAGGAATCAACATATTCTAAACCCTATCAACAGGGCTGGTGTTTGTGTGTACATTAATCCTTTATTTACTCTTCATGTGTATTATGTAATATCATATAGTTTATACATTTAGTAGTGGGGAGATGTGGATAGTATAATGGTTACTGTTATAAAAAAAAAAAAAAGGAACTGATGAGCTGATTTTAAGCCAATGCCTTTAAGAAAGGCATCAATCCACTTCAACTAAGAAAAAATTAAGATTGATTGGGATAACAAGTAATGGTGATAAGGAACTAGTCTAAGAGAAGACAAATTTTGAGTTCAAACATTGGAGAAGTCAAATGGAAACTCCATTATCTCCCACTAAGAAATGTCTTGGTAATTCATTTTACTGATTAAGGAAGTTGTGGAGAGTCATGATCACCTAAATCCTGAAAAGACTTTCTGAAAACGTGTGTGCATGTACATGAATGCATCCCCTGATGTGCCTGAATGAATAGGATATTAGGTAAACAGTTTTGATTAGCCAGTTTTTGTATTGTGTGACCTAAATGAATTTTGAAGAAGTCCAAATTTCACTGTATTTTATTTAACTGCCTACTCCATGTATATGCACATGAATATAAGTTTGCTTTTATGGTATAGCAACCATCAGAGGTTATTTAATGGTAAATCCTCTTTATAAATACATTAGATATATATCATTTGTAAATATTTTGTTGATAACATTTTTTAATGAGTCTGAGCTCTTTTATTTTTGCACATGGTTAAATGGTTTCAAGTATTGCTATGTAACACTAACAATTGAACATCAGTCATTTGTTTGCACACATTTAAATAGATACACATGATATGTAAGAGATAAGTTTGTTGGTAATAACTAATTTGTTTGCACACGAGTATTGTTATTGTTTCTACATTGTTAAATGGTTTCAATTATTGTTATCTCACACTTATGATTCTATTCATTATTAATCATTTGTTTTCACACAGTAAAATGGTTACAAGTATTGCTATTCAACACTAATAAATCAATTTAACATCAGTCATTTGTTTACACACAGTTAAATGATCAAACAATTCTATTTCAAACAATTCAATTTAGCATAAGTCATTTATTTACACACAGTTTAAATGTCAAACAGTTCTATTTGACCCATTGATAGGACCCAATCAGATGCTACGCCACTCTGGGCTAAAGTGAACCTGGGAGTGATGACAATGAAGGGGTACTCTGTATTCCATAGAAAATGCATTTTTCATTCCAGTAAAAGTAACTTTATGCATTTGATTGGTTGGTTTGTATGGCATATCAACCCTTCTAGGTTAATTAATGCCAAATCCTATTTATAAATATATGTATATATTATATATATATATATATATATGATGAGGTAGATTATTTGGTTTAATAGCATATCAACCCTTGATAGTTATTTAATGCCAAATATTGTTTCTACATGGTTTTCAAGTGGATAGTTTATAGGTTACTTTTGAGTTTGTCTGCTTATACACAAATGGTTTCAAGTTTTGCATTTTTCTTTAATCATATTTTTTTTCCATTGCTAAAAAATAATCAATTATATATTTATATTTTTCTGTGTCAATTCTGATTGCTTTCAAATATACTTTATATCTTCTCGATTGATGTGAGTAATTATTTTGTTAGTTTCAATATCAATACTTTCTATACAATAGGATCTATTGAAGGATTTAGTTGATCCCTGGGCACTGTGTTGTTTATTAATTCTTTTAGGTGATTTTGTTCTGGATGTTGAGGGTTTCTATTTAGTTTAGCTGAGGATAATTTGAATATGCTTCCTGGTCTATCATTGCTCATTTTGGTGTTGATTTGTATTTTCTTAGATTGGTAAATGAGAGCTTCTGTTTTTTGTTTGATTGGTTCTGGCTTTTTGGGAGACAAGTCTTTTAGCCTGTCTTTGATAGTTTTTGGTGGCTGGATTGAAGATCTATATGACCTTTATTTTATTTTTAGGAGATTTTGTATTTTTTTGGAAGAGTGATTTGTGTTTAAGTGGTAGATTTTGTATGTTTTTTCTTTGATTATTTCATTGGATTTCTTTTAGCCGAGTTTGTGCTTGTTTGATGAATTTTGGCTGAGTGTAGGTTTTTCAGCTGTTCCTGAAACTTTGGCCAATTATTTAGTCCCAATTGGATATGACAGCTCTGTATTTGTCTGCTTGATTGCTGCCTCTGATTAGGGTCACCCTCTGTGCAAAAGTGTTCTCTCCCATGTAGGACCTTACTATCCTTCTAATTTTAAAAAAGTTACATATCATTTGTACTTCACCTCTAGTATTTCCCTCTCTCTTTTGTAAATGTCACAAGATTTTGAGAAAGCAGGTTTTGTTGACACTAGGTTTGGTTTGTTGTTGGGTTTTATGGCATATCAACCTCTTATGGGTTATTTCATGCCAAATCCTGTTTATGTATATATATCAAATATATATATATGAATTTTAAGCGCATAATTTGTAGTTTAACATTTGGAGACAAACCAGAGGTCACTTGTTTGCACACAGTAATACTTGGAGCTATTTTAGCTAACACCAGTACTTCTATCTAATGTCAGTAATTTGTTTCCACAGTTAAGTGATTGTGAGTATGGAAAATACATCAGTCTACATTTTTGATAGGAGGCCGGTTCTTTTCAGAAAGTTCAATATCTGCTTAGGGTCGTTAATTCTAACTAGTTTGTTCATATTGTCAACATTATAGAACCTTCATCAAATGTTGGTTAGTTTTGTGCATTCAATCAAGATGTGTTTTATAGTGTACTAGTTTCCACATAGACATTTGGGGGAGGCTCATCTTTTAGAATGAAGGAGTGACTTAGTCTAGTATGTCCAATGTGTAGCTGGGCAAGACTGATTTCTTCTCTTCTGGTATTATTAGGATTCAGCTTCCTTTCTTTTAAAATGGGCTGTACTTGGAAGAGCTTGTTGTGGGTTTTTTTTTTCCAATAATTGTTGTCATTTTTTTGTAATTATTCATCTGATTTTCGGTTTGAGGTCAGTATAAGGTATTTTTGATTTTCTTCTTGATTATATATTGATTATATATAAACTTTGAGATATATATATATATATATATATATATATATATATATATATATATATATATATATATATATATATATTATACTATACATACACACACCGGGCACCATATTGAGACCAGCTTTAGCTAATCAATCTGCTTTATTGTTTCCCTAGATTCCTATATGGCTTGGGATCCAGCAGAATATTACCTTTTTGCAATGGTTCATAGAATTGAGTTTGTTTGGAAGCTTGACAATGAATGGATTATCAAGTTTTGTATTTTTAAGAGATTGAAGAATAGCAATGGTGTCTGAATGAATGAACTTTTCCTTGTTGAAACTAGTTTAAGTGCCAAATTTATTGCACAGATTTTGGCAGAAAATATGAAGGTCTCTTTTGGGAGGTGTTTTTTCAAGGTTTTCTGGTGGAGAACAGCTATACATCTGGTTCCATTGTTGCTTTTGGAGCCATCAGTGAAAATGTCTAAGTGATTGGAATATCCCTCCTGAATATTATTCAGCTTCTCTTGGTAGGTTAGATGAGTTTTATTTTTAGGGAGCTTCTTTAAATCAAGGATAACCACAGGTTGCTTTAGTAGCAGGAGGAGAGCTTTATTGTATGGTATCATGAATGTTTATGAGTGAAATGTCTGTCTCCCAGTATGTGCTTCATGTGAAGACAATGTTTTTTATGGTCTTTTCTCTCTGCTCAAATAGGTTTTGCTGTTTTGATTAAAAGTGCAGTCATAAGCCATATTGGATGGTAAAGATTTAAGTTTACTGTGGTAGTGTAGACCTAATTTTGTGAATCTAAGTTTTAGAGGTGGTTCATAGGCTTCAGAATAAAGGTTCTCCACTGGGAATGTTCTAAAAGCTCCTAAGATGAGTCTCAATCCCTCATAGTGGACTGTCTGTAATGATTTGAGATAGGATTTTCTGGCTACTCCATATATGAAACAGCCATAGTCAATTTTTGAGTGGATTAAGATTCTATATAATTTCAGCAAGGTGTGCTAGTCTGCACCCCTGTCTTTGTGGGCTATTACATGAAGTTTTAATGTTTTGCTACATTTCTCTTTTAGATATTGAACATGTGGAATGAAAGAAAGCTTTTTATAAAAAATAACACCAAGGAATTTGTACTGGTCAACAACTGGAATTTCTAATCTGTTAAGATTTAATGTAGGGTTGTTATGCATTTTTTTAATTGACAAAAATGCATGCACTTAGTTTTTGCTTTGGTAATTTTAAAGCTGTTTATCATTGCCCATTTGTTTATTTTGTTAATGCCCTGTTGCAGTTGACGTTCTGCTGTATGTATATATTTGGATGTAGAGGTGATGCAGAAGTCATCAATGAACAAATACTTATCAACTCCAGGATTCAGGCAATTGGTGATGCTATTGATTTTTATCTTGAAGAGGATTACTGATGGTATACTCCCCTGAGGGACTCCTTGATTTTGGATGTTTGATAGGGTTGAACCAATATGGACTACAATCCGAAAGAAAAGTTTTGATAAAGTTTGGAAGCCTGCCTTTCAATACCATGTTGTGTAGGTCATTCATGATACCATACTTCCAAATAGTCTCATGTACCTTCTCTAGGTCAAAGAATATTGCTATGAGATGTTGTTTTTGTATAATTGCCTCTCGTATGGAGGTTTCTAATCTGACCACATGATCCATTTTTGATCTTCGGCTCCTAAAGCTGCATTGGAAGTTGGTAAAAAGATTATTGGATTCAATGAACCAAACTAGCTTTTTATTGACCATTTGTTCCATGGTCTTACATAAGCAGCTTGTTAAAGCTATTGGGTAATAGTTTGATGCGTAAAGATTATTCCTTCCTGGTTTAGGTATTGCGATGATGGTAGCTAGTTTCCATGATTGAAGGTAATTGTCTGAGAAATTCTTAGTTATTTTCATCTGGGCCAACTGCAGTGTTGTGGGATTTTGGGATGGCTTCTTTTATTTCTGATAAAAGAGTTTGCTGTAGCTTTCAGTGTTATCCAATTTAAAATTAAACTTTTGTTTTTCTTTCTTGTCTTTGTATTTGTGAAATTCTGTGTCGGAGTTTGTGGAGGAGGAATTTGCTGCGAAGGTCTCAGCCAATGTGTTGACAATATCTTTTATATTGGTGACTTATGTATTATTTAAAATGAGGTGTTGAAGTGGAGTAGACTGGGTTTTGCCAGAAATTTTGCAGATTATTTTCTAGACTGTGTTTGTTTTGGTAGATGAATTAAGCTTATTTACATAATTTTACCAACTGATCTTTTTAGCTTCTTTAATGGTTTTTCTTGCCTTTGCTCTGAGCAGTTTAAAAGAGTTTAGCTTGTTTGTTAAGGGTTCTTTTTTGAATTTGCAGAGAGCAGCATCTTGTAGTCTGATATTTTGCCCTCATTGTTAAACCAAGGTGTGTTGCGTCTGTTTGAGGGTGAGGTTTTTGAAATAGTTTCATTTGCTATTGCAATTAATGCTTCAATTAAATGTTTTATTAGAAGTGTGCTATTTGGGTCTTGAACCAGTCTTCTATTGCATAAGGTTTTAAATTATTGCCAATTGGCCTTATTTATTTTCCAATAGAGAGTCTATTGTTGTTATGGATAGGTTGCGGGATTTCAATTATGATGGGGAAGTGGTCACTGCCACAAGGACCTTCCATGTAGCTTGAAGGATCAGATAGTGTGATGTCGATAGCCAAGTAGGAGCCAGTAGATAGGTTGAGATAAGTTGGAGATTTGTTATTTAAGAGAGAGAGATTGTTGCTATTGATTACCTTCTCCAGATCAGTGCCCTTTTTGTTGGTTTTCAGGCACCCCTATATAGTATTGTGACCGTTAAGGTCACCTAATAATATATGGGGTTTAGGAATTTGTTCTATTAGTTTATCAAATTTTTTTGTCATTTATGGGATGATGTGGAGGTATATAAATGGAGCAGATATTTACTGGTTTGTGAAGTGTAGTTTTGACATCAATCACTTTGAGTTCACTGTCGATGTTGATTTGCTGTTCGGGTATGTCCTTCCTAACAAGGATAGAGACACCTCCAGAAGCTGTGTCCATCTTTGTATAGGTGATTCTATGACTGAAAGTGTTTTATGTTCAACTGGTTCTTATCTTTGAGGAATGTTTCTTGAAGACATACTACTTTGGGGTTATATTTATTTAGGAGTAGTAGCAGTTCTTTGTAATTAGCTCTAATTCCTCTACAGTTTCATTGTAATATTTTGTTAGACATTTTTTATTCTAATGAATCAGGACAGCTCCACAGAGTTATTTGGTGGTTTATTATGAGTCCTTTGCTCTGGGCTGTTTGTTGGTTTATTCTTTTGGGTTTAAGGTTTAGTTAATTGGGGGCTGCTCTCGGTTTCCATTTTTTTAATATTCTGAATTTATTCATTGGTTCTGTATTTTCTGTTTCTTGTATTTTTGGTTTTGGTGTAGGATTTTGTTTGTCTTTAAGTGTTTTTTTATTTGGAGAGGAGTCTGTAGAAGTGGGAGTTTGTATTGGGGATCTTTTGTCTTTTGATCTAATTTTAGTAGATTTTGTTACAGGGTGTTTTATCGGCTGTGTGGCTGGTGTTATTGCAATTTTTCTCCTCAGCATTGGTTTTCCCCAACTGGGTTTGTGTTTGGGCGAATGATTCCTTTTCATTTTCAACAAGATCCACTGATGTAGTTGATACATCTGAAGCTCTGGTGGTATCAAGTGAGGTTTTGATTTTATTGATGAAGCTTTCCCAATTACCTGGTTCCAATTGGATTAAGGTTTTAACAATTGTCTCATACTTGTATGGAAATTTGTTATGCTAAACTGCTTGAGAATATGTAGTGATCTTAGAGTGTACTACAAATTTATGGGCATCATAGTAAGGAATATTATTCTGGTGTTTTACTGTTAATACTTCCTTCTCTTACCTCCAACTCTTACAAGATTTTGTGTACACTGGATGATCGCTGCCACAATTGACTCATTTACATGGGAATTGGCAGACATTAACGTGGTGGTCAAGATTTTGTTAACCACATTTCCCGGCACACTTCACACTCTCAACAATTATCTTCAGGGTGGCCATATGTTTGGCATTTGTAACATCACAATGGGTTGGGTATGTACTGTTCAACCCTCTCCACTGTATAACCAACTTTTATTTTTTTTTTGAGTATTTGGCTGTCAGACCAAATGAGGGCCAAAGTGATATGTTGCAAGCAATTGACCACTCAGTCACCAGATCAATGACTGCTCAACCACCATGGTTCCATCCTAGCGCCTTATGGGTCACCACCCATGGCCAACAGGTGGCCTCATGGGGGGGTGTCTACAGTGTATTCTACAGCCCCAGCCAACAGGGTGAGTTGACACTAGGGGGTTTAATTTCATTTGGGCAATCTTTCTCAGTATGGTCTGGGTCTTTTTTGCCACACCTTCCACATGTCTGACATTCTCTGAAACCATCCCTGTGGTGATCATCTCTTTGACATTTAAAACACCTCAGTGGTATTAAAATTTATTGTTCCACCCTCATGGGAATATCTGATTTTTTTTTTTTTTTTTTTACTTCTGGGGTATTTTAGGCTGATTGAAAATCAGAATGCATTTGTCTGAATTTCCTCTCTGCCCTTTCTAATTTTTATTCTTCTGTAATCTGTGAGCCCTTGTTTTCCCAAGGCTGTTGTTATTTTTTTCTGATGTAGCCAAGGGCAGCTCTATACTCCTAATAACTCCTTTTGAGATGTTCAATTTTGTCACGTGAAAAATTTTCATTTCGTGGATATTTTTGGCATGCCTCTGGCTGTCCACCTCCACAAGAAAACTACAGTTCCTACCCTTTCAGACAGTCCTACGAGGTGCTCTGCTTGAAACCACTGTCTCTATTAAGAAGGGAGATAATTTTGTTAAGCAAGTTCCTTCCATAGATTCAAGTATAATGAATTTAGGGATGTCTGCTGCCTCATTTCCTGAATCAGACTCAGCTTTAGTTTTGTTTTTTCATTAAAAAAACAAAAACAAAACAAAAAAAAAAAAAACACACACAGAGTCCAACCTGTGTTAGGAATTTACAAAGGAGGAAACCTGTTTGCTTTGGTTGAGATGGGGGATACACTACCAGTATATTTGAGCCAGGAGTAGGGTTTTGAGCCCCTGCCAATTTCATGTTTTCAGTAGATAATACTTATTGCTGTGTAGGAACTTGTGGTCAAATGGTTACTGCTGTAGGAAACAAGTCTAGAAGAATTCAAACCTGTTAAACTCTGCATAAAAAATTGAGCTTGTGTTATATCCTGTGCAGAGGGGTTGGTAAATACATTCTTGTTGCTGTGTAATTTAACCATAGTCAAAGTCCTATTCTCTCAATTGACTGTCAAACACTGCCAACTAGCAATCATAAGATAAAAAGGGTTGAGAGTTTGCCACAAGTGCAGATTGAAGAATATGATTGGAATTAAACATATACGTGTTAGGGGTTGATGTGACCAGTTGATCGATTGGATTGAGCTTGTTTGTCTGTGTAGCCCAGTAAGGGCCAAAGTGAAGCATTGCAAGTCATTTGACCACTCAGTTGCTGAGTCAAGGATTGCTCAACCACCAAGATCCCATACTTACACATCATGGGTTACCACCCACAGCCAACAAGTGGCCTTTTTTGAGTGGGGTCTAACCTCTCTGCAGAGGTGCAGTCGGTGTATTCTTCATCCCCAGCCAACAGGGTGGTTTAAGCATTTCTGTACATGTTTAAGAGGATTGTGGAAGTGCTAGGGACTTGAGATAAATTTGTATTATGAAACCTTCCTACCTCACTTCTCTATAAACAAACTCTTTCAAAACTATAAATGAACTGGATTTATCTGTCTCAGTAACAGTTTTGGAATTATTAGAGAAACTTGTTTCATTGTGAAGTAATATTCTTCCTGAAGTGTTTGCTTTTTCAGTCTTTAACAGAAAGTCAGAGATCTGATCTTTTTCTGCATGGATATTGATTTGACTTCAGGTTCCAAGAGCTGATGTGAGCGACTTTCCAGGTAATTTTATGTAATTGGAAGTCCTTAGGTAGCAAACATGCCATTTCTAGTCGAATGAAGAAATGTTAAAAAAGGGACTGACACAAAATACAAAACTGTTTTTGGATTTCAGAAATGGTGGGATGAATGACATCAGATTCATGTTTTTCACATAGCCATCTGAATTTCTGATGTTAATGAGTAGCAAAAAAGAACTTATTTGTTGATGGCAGAACAAAATATATTGTGTACAAAGAGGCTCTTAGAAATTTTCTTTCTATTTAAAATTGCTTTTTGATGAGTATTTATATAATGCTCATAAATATTCTTTTTTATGTGTATTTATATAATGTTCAGATGTCTGTCCAGAGAAACTTTGAGAAAATAGATATAAGAATTATTTCATTAAAAAATTTTGTTTTGAGCAACACTGGGTACTTCTAATATTCTAATATTTTTTCATACTTTTTCTAAAAATTTCTCAGTAAGTAGATCAATAGAATATCAGACAAATATTTAACATACAAGGGTCGGGTATGGACTGTAAAAAGGACTATGTTGAAAAATAAACCTCATTTATTTACCCACCACAAGATTAACTTACTCAGCCTATGAACTTTTCAGCTGATCCTCATATATATGGTTCAATTTTAGGTAACAGATAAACAGATAAGCATAAAGAAGTAGATCAAAGGAAAACTTTAATCTGATGATAATCTTTATAATAATAAAAAACAACACTACAATATCTTTTTTAAGAATAATCATTGTATTATAAATGGAATGTGTAGGATAAGCTACATTCATTGGTTCTGTTCATTTGAAAGTTTCCAGTAATAACTCATTTTGCTCTCTTTAGCAAGCAGCAACCATTCTTTTTTAATCTTTTTTATACCAGACATATGTTCCATTCTATTAAATTCTTTCATATATTATTTGCACTGTGGATCAAACTTCCTTGTTTTCCTTCCAGTTACAACTTTGGGCTTTTTAAGTCCAGAGCCAATAAATATCTTAATTCTAATTTGGATTTCTTCTTTGTTGACTCTTTGTACTACACTTTTCTTACTTTTTATTTTGTAACCCTTTGCTAATCATGGCCAAAAAAAAAAAAATTTTGAATTAAAACAGAATCCTTAGAATTCCTATTTCAAACATCTAAGTATTAAAAAGAAAAAAAAAAAGACATGCATAAAAATAATTTCCTATAAAGCTGCAACGAATCAGATTATTTGTAGTTGCCTATGTCATTTCCATAACATCCAGTTCTACAAGTAAATATTTCTCCATGAAAATCAAATGTCTCAAGTAAACTTACTTTACACAATTTTCAATTACACCCACTCATTAATGATTTTTTTATAGACAGCAAAAGTTTCTCGAAAATATTTCTTGCTTCCCCCTGGACTGGCTTATATCAAAATAGATTAATAGCTTATTCATAAATAAATGACTGTGTATATTTACCCTTTTGGAAATTTTCACTCGTATTCCAGTTCTAAAACTTCAATATTTAAAGGGAATATCAGTATAATTATCAAAATGTGATTTAAAAATAAATTTAAACTAAAAATAAACTCAGTATATCCTGAGTTCATATTTATCAAATTCAAGATGCAATCAAAGTTAAAAGCTCTTTATGCAGATAATTTTAACTCATTTGCTTGAAAAATGAAACTGCACATAAAAAACAAAATGTTTCACTTCTAAATATTCTGAGTGGATCAAAAGTTTCTTTTATTAACACAGTTCTTTGAATTGAAACTTTATTTTTTCATCTCTTTCTTTGTTTTATAATTTCTATCTATATTTTCATAAGTTTTTTTTATTCATAACAGAATTTTTGTCATTAAAAATTGCCTTTCACCAGAAAAACAAATGGGCTACTTAATAAAAATTAAACATTTCATTTAACTTGATTTTTAATTAACTTTATGTACATGCAATTTTGCCGAAATAAACCTGTGTTAATAAATAATATCATGGTAAAATAAATTTTGACCCACTGTATACTGAGAAATTGAAACTATCATATCTTTTATAACTCTTTTCATAAGATTTTTTTTTCAAATCATTCATTCAAATTAAAATAAAAATTCCAGATAAAGTATTGTCAGTCATTATCCTTATTATTTTCCCCTCATCAAAATTCAATCACTTAATTTCTGTTAAAATAGTGAAATTTACACTTTGTTGAAGTAACAGTAAAATCTAATGTCAAGTTGGAATCAGCACAGCAGATAAGAAATATAAGAATAAAAATGTATTTCAAATAAAGACAGCAGTCATTTTTTAATGTTATCTTTGAATTAGTGAGAGGTTTATTTCTCACATTATAATATTTCCCCTAGCAAAAATTATTCAGTTAGAACATTTAGTTTAAGGTATATTTTATGAATCTATAATTTTCAGCCATTAAATAAAAAATGTTTTGCGTCTCATCTATTATGAGTTTATGTACTGCTATAAAAAAAGGGAAACTTTAAGTGTGCTAATTACATAGTTTTTGCCAAAGCAGTGGATCAATTTACTCATAGGATTGGAATATAGCAAGCATTTCAGTCAATCTAAATGGCATATAAGAATTCCATTAATTTACATTTAGTATTAAAATATTATGGAATTATATAAGATACAAAATACTGATGTTTGAGTAAACATTAGTCTACCAGAAAGCTCAATTAAAGAACAGAGAGTTTGGGAGAGGAGGTCTGATATGCCCTTAATTATGGTAGTTAAAAATAGAATTGATTTTTATATTTTAGAAAAAAAAAAAAAAGAAGATCTATACAAGAACCATAAACATTAATGGTCAAATAGTGAAATGAAACTCCATTGTAATTTACAGGAAAACAGAGAAGAAATCTATTTATAAAGAATGTAGATATTTGTTTCAATTTCTTCTCTGATAAATGCATTACAAATGCTGTTTGTAATGTATTTTTGTTACAGACAAATAAAGAGTCGAAATTTATATCTATCTATAAGATACATGGATGATCTTCCTATACTGATTAAAATTTAGCAGTTGATCTGCTTTATCAGTGAAATATTCAGGCATTTTAAATTCAGCTAAATTTTTTTTAGATTTTACAGGGTAGTTTTTTTTACCTTTTTCAGTTTCCAGAATATATAGACAAAGAAAAGAAAGGATCAATAGTTGGAGTGGATAATTGCAGTGTGTGTGTGTGTATATATATATATATATATAGTGTATATTTTGGTAGCACGTTATCATGTAGACATGTTTGGTTAAAGACCACAGAGATTTACTTTTTTATGATCTTTTGTTCTTTTTTTAGTTTTCTTGCTATTTTCTTTGTGTCAGGGTCCAGTTGATGGAGGAATGGCCCTAAATTCTGATCTCAACAGCTTTTGATTGCCTCCATCAATCGTTTTTGGGGGATTATCTTTTTTTTGTAGATATTGTTTGTTTTGGTGTGAAAGTTATTGTGTTGGAAGGGTTTATTATTAATGGGCACTTACACTATTAAGTGGATCCTGATACAAAGAAAATAGCACAAAAGCTAGAGAGAAAAAAAACATATGTGGTCTTTAATCAAACACACACACATATGAGAGAGAGAATATATTATTTTCTGTACACGAGTTAAATTTAAGGTTTTATTCCTTGTGGTGTAATGGTTAAAGTGTTGAATTGCAGAATTGTAGTAAACAAGTTCAAACTGCAGGTGTGTTTTAACATTCACTTTTGGATAAATACCTGGGGAAAAGGTATGAAGCCCCTTATCTTCCTAGCTATGGGTTAAATAGTAATACTAGTGGTTCTTATAGAAGGATGGCTTTGGCATTAAATAACCTAAAAAGGTTGATATGTCATTAAACAAAGAAATCAAACCAAACCAAACCTGTCTTTGCTAGTATAAAGATTATTGAATATTTTTCCCCAAAGCACTTTCAACCATGATTAGTCATTTTCAAGAACAAAACTAAAATGTCACTTTTTAGATTCAGAAAAAAAAACAAAAAAAACTTTAAGTATTTGTTTATTGGTGAGTGTGCATGTGTATATATATATATATATATATATACATATTTACATGGACATGCACAAGTAGACATATATATCTATAAGCATATATACATATTTTACATGAATATACAAATAACTATAATGACTAGAAAGTGGTCATTATGTGCAAGAAAAAAAGATTATATCACTTACTTTAACACGACCCCAGGCCTTTCCACTGATTTTACTACTAGATTCATGTTTTAGTAGTTGGTGCTCTGAAAAGAAAAATATAATTTGATTAAAAGCAAGTTAACTAAATAATTAAATTTTCTTTTTCAACAAAAAATTAATTAGTTCATCAACATGTATTCCATAAAGTTATAATTAAATAAGCTTTTATCATTGATAATTTAAAACAAATATAAAAGAATATATAAAAATGCATTTTACTGAAGAAGTTGAAAAGTGACAAGGATGAGTCAAAAGTTTTGCAATATTTTGGTAACATTAGAGACAGTTTAACTGCTCTGAATGTTTTTGCTGAAACTGAAGGTGATAAACCACACTGGACTTTGAAATGTTAAGTTCATTTGATACTCTCCAAGAGTTACTTGTCAGATTTGCCTTTATGGCTCGGAGTTCACAATCCTACCTGACCTTGCTTGATGAGTGAGGTTCTTGCAACCTGAATGAGCATTCTTGAACCATCTAGTTACAGTACAATGATCAATTGCACTTTCACTTTTTGCAACAAATGTTTTTGGTTGCTTCTGCGGCATTATGGTCCAGTTTGAACTTGTAAACCTGAATTAGACTACACTGCACATTCATCTGTGAGGCTTTCAAATCACTCACAAAGTAAAACAATGAACAATGTAAAAGTGCACCAACTAATACAATGCTACCAACCTTCCATCACTTTAACTGTTTATGTAATATGATATACATGCAGCAAACTAACATGGACTAAAATATGGCAAAATTTTTGACTATCTATTGAGGAATGAATCTAGAATTTTTGAGTCTGCAAGAAACATTTTTTTTTATATTGCCAAACAAATCATAATTTTATGTATAGATATTCCTATTAAAATACTTTGTATTTTATATATCCAGAGACAAAAAGATCATGTTAATTTTATTTCCTTATTATCTTAATTAGTTATTGACAAGTAGATGCTCCATTACAAAGTGATGAAAATAAATTTCTTCACATCCTATAGTATCTTTTTTTTATATACATACTAGAGATTCAGACAATTAAACCTCTTTGTATTCAGAATGTCGTTAACATTTTGGCCAACCGATTCTTTAACTTTCATTAAGTGTACTTCCATGTGGGAAGAACTTTTTTTCCTTTCAATGAGCAGAAGAATCAATCATCCAAAACATTGTGTTAACAATATCAAAAACATGAGGTTCAGTTATCCAAACAATTTCTAGTTAATGACTCTTCTCAAAGACTCTTTGTTATTACTACTTAAGTTCTTCTTCCAAACCATCTGTTTTGGTCAACTATTACATTTACCATCTTTATTTTGCTGATTTCCCTTTTTTATATACAATAATTGATTGATTTTAATGGCATGCCAACCCATCTAGGGTTATTTATGCCAAGAGCTTAGTGAATTGCATTCATTGTATATTTATATTTTTTGTGTGGTTGTTTCTTAAGAGTTTTTCTACGTAGTTCTATGATATCAAGTGTTCTTATCTAATATAATTTGCCCACAACTGTACGATTTCAAGTAATCCCATCAACTTTTTATAATTATATGGTTTATAGTAATTATTTGTTTTTTATAATTATCATTATATGATTTCAAGTAACTAATAAATAATAATAATCCTTAGTAAAGAATCATAGCTTCAAGTAATCATTCTTAATACAAATAATTTACAGTTATATGTCATCAAGTATTCTTATTAAATATGAAAAATTTTTTAACAGATCTATTTGACTTATAGAGGGTACTACCACTTTCAATCAGTGTGGACCTGGGAGCAAAGTCAATGAATGGGTATTCCATGCTCCTCAGATAACCAGAACTAGAGTCTCAACATCATATGCAGTTCAGTAGCATACTCAAGACACTCCCTTTTAGTGGGGGGGTGCTTATCTATAGGGGATGCAGTCAGCATATTCTAAGCCTTGCCAACAGGGCAGACATACAGTGAAGGCTAGTAAATATTAGTTTCCATTCTAAAATTTGAGTTTATGTGATTTTGGTTTGGTTTATTTGTTTAATGGCATATCAACTCCTTATAGGTTATTTAATGCTGAAATTCAATTCATTTTGTTTGAGTAATTATAAATATATTCTGAATGTTCCATTGCATTTGTCTATAATTATTTGTTTGCATACAGTTATATGGTTTCAAGTATTCATATGTAAGTAAAGTTGGCAACCTTAGTTGAGGGGGACCTGAAGGTTCTCTTTTCAATAGCTACTACACTGAGGTGTAGAGAGGGGCGCTACACCTTGCCCTGGATTGCTCCACTTTACCCTTGATCCATACCTTATAATGTTGAGTGTTAAGCAAGGAAACATCAAGTACCATTTTTTGAGTCTTTGATACGACTCGACTTGGGATTGAATCCAGATCCCCCGGGCCTTTGGCGAACTCTCTAACTGCTAAGTCAAGGATGGTTTAAGAAACTATTCCAATTTAATAATCAACATCCATTTTCATACAGTTATATGGTTTCAAGTAACTAATAATAATAGTAAACCCAATTTTACAAAGACATATCATTTTATCTAAGAAAAATCAATTTTTTTCTTGAATATATTGCTATTTTTATGAAATAAATATCATTCATAGTAACAACTTAATCATTTGTTTCTGAACATAATCTATCTACTTTCGAGTGAGAGTGGAAAATATTTGCAGAAGATTGCTTTCATTGTCTACTCAGCTATCACAAAATACCAGCATCAAAGTCTTTCAAAATCTGGGATGCTGGGGCTCAGGATTTTTTCAAAGGCAGCAACATAAAAATGAATAAAAATCATTCGATATTTTGGCAGTCCCTTATTTTGTATTCTCTTGGGCCCTTTCATAAGCCTTACAATTAATGTTAATGATGATATTGTCAAGTAATTACAAACATAATAAGCCTTACAGCTTCATATTCATATCGATAAAATTTTAACAAAAATGAATTACTTATGAAAAGAAAAAATACAAAAAAAAAAAACAAAAAAAAACACCGAAATCCCCTACCAGACATACAAATGCACATGTGCACAAAAAAAAGAAAAATTAACTAAATAGCGCCCCCACTGAGCAAAAAAGACTATGATAATATAGATATGTAAACAAACTAATTTTATAGTTAACTACTTGACCTATCAACAAACAAATGGAGGCTAATTTTAGGATTAGTTGAACAAAAGAGGTAAATATAGTTTGGATATTTGAGTAAAAAACAAAAGGAATGTAAGGGGAAAAAAATTAAGTGAATTTCCTCATCACTTCCTTTTACCTTTTCATTCTGTCAATTAGCTGCTTAACAAGATAAGTTGCTATGGAAACAATTTGAAATCAATATGCTGTGATGAAAGTCAAAAATATTTCCTATTTCATGTCCTCATACGCAGTTATCCGCTCTTGTCTTCTTTGTTAAAGAATGCTTTTATATTTAGAGTTTTTATATTGGATCTTCAACTTGTAGAAGATTCATTCTTTTTGTTTCTTTGCCTTTTATTATCAAACAAATTATATTTATAGCCTTGCACAATTCAGACTTTTAAATAATTGTCCAATCTTCTTAGATTCTTTTCATTAAAAAAACCAAAGTTTTAAAAAAAAGGGAAAGTCAAATATATTTGGAAGTTAAAATGAAATTCTATATAATAAGTTGTCTTAAAATTGTGTGATTCATCCCGACAGAATCATATTCTCTATAATTATCTTTTGCTGAATCATAAGTATTGTTCTTATCAAATTAAAATCTATATATTATTTAAAACTAGCAGAACTTATCTGCATTACACACAGATTTTAAGATGGTCATTGATATTCATAAAGTATTAAAATTTTTTATTTATGACTAACGCATATTCTGTATTCAAAATCAAATATCAAACATTTTCATTGTGAAAGAACAGGATAGATAACATTCCTTTGTGATGTTATTTGTTCTTCTTGGTTGACTTTTTGAGGAAGGTCTGCTGGCTCTAAGGATTTTCCAACTCTGCCATACCAAGGTTAAAGAACCAGTCGGCTCTACTATTTACCCATAGCTTGGGGAAGAATAGTTGGATTCATACCTTTTCCAAGGGTATTAGCACTACATTAAATGTAAACAACCTCATCCAGGATTTGAACTTTGGTCACCATGTCCATTTCCTATAATTACACCATAAGGGTCTCTGTATATGGCAGTGTTGGTATCAGTCATTAAAGTGACATTCCAATTGTAAAGATTCTGTTTAGAAATTCTTCTAATCATCTGTGAACTTCAGTCTTGTAAGTAAAACTATGATTTATTCTATACACTTGAAAGTTACTTCAGCAAAATACAAAGTTGACCTCACACACCAGATCAATTTATGTGATACAATATTACTTGGCTGCAAATCTTTAAATAATCAGTGTGTTAAATAGCAATTCCTGCATAGACTGTAGAGATCTTTTAAGACATCTGATTTGATAGTGTATTGACCTTTGACAACTGACAAACTTCTTTCTCTGACCTTAAGCAGTTCACTTGCAAACCTTGTCTCATCTAAGATCAACTTGTATGTCTATTGTCAATTTTCCAACTCGCACTTGTTTTCAGAGTTTGGAGTGATAAAGACAAATACTGATAATATCAGCTTTACCTCTGCGGCAAAATCTGTTTCTAGTTACCAATGTCAGGATACATTAAATAATTATCTCCATTGCATATCCAGTAGAGGTCACATAGTAGTTCAGAAACCCCTTCCCAACCTCTTTTTTTGTCCTTGGTTTTAATGTAATAGAGATGTTGGTGCCTGCCCCAACAGTGAAGTCACCTGGCTTCCCTCATCAAGTAAACCTTTTTCTATTTTATACCTTTCCACATATCATTTGTTCATGGAACAATGAGTATAATTCTAGTTTTTAGGACACATTCATGTATTCTTCCTTTTAATAGCATTGTTATGTATATTGTATTCATTTAATGTTAATGTTCTTTTATGTATAAATGAGTTTAACTTATCTTTCCTTCTTTTATTTTTAGTATCAGTATATCATGGATATACTAATATTGGTCCTTGAGAGTGAAGATTCAACTAAATACCTTCCTAACTACCAAACTAACCAATGCCAACAAAAACCATGAAGGTTCTCCAAAATGCCTGTTTTCCCTAGTGTCCCAAAATGTGTAATCAATAGCTTCAATGATCATTCTATGGCACACTGCAGTCTTATCAATTGCCATAAAGGAGTAATTTTTAATCAAATTTATAGTAGCATCCCTTCATATTTCCATAAAGCATTATAAACAAATTCATTTTTAATTGTCTCAGCTGTATTGTTGATGTCCCTCTGTTTCTCATTGGCTCTGGTGAAATAGTCACCTGTACAGTTCCTCTCTGTACTTTGTGGCAACTTGTCTTCACTGGGATCACCTGTGGAATATTATTTCTTATCAAGATCATAGACATGTAGCACTGTGACATTATCAGTTCTTCCACCTCCAAGGGCACATATTTGGGAGTAATAATGCATATATGTGTGTGTGTGTGTGTGTCTAGATGATTATGTATGCATATAGGTATAGTGTATATTTCTATGGAAAATCAGTTGTTTTCTATACTAAATAAAAAATGTTAATTTTTTGTGCAAAAATTGCCTCAAGAAGCTGTAAGTTATTCAGCTATATTTTTTTATTTATTGACTAATCCGTGTTTGACAGATTTTTCTTAAAACTTTTAGATTTCCCAGATGACAATATTTGACTTACCACACAAGATTTGAAGGATCAAAACAAAAAATAATTTAAGAAATCTTTTTCCACCAAGATTGTTTAAAATACATTATTTTTGTTAATCAATTAGAATCACAGGGAAATCAATTTTTTTTTCATCTAATTTACATAATTTATCTGAAACAAAGCGATAGAATACTTACTGAAAACCCAAGAAAAGGGTTTCACATAGGTATGTATTTATTGATTGCTTATCTCTTTTGTCCAATATATGTTGAGTGAATTTCTTTTTATCCTTCAACGTTCGAAAGAAATCAATTTATCAGAACTAGTCTGTATTTAACATTCACAAAAATATTTTGTCAAACAAAAATTATTAACCTTTTGTTGTTTACGTTCTTTCAAGCCTGTTAGAAATATTTGTATTAATATTAAAAAATATCTTTGCCTGCTGATTGTCATTTAGCATACAGGTATGAATTTTTATCATAGATATTTTCTCCAATTACAGAGTGATACATACAAAGGAAGATCACATAGACACACAAACAATAATATTTTGTTTGTTGAAAGCTAGGACTACTACACAAAGTGCTACAATTTTTTTTCTTTTTCATTTGTAATATTTACACTCTGTCTAATATCATCTATTCTTTCAAGAAAAGACTAATTTTAAAAAAAAACTTTTCACACAATTTAAGGAAATAAAAATTATTAATCTGTAGATTGGTGTGTTATTCAAACATTTACTCATGTATCCACTAGATGTATGTATATGTAGAGCTATAGTTGCATCAAAAGGATAGCTAAACAAGTTAGGGAGATGGGCAAATTTTAATAGATGATAAAGAATTTCGTTATAGGGATGAAAGAGTCATTTTTTTTAAATGTTCATAAGAAACAGAAGTCTTTGGAGCTTGTATGATCAGAGATCAGACAAGGCAATCATTTTTTAAAATACTTTAGTACTGGTGGGGGCCCACATAGAAAGGGCAGTTTTTCCCCAATAGTCAGGGCTCTATATATTCAAGGTAGCAATCAGGAGTTGCACAGAAGAGTAATGTTAGACAATGCTGATGGGCTGGGGTCATTCACTTAGCTGCCACCCCTCTGGTTGGTCACAAAAAAATAGAAGTATATGACTTGAGTATTTTCAGACTCATACTATACGAGTCTAAAGTATTGGCAAGCAGCCTGGTTGGATATATAAAGAATACCATTTTTGAGATCAGCAACCTACTGAGGAAGGAGCATTCTCATGGAGAACAGTTCAACCTTAGAATAGAATTGATTACTTAAATGGATCCAATGTTGCCTGATTTTGATTGTTGCCACACTAATTAAGCCAGCTTCAGCAGTTACTTTTCTTCTGTAAATTCTCTGGATGTAGTACTTGTAGAAAGTCATTCTTTGGATTCTATAAACTTCAAGGAATTTACATATCATTAATAACCTTTGAAGATTAATATTTTTTATTCATTTTCTTAAATTTTTGATTAATTCAACTTAAAAGATAAAGGTAGAGTTTTATCCCTCATAAATGACAATGGGAATACTTCACATGTTTTACTGGCATCAGTAGTTTCATTTTAGAAGGGAAAGGAAAAAGGTCCAAGCCCAATAGAGTTTAAAATGTTATAGGGGTGACTAATCATTCCTGAAAGTTTGGGTAAATTTAGGCTTGAAATAGTGGCATGTTTGCTACACTGACAGATGGACAGAAAACATTTTTAATGCGATATTGCTTCTCTAAGAATTTCACTGTTATTGCATTAAAAACAAAACATTGCTATAATGCGTCATTTTTATTGTGTTATGATAAATTAGAATTAGTAGAATTTCATGGATAAAAATATGAAATTTTAATGACATTTTTATCATCACTTGATGGTTTTCTAATTTCTAAAACAAATATCATTGTTTGCTAACTTTGGCATTAACTCACAAAGGCTGATATGTCATTAAACATAAACATTAGGTGCCCGTGGTGTAATGGTGTAATCGTCGCAGGATATGGACACGGCGACACGAGTTCAAATCCTGGACCTGACCGATTGCATTTCACATAGCACTAATACCCTTGGGAAAGGTATGAATCCAAATATTCTCCCTCCAGCTATGGGTAAATAGTAGGGCAGACTAGGTTCTTCAGCCTAGGTGAGGCAACTAGTCTAGGAGAAGGAAAACTGAATTCAAACCTGTTAAACTCCGCTTAAAAATTGACCTTGTGTCATATCCTGCCCGAGCGGAGGGGTTGGTAAATATGATATGATATGATATGTCATTAAACAAAGAAGCAAAACCAATATAATTGTTTGCACATGTCTATACTTATTTTTTCGTGTCTATTTTAAAAGTTTTTAAAAGTTGCACATCTTAAAATGTTCCCAAGGTTGGATCAATAAGTTCATAGACTGACGCAGCTGAATTTTGACTTGAAATTTTTTATGTATAGTGTGTTCATTCTATGAGTTGAATATTTACTAATGAATTGAATGCACTCACAAAAAAAGGAGGTAATGATGAAAATAATAAATAAAATGTTTTTTCATTATCAGGCTATGGATTTATTGACAACCTAGTGAATTCAGTTAAAAATATTAGAAACTAATTACTTTTTGTCATTTTTATAAAGTTATATGACTATAACATTTTGGTTGAATAAGAATGTTATCTGAGCAAATGAACATAAATTTTTCAAATTATTTTGTGATATAACCCAGTACAATTTATTGCTCTTTATTTGAAGAGGAAATAGGCATCTATTGCCCTAAAGGGAGATTACTCTGTACCTTGATGATCAAATAAATCATAGGAAACCTTTATCATTAAGTCCATAGAGGGTTTAATTTATGACTAATACAGTGATTAAAAGAAAGAACAATAAAATATTGAATAATACTTGATTTAATGATTGATTAGTCTGCTTGGAGAAATTGTTTAAACTGTTTCCATTGTTTTGAATAGAATGTACTAAACACTTGAAAATGTTAACAGATGTTAAAAAAATGATTTATGATTATTGTTTCAAATAAATATTCATACATATTATACATGATCCTTTTTTTCTCTTTTAATAAAACCTTAATTCCTGGAGCAAATAATTCAGTAGTATTAATTTAGCTTTCAACAATAGAGAGATAAATTTCATTTCAAATGATTTGTTTGTGAATTAGTAAAATACTGAAATCAAAAAAGTATTTTTTTTTATCTCCATGCAAAAGCTATAAGGTAAAAAAAAAAAAAAGGTTATAAAGTTTATAGTTTAATTTCTTGTCATGATTATCCAAGTTGAAGTTTAAATGGCTTAAAAGTTATCAATTTTATGTATTTACCCAACCTTTCTACCACTGGCAGGATGTGATAAAAGGTCAAGTTTTAGACAGAGTAAATCTGGTTTAAATTCAGTTTTCCTTTTCCTAGACTGGTTGTCTAACGAAGGCTAAAGAATCAAGTCTGCTCTACAATTTACCACTAGCTGAGGAGAGAATGTAATTCTAAAGGATATTAGTGGAAAGTGAAATGCAAATAGCCCAATCCAGGGTTTGAAATCAGTACTCATATTTCAAATCCTCCGATGATAACTTATCTTAAAAATGCCTCTTCCATTTGGGTCATCATTTAACGAGTGGAGTTCAAATCCTAATGCAGTTAGGACATGAATCCATCTCTTCTCCCTCCAGACTGGAAAAACTAAATTCAGAACTAGAGAACTAACAACTGCATCCATAAAAACCTACTTGCTATGAAAACTACAGCACCACCTCTAAAATGGTAGAGCTGTTGCTTTATGTTGCACCACAGGATCTCTCTTTAATGACAATGCTAAGTTTCAACAAATTCATTTTATATCAGATTTTTAGGAGCACGCACACACTTCTCTCATGATCAGTTTTATAGGGGCTATTCAAGAGTAGGACCTAAACTCATGAATAGTATACTAATTAGTAATGGAGGTGGCCTGACGGTAAAATTCCTATGATAAATATCAAAATTATTAGCATAATCACAGGACAAAAGGATAGGATACATTCTTGCTTTGATTGCTGACTGATCTAAGGAAAACTAAATTAGTAATGAGGAATATGGATTTTTAGCATCAAAGTCAGTTTAAAAATATGCAATATGACATTGAAAAAAAGGAATGTGCCCTAATTTGATCATTTTAATAGTCTTTAGTGAACTGCAGATCTAATAGTAATAGGTTCTAAAAGTTTCTCAAGGACAATAATCTTTTTATATCGGTAAATAAACTTATTCCAAAAAGTGTCAATTTGTTTATGTTTGTTTTAAGTATCATAAAATGAAATCTCATCTACTGAAAACAATGTCAATACATGCCTAGTAAAGGCATGAAATGTTATTACCAAAATATTGATCATATAGAAATCTGATCTCTTTGATAAAATAACATGGGATTTCTTCCAAGCTGTTGCTGTGTCAGTACATCTGTATGGATGTACCACCAGGATACTAATGAAACACTTGGAGTAAAAGACTACACAATAATGCCACATGCTCTTTTGAACAAATCCTGGAAGCAACAGCCTACACAACAGCAGTTGTACTACCACTTACTTCCCATCTCACAAACCATCCAAGTAAGACAAATAAGCTATGCATAGCACTGCAGTAGAAATAAGGATGAAATCACAAGTGACGTTCTCTTATAGACTCCTATGGATGGATGCACCAGTCAACAAGGACTTACATATATCAGCTTTGTGTGGACACTGGATGTGGTCTAGAGGACTTGCCAAGAGTAATGGATGATAGGGATGGCAAGAGAGAGTCAAGTAACAGAGTTATCAGCACATGATGATGATGATGATAAACTTCAAATAAAAAATTTAATTTGTTTAATAAATGTCTAATTTGTTGGAGTTAATAAAAAGAAAATTTTGTTTAATATTTCCAGTGATTATCAGGGCTATTTTTTTCAGAGTATAACATTAAAATTTTTTAAAATTGAATACACAATGATTAGAAGACATCAAGCTATAAGATTTGTACAGTAATTTAACATCTGATGTCACTTACTGGGATCATAATCCACAAAATCCAAATATACACATTATTATTATTGATACCAAAGTATGGTGGAGGGTGTCATTATTATTATAAGCCTTCAAATTCATCTTGCTCAAATGCTGTCAGGAAAAGCTTAAATCCATTTTTTTTCCTTTCTTATGGATAAAATAGTAAGGCAATCTGGGATCTCTAGCCTTGGTGGGCAAGCAGTCTACAAGAAAGATAACTCATAACTAAAAATCAGGAGCTGGAGTTCCTAAAACAGTTTGTCTTCAATCTCATTATGTCAATTGTTCCTGTAATACTGGTGCCAGACTGAATTGGCTCTTGCCCGCCTTTGGATAATAATATAGCAAGGTAGGGAGACTTGCGATATGGGCAACTGATAGTCTTCTATGTAACCTAACCAAGTAGGAACACATACACACACATACATTTAAAATGGAACTAACATATGTAAGCAGTTTTGGAACATCTCTTGAGCCTTTCATCTGAAAGAATAAAAGATACAGAATTATGCCTAAGGGAGCAAAACTATAAACAAAGACGACTTTGGTAATTTCATCATGGATATTGCATTTGATTATTACTCCAGAAAGTATTAGGCATCCAAAACTTTTTTTTCACTAATTATTATCAGGTATTTTAAGAAATTAAAAAAACTTGTATCTACTCCAGTTCTTTCATTGTAAGTAAAGTAAAGTTGGTAACCATAGTAGAGGGTGACTCGAAGGCTCCCTTTTCAATAGCTACTACACAGAGGTGTAGGGGAGGGTGCTACTCCTTTCCCTGGATTGTTCCACTTTACCCATGATACATACCTTATATTGCTGAGCGTTAAGCAAGGAGGTATCAAGTACCATTTTTAAAGTCTTTGGTATGACATGACCAAGGATTGAACCCAGGTCTCCCGGACTATTGGCAAACAATGACAATAAGATAAAGAAAGAAATGGCCAAAGATAAGAGCAGCAAGAATACATTACTTTTTAAAGTTTGCCCCCCCCCCAAAAAAAACAAACAAAAAAAAACCTGGTTTAAAACAGACAAATACCGAGATGCTCACACATTGTTTTTTTTTCCTTCACATTTTCAATGTGGTTGCTTGACACTTGATTAGTGCTCACTCTGCTGACTTATGCAGACATTTTGGCTACCAACAATTTGTTGTTTTCTCTCCATATAATTCTCCCTCCCTAAACTATTCTGTTTCCCTATTGACAGCAAGGTGACAAAATATTTTTTTAAATTTAAACTACAACTTTAAGTTTGAATAAACAAAAATAATAAATAAAAACAACAAAACTCATAACATTTTCATCTTTGTTAAATAGATTTTTAAAAAATTATGTAATCCAGAGAAATGTATTTCATGATATGGTCATAACTATTTAGTCAGTTTTGTCTAGTATAGAAAAAAAATATCTTGTATATTTATTTTTTTCTTTTGAACACATAATTACTTCTGTCCTATAATGGCAGTTACATTTTGTGTATGAAATTTATAAGCAAATATAAAAAGTATTTTGGGACATATGTGGTGGTATAATTATTATCTTATGCTGAAAATGAGCATTTTAATTTTCAATATCAAATATTGTTGTTTGGTCCTCAAGACTCATTAATGATAGAAAGCTCATTGAAGGAGTACAACAAAAGAACTACAAGATTGATATCTGAATTGAGGAACATAACAAGGGAAGAGAGACAAAGAAAGATCAGGTTGCCTCGTCTGTATTATTGTCAAACCTGTGGGAATATGATTGAAGTCTATAAATATACGCATTGTCTTTAATCTGCAAAACTACCAAGGAAGTATTGTTAGAGGAAATGAACTAAGACTTTTGAAAAGATACTGCAAGATAACCAATAGACTGCATTTTGTTGAGTAATAGAGTGGTTGATTCTTGGAACAAACTGCTGTCAGTGGTGGTAAATACTCCTTCCCATTAAACTCTTAAGTCATGGTTGGATGAAATATGGGATAATCATAAATAATCAACAAAAATGCAACTACCACATCCACATCAAGATATATAAAAAATACAACTGATCTCTGACTCCAAAATGTGTGCTATTCAACGTATTCATTCTAAGATTCAACACTAAATTTTACAAAATCCTTTAACCCTAAAAAAGTTATTCCTTCTTTGGTTAGTCCAAGAACTTTTTTGCTCCATCTTGTATGAACCATTAATTCCTAAATGAGTTAATATAAATGTACCCTCTCTCCAAAAAGCAAAACAAAATAACCCCCAAATATGCATTATTTTAAAGATTTACGAAAGAAAATTTTTAAAGTTTTTCATTACATCTAAATATTATTTCTTTATTTCCAGAAAGCAAGCAAAAAAAAAACAAAAAAAAACTGGAATTAATTTTTCAATTTTAAAAGTAGTCATCAATTTATTTACAACATGTTTAGCAAATGAGAATATTTGTTGAAGAAAAGTTTTAACACATTGATGCCATCTTTAACTAACAAAAGTGTTAGTCATCATGGTGTAGCTGATAGCAAGGTAGTTTTACTGAGCTTAATTCTAAATAAATATTTTGTGCTAGTGGCAAAACCATGTTTAGTAAATAACTTTAATAAACAAAGCACTATTTTGAAATCAATATGTTACCTTAAATAGAGAGGAAGGGAAAAATGAGGCTTATCCCAAGAAAATTTCGCAGCTGCTGATACTAACACAGTTTTGTTTGACTTTTCCTTTTTTTACTTCATATTCTTTGTATCCTATTAAGATAAACATTAAGGATATTTGGGATTGGTATTTATAGTAAATATCCATGATATTAAAAGAAAAGATGAATTTAGCAAATTATTAGTGGGTTTATACATAAAATTATGACAAAAAAAAAAAAAAAAAAAAAAATCAAAGAAATGCGACTTTTTTTAAATTAAAAAGAAATTAATTGATATAATATTGGCAAAAGAGGTCAAATAAAAATTCCCATGATCCTTCTCTGAATAGACATTCTCAATTGTTGTGTTAATGAAAGCAGCTTTTATTTTCCTGATAACACTTGCAAAATGTGCACATTTTGCTGTCCTAGATTGATAAACATTTCTATGCTTGAATAGGAAAACAAAACAGGTGAACAAGCAGCAGTCATACCAGAAGATAAAAATCAAAACTTTACAAGACTGAAACTAAGTTTGATGTTAGCTCTTGTGTATTCATAATCTACTTCCCTGTATAATCTGTCAGAGAACCTGGTTTCAATAAAGTTATGAGAAACTCCATTATGGCAAAAATAGGTATTACTTGACCTATGGTGTGTGTGTATATATATATATATATATATATCAGTTAATTTCTTTTCTGAAAAATCATTTAAAAATACAAATATATCTGATTTTTTTTTTCATGGGTAAAAGTTTGTCCCAGAAATAAGCAATTAGATTACTTATAGGCACCTTGTAGTCTTAATCTTAATAAATTCATAGAACAAAAATAATCAAAACATTCTTTAATCAGCTTGACATTAAAGTAATTTTGGGGTAGGTTTCTAGTTTGTGGATCATTTATAATGAAATAACATTCAAAATATGCAATTGAAATATTTACAATATATTAAAAAAAAAAAAAAAAAAAAAAAAAAAGGTACTAATTTTTAAGGCTTTGAACCCATGAGCTTCATATGATTTTGTCTATTGCTTTGAATTAACAAAAATCTATGAAGATGAAGAGTTAATTTTAAACTCATAAGTAAAACATTAAGTAAACTAAATTTTTTAAAGAGCTGATGAGTATATTTCACCTAATTATGAAATAATGATAAAATTTCTTAAAAAAAATAAGGTGCTAGAGGCACTAATATCTGATCAACAATCCTAGCTCATTCCTAAGGCCAATCTGACCAAATCTGGAGGCTGTTTAAGGGCCTAGGACACCAGATGTTTCTTATGGTTGATATCAAAGCTTAGTTTGCAGTTGTAAAATAAAACTTTCATATACCAAATGTTTGTATCAGGTTCTTGGGAATTTTATACTGAAAAGCAAATTACGCACATCTTATTAAACTTCAAGAAGGATTTTTCATCAAACATCCATTGGTCAGTTCCTTAATGTCCTTGTGAAATAAACATTAACCAAATGGTTAACTGTCCATATTATTTATTGAGAGAGAAAAAAAAAAGTTGTGTCTGAGGAATTTTGCTTTTAGCAAACGGTTATCAAAATTTCATGCATTGTCCGATTTATATCAATTTAATTTCATTGCAAATGAAAAATGCACCTTTGAATATAAAAATGCACCTTTTAATATAAAAATGCAGTAAGCAGAAGAGGAGAAAATTGGAAAGTTTCACAAGATATTTTTAAAAACTTTATTTCAAGTTTAGATTAGTATTATCCTTCATCTTCCTAATTTTAAGTGTTTTTCATAACAACTTGGTTTGTCAATAGTACAACAATGAGGAAATAAGAAAGAATAAGCTACTGGTGAGATTCAAATTCATGTCCCTTTCTTTTCTAGGAAAAGCTTGGTTCTATATGCTAGCTGATTTATCAACTAAGCTCTATAAGCATGGATAATATTCAAGAAGTTCAAAAGACACCTATAAAGCCATAGAATACCCCAAATCTCTGATTGATTAATTTTACATGGCACATCAATCTGTCAAGGATTAATTTATGCCTCGAGGTTACAGAATCATGTTCATATTTATATTTCTTGTGTTAATATTTCTTAACCACGTGAAGCCCTGTGCTCCCGAGCCTAAGTTTACCCTCAGCCATTTGAGTGTGATCTCTGAACTGGTAAAGGGGGAAATTAAACGTACCACCAGTATACCAGTGTAATGGGCTTACTGGGTTAAGAGGTTTTTTTTCATACATGTGGTTCAATCAAATGTAAATAATTTTTAAACAGATCTACTTAACCCACAAATAGGACCCTAACAGGTACTCTGTGTCAGAGTGTACCTGGAAGTAACAGAAATGGAGGGGTACTCCACACCCCCTACAACTGAAGCCTCACTATCAGATGCAGTTTAGTATCATACCCAAGATACTGCTCCTTTGGGGGAAGGGTTTTATATCCTCTAGATCTGATTGTTCAGCACCCTATTTGTTATTTTTACACTCTAGTAATGTTAAGTGTGTGTGTGTGTGTGTGTGTGTGTGTATATATATATATATAATTTAAAATGGGCTTGAGTTTGAATCTCACTAAAAGCTTGTTCTTTTTTTCTTGCTTTTATAGAAGAGATGAACCAAATCAGTTTTGTTTAAATGCAGCTAGAATTAAGAAGATGAAAGATACAATACGAGTTAAAATCATCAATATTAATTATTGAATTATTTCTAGTTATAAAGAAGCAAAACAAATGGAAAACATTCTTCATTTCCAGAGAGCAAGCAAAAAAACAAAGAACAAACAAAAAAAAATCCTCAATTTATCAACGTTTTCATCTGGTTCTTTATAATTTAAATCTTGCAACATGCACATTCTCCCATCGATGACAAGGGTAAAAAAAACCCAAACATTTTCATAGTTTATGGTAGGGAGTTTTACAGTAGAAAAAATAACTTATCAATAAAAAAAACAAATACACCAGCTAAAGTTTTCCTCCCATTAAAAAAAAAAAAAAAAAAATTCGTATTAACCAATAGATACCCTATGATATGACCTCTATAATTTTTGAAAATTCCTTCCATCAAAAAATTGAGAGGCTTTTAATATGTAATTCAACATTCCAGGTCCTCAAAACTTAAGCCATTTCAAATGACAAGACAACAAATGTTCATTATCTAATCCATTAATCTTTATCCCCTAATCAGGTAATCTTCTTTGATTATGTTGTTTTTAATGTTGTCAGAAGCTATACTTAGTTCATAGATACATAATAAAAAGCATCAAATATAGCATTAAGTCAGCTGCACAGCATATTACAGTCCCATAATAGCTGTTGCATTTGCACATAAAATACATATATGAAATATAACAAATATTATTGGACATTTTTGGCATTTACTTTTTGTCCATAAATATGGATGGTCCTACAAACTTTATAAAAAGCTAATTTTTTTCCAAAAAGATTTTATTATTTCTAATAGAATATTAGATAGATATTATTAGTTATCATTTGTTACCAGACACAATAGTACTGAAAAAATAAAATTGCATAAATATATCTAAGAGATGTGTTTATTTTTTGGACTTGTACATATTCATAGTTTTAGTGACAGACTTTCAATGCTGAAGAGTTTGGTCATAAATGATACCTAATATCAGTTTTGATTGTCTAATGTTTCGCTAGAAATAAAAATATGGTATATTTGGTTTAGAAAAAAAAAATCTTCCATAAAAAAAGATTGTTGTGGGTATACTTATCTATGGGTGGTGACACAAAAATATTTAACGTTATCAAAAACTATAAGCATAGATTTTAAATTATAAAAATAGAAATCTTCACTTATAACCTGTATATTGTTAAAAATAAGAACTAGCAAATTAAACTTTTTGCTACTTGTAGCAAATGAATCAACAATTGAGAGTAGTGATTATTTGCTTTCAGAGTAAAATGTGTAAGTAAACAAGAAGTTAAAATCTAATTTATATTGGACAATGACAGACCTCATTTCTTGAAAATAAAACTGTTTGAGATTTCAAAATTTTGTAAACATTCACTTATAAACCTAAGTACCAAATTTTTGTTTAAAGATCTACTTAACAATCCTTAAGATATCTTGAGACAATACAAAATAGCAATTATAATACTTAACTTTTACAGGGCATCGTAAGAAAACTAGGTAAAAAAAACTAGGTAAAGATTTTAAGACTATTTGAGCTTCACTGGCAAAACAATGTACATTGCTTTGCTCTCTTGACTATGTCTCCAAAATGTTTTAGAAAATCTGGATTGATTGAGTTTAATGGCACATCAACCCATCTAGGGTTATTTTATGCTTAAACGTTAACAAATTCTATACATTATATGTTTGTATTTACATTTTTTGTGTACTTTCTGAAGATTTTTTGCATACAGTTATGGTATCAAGTATTCCTATTGATGACAATGAATTTGCCAACAGATTTATTTGACCGATAAGTGGGACCCTAACAGGTACTACCACTCCAGGTTTGAATGGAACAAGGAGTAATGGCAATGAAGGAGTAATTTACACTCCCTAGAGTTTCAGAACTGGAGTCTCACCACCAAATGCAGTTTAGTGTTATACTCAGTATACTCGCTTGGGGGGGGTCTTACCTCTCTCCAGGGATCCAGTCAGCTTATTATAAGTCCTGCCAAAAGGGCATTCTCAACTGGCTTACAGTACATGGTGTTCCCCCATTTAAGTCATGATCAGGTATAACACTGTTTAACTCAAGTGATTGAATGGGAACAGAAAATCTGGAGCATTTGAGTGCAGAATTTTGCTTTATAATTGGTTAGAAATATGTTTTTAAGTATTTTGATTTCAATGCACATGAGGAAAAGCAGATTTGACTGCTTTTATTCCATCATGCAGCAAAGGTAGAATCTGTGTGTGTGTGTGGGGGGGGAGGGGTGCTTCTAAAATTATGGGGTCATCTGGAAACATTTAGTTTGCAAAACCATCAAATCAGGCCAGACTTTCACCTGTTAAGACCCTAAGCTATATGAAATTTGATGCTCTTCTTTAAAAAGGAAAAAAAAAAAATTTTTTATGTCAGTGTTCATGATAAACAAAAAATCATATATATATATATATATATATATATATAGTTTTTGATGAATTAATATTAAAGAAAAAAAACTAATGATAAAATGAAAACATTTTTAAAAAAATGAAGCCCCCACCCAAGGGTGTATGGCTTTAGTTTATCATTTATTTAGCTTATAGTTAAGTCCAGCACTGTTTCAAATTCAAAATTGATGAAAAAAAAATAAAATACTTAAATGAAGGTTGTAAATGTCTCACCAAAAGCATTTTCTATCCTAATTTTAATTAGAATAATTTTTAATTTGAATAAATTCAAATAACTTAGTTGTAGAAATCAGATTGAAAAAAAAAAAAAAAAATCTTAATATTTATTTATACTTACCCAAGTAATTTTCTCCCAACTTTTTGAGTTTTTATATATTTAAAAAATAATTATCATCATCAAGAAATCAATAATCATGCTTTAATAAATGTTAAGAATTGTGTATAGCAAGAATTCAACAGGCTGAGAGGAAATAATGGTGGAAGGATCCCATGACAAAATAACACAGTGGTCCCTACCTTCCATGGAACATTCCGATTCTATTTTAATGTCGTCTTCACTGTCTGTCATAGTTGACAAATTATGTGTACGGTTAGTTGTGCAGTCAATCAATTTATTGGAAGTAGAGACAAACAGCAGCTGTGTAGAGTGAACATAATGAAGGAAAAATAGTGAGGAAAGTGTTCAGAAAAGTAAAGAATTCAGTTTTGGAAATAAGAAAGACCAAAATAGAGAAATAAAATGGCAGTGTACTTAGAGTTTATATAAGAAGGAAAAATATTTGAACAAATTTGTGGTAATTATGAAATTCTCAGTCACTTGTAAAATTTTGTTGTGATGTTAACATATGTTTATACTTAAACTTTCTGAGTAGTTGTTTCTAAATTATTTTTTTTTTCTACACACTTATATGAGATCAAGTATTCCTATCTAATACAAATAATTTGCACACAATTATATGGTATCAAGCATTTCCATCTAATCATTTTTAAACATTGATGGCTACTTAACAGGTACTACTACTCCATGTCAGCAATGAATGAGTACACTTCCTAGATCTCCAGAACTGGAGCCTTACCATCACTTGCAGTTTAGTGTTATATTCAGGACACCCCATTTTTATGAGGGTGGAGTCTTACCCTTCTGCAAGGGAGGTGATCAGCGTATTCTAAGCCCTGCCAATAGGGTGGTAAAATTTTATTTTGTTCAATATTGATTTGAAAGAAAAAAGTGTTATTTCTTTACTTATCTGAAATAGGATATCATTTTTTTTTTTTTAAAATCACAAACTCCTACTTTAGTGTCTCACCATGGTACAGCAGTGGCAATAGCTGTTTGGTAGCCAGGTAAATACTTTGGCAGGTCCAACCAAGCTACATAGGTCTGATTTGTAAGCATAAACACATAGTCTTATTTGCAAGAAGGTGAAGCTAGCTAGACTGAAGGAGTAACAAAGTCCTGCTCACCTAGCCAGTCAAGTGGCATCAGAAAGGTCTAACACAATGCAAAGAAATTGGCCTCAGTAAGGATGAAATGGAAGCACATTGTGGCAAGTGATGAGAAAACATCAGACAACCTAGCCAATCAGGAAAAGATATTTGAAATTAAGCCAGATTCATTGTTTACTGTTGGTGTTTTCACTTTGACTAAAAGAATATAATAGACAAACATTATCGGAAAATTTTATTCCTTGGCTTTTGACTGGAGATTAAAGTGTGGTATCTGTTCATCTTTTTCAGTTGTATTTTTTGTCTTTGGACAGGACACATATAGAGAAAAAGAAGTTGAGTCCAGTTCAAGAGATTTTAACCCTACAGCAACATCTCTTTTACTGTACCATACCCTTCATTAAAATGATCATACTACACTCTTGGGAATGCAATTAACTGATCATGGTACACCCTAGGGAATATAGCTAAATACAAACCAAGATTTTATATTGAACAGAATATTGATATTGACTTAAAAATGATTAATGTTTTAATGTGGGTATTCTAAATTTTATTCAAATATCTTAATTCTCAAGAATGTTGTTGGAAAAGGTGTTGGCTTTTAGCCACAATCTGCAAGTAATTCTAAGTTATTTCTGTGGTAATAAACTATAAATTGCATAAGAATTTTGTGAGGCTTGACGCTTTCTAGCAAAAAACCATTTACTATATATGAATTGTAATTGGCAATTAAAATTCATAAAAATTTTTTTGTATTTAGTTTTGTGCTACATGACCTTTATAAAAAAGCCAATGTGTCCTAAAACAGTAATTGAATAATTTCTCAAACTAAAAATAATACAAAACTGATCATGAATAATATCAATACTAAAATGCACTTTTTTTAGCACATTGTTGTCTATGTTCTTTTTATCAAACAGATACCAATATCCATTAACTGTAGATTATCAGACAACTCATTCAACATCAACATATTTAATAGAAAAAAAAAGAACATATACAACAATGCATTAAAAAAAAAAAAAAAAAAAAAAAAAAAAAAAAAAGAAGTGGATACACACAAGAATACACACCACCAAAAACCAAACCAAAAAATAGAAAAAGAAACATAATCTGGTTCAACCCACTCTATAGCAAAAACTAATATCAGCAAAGATTTCATAAAATTAACAGAAAAACACTTCCCCGAACAGTGCTTTAGGCAAAATTTTCAACAAAAACAACTTAAAAATCAGCTACAGCAAAAAAAAGAATTACCGAAATAATAAACAAACACAACAAAAAATAGAAAACAACTACAACACAACAGAAACTAACAACCTGTACTACTGAAGGGACAAATCAACATGCCCCCCTACAAGGAAACTGCCAAAAACAAAAAAAAATTAAAAAAACATGGTATACAAGGACACGATGAGGACAAACACTTCAACAAAATACTACATAGGCGCAATGGAGGGAACCTTCAAACAAAGAATGTATGTCCACAAATAAAAAAAAATACTTGAACAAGACAACTATCAGCATATATTTGGAAACTGAAAGACAAGAATATTACACCAATCATAACCTGGGAAGTTATAAAATTAGCCTCTGCCTACAACAAAATATTAAAAAAAATGCTTACTTTGCCGCCATGAAAAAGTTGGGATAATCACCCACCCATCACAATATACACTTCTAAACTACAAATCTGAGATAATCTCAAAATGTTGACACAAAAACAAACATTTGCTATCCCAATTCAACCCAAACACTTAACCAAAATATAAACTAAATTCCTTACACCTTCTCATTTTTAAACACCCCAATTATTTTCATATTTCTCCCAACTATGTCCACATTATTAACTAAAGCTTCCTTCTTGTCCTTTCACCATATCCCACCTGTTTCTCCAACACCTTTCTTATTGCCACACCATCCATCAGCCATTCCTGACACTACACTAATTATACAACAGAACCATCAAACGTAACTACCATTATTATCACATTATGAACACTCACAAGGATTGTTAAAACCAATAATACCATAACTGTTAATTTTATTATTTCACTGTTTTTATTATATATACATATATAGCAAAAGACATCCAAAAATTTACATTTTTATTACCTGCCCATATATACTCTACCACATTAAAAAAAGGTAATGTGACAAAGGTTTTAATCATCATCATCATCACACAACAAAATTCCACCCCAAAAACAGACATTTCATATTCAAATCAAAATAAACCTTTAGCTACCATAAAGTTAGAAAGAAAAACTGATTGCAACAATCAAGTTCCTCTTCCCTCACCCACTCTTCACTTCTCTCTTCCTTTGTCCCGCTCCTTCCCACCAACAGACAGCGGAAATATGTGTAAATATGTAAAGATGCATGCCAGTAGCAACAGTACATGAACAAACATACTAACATTCAATAACACACAAACTTAGGTGCACACACAAATAACCCCCACTTTTCAAACAAAAATTAAACATATTAATCTTTTTTTATCTTTTAAAGACCTTCACACTGACGATTGCTGATTGCATGAAACCCAGGGTCACAGACAGTACCATGTAATATAATGATATAATATAGTTTGTGACCCTGCAGCACATGTGGAAAAAACAACCAAACAATTCCAAAAGCATCTCCTTGAATGGCAAATAAAATCTGCCAAAAACAAAATCCGGAACATAAACACCAAAATAACAAGGATCATAGAATTCCTCATTGACAAAACATCTGAGCTGCACCCGATAGAAATACAACACATACTCTCTGAAACTCTACAAAACAAAGAACTCCAAATCAAATTCAAAACCAGCCAAAAACTAAACAAATTATACCAAGGAACAATACCCCAACCCAGCGACAAATATGTCAACCTACTCACATCCTACTCACTGAAAAACAGAAACTTAAATTTGGGACCAAACTGCCACTTAGCAAAAAAATATAACCTTAATCTGAAGAAAAACTGAAATTGAAATACTCTACAAACAAATAGGAAACCTACAAAAAAAAGAACAATCCAAAAAGATTCAAACCTCAATACCAAAATTTACTACTAATTCCAGAATTAAATGAAGCTGCTAAACAACTTTACAATTGTCATATTACTATCTGTATAGCCGACCAAGCCAATATATACATAAAACTAAACAAAACTGACTACAACAACAAAAGTGATAATATTCTCAATGACAAACGAAATTTTTTTAAAAAATTACAAAAAACCCAACTTAAATGAATAAAATCATCATAGCCAACAATGCAGAAATTGGCTCGATCAAACTTCCAAAAATAATAGGAGACTACAAATCCAGTTATATATGGAAAAAAAAAGAAAGATCAAAATTCACAAACCAGGAAATCCCTTGAGATCAATCTCACAAATCCCTACTCCTGCATACCATATTGCAAAAACTTAATAATATAATACAGCCATACATCCAAAGCAACATCAATTTAAAAAAAAAAAAAAAAAAAAAAAAAAAAAACCTTTCAAGACATTCTTACTGATTCCAGCAACAATGAAATATTCATTACATCCCTATACAAAAAAAAAAAAAAAAAAAAAAAAAAAAAAAATCAACCAGTCTCAACTCCACTTTACTATCATAGTAAAGGCTCCACCCCCCAATATAAAACAATCCTTATAAAAAAAAACTTACTCCATAGAGCTTATCACATATCCTCCTCCAAGACAATATTTTACAAAGAATTAAAGAACATAAAACAAACTTTAGTCAATAATAACTTCCCAAATAAACTAATCTATCAACAAATATAATACTATTTCCATAACATCCACAATAACAATAATAACAGAATAAACCTATACTAAAAGAATCAAATGCATAAAAACTATAAAGTAGACAAGCAAGTAATAACCAACATTATCCACAGACACATTAAAACCACCAAACCTCAAAAACAAATAAAACTCATTATCGATTACACTAAATTTAAACATCCAACCTTATCGTTAAGGATAACTCAAACTAATGTAGCATACAAATTTACATATCCATTTTGAGAATGTTTCTCGGAAAATAACATAACACCTAATACCTACATTGGTCATACAATGACCATGCTCTCTTGTGGCCTAACCTACAACCTTTCCAATGTTAGTGCCATAAAACATAATGACAAAGAATAGCAAAAATACTGACAAACTCAAATTCCCAGACATTTGAAAGATCCGAATTAACAATACAAAAATCATACATAAAAATAACAATAAAAACCATTTACAAATCCTCAAAGCAATGACTATTAAAAAAAAAAAAAAAGAATCCACTATAAATAAAATAACATTCACCACAAGTATAAACATATTCAATAACTAACCACCCATCCTAACAGAATGAACCAACCCCATCAATAATTTATCACTGCAACAAACAATCTTACATGCCCCCCACTGCCAAGATGGCCAGCGAAATGGTCAAAAGTGCTTGGGCTAATATAGGGCCTTTTTTTACCCACTTGACCAAGAAGTAAGATTATTAAGACTTGAACGTCTTCACTTGAAGATTTTAAAAAAGAAACAACCTGCAGTATTCAACCAAACCTGTTTAGATAATGATTTGTTGCCTAAGTATACAATATATATATATATATATATATATATATATATATATATATATATATATATATATATATATATATATATATATATATATATATACACACACAAATAAAAAAAATTGATATTGATATAGTATGTATTGAATGTAGTTTCTGATATATCTTGATCAGGAACTATTATTAATACTTGCCAACCATCTCAAAGGTTCAGCTAGTGAGCAGATTATATCATTCTGCAGTTTTGTGTTCTTTTAAGTGAAGATGACTGAATAAGAACATGACAATTGCAAGAAGAAGATGTTATGGTTCACTTACAATAAACTGCTACTTAACCAAAGTGATATCATTAATGAAGATAAGAGAGAAGGAGATGCATCACACGAAAGATAAAACAAACTAATACCCTATCTGGTAGCTAAAGCTGCCAGTGGTACTACAGGTGGCAATACCATCTTAGCTACCAAAATTGTAATATCATCCCTGGTTGGTGGCTAATGAGGACAGGATATACCATGTGCACTCACATCTATAAAAATTGTTCAACAAGACCCTGGAAAAAAAGTTGACTTCTCAGAAAGACGAGGTGACATTCTGGAAATATCCCAACATGAGAAACACAAATGAAGGAACATGCTTTCAGGGTAACTGTAGTAGGGAGAGAGGATCTATTACCCTTTTGACAGACTTTAGGATTAATGACTCAGAACTGAACTACAGTGTATGATTGTGGTAGACATTTTAACAGCCAGCAAGGAATGGGCATTTGTGGTATAAACAATGTAATTGAAGAATATTAATCAAAAGATCAGATCAGGAATCAGAATTATACCCACAGCATTCAGGATCCCATTGCTGATTGTCAGTGCTAGAGGGAAATTCTGAGCAGAGCAAGAATTCAATGGCCTAAAGGTAAGCAGAGAGCTACTAGGTCGTATCTTGATCAGGAACTCTCATTAATACTTGTCAGTTATTGCAAAGGACTCACAATGGAAATATGATGCAACATCATTAGCACAAAAATAAGAGACAAGGAGATGCATAGCATTGTAGATAAGACAAAATAATACCCTGTCCAGTGGTGCCAGTGCTGCTTTAGTTACCAAAATTGTTGTATCACCCCTGGTTGGTGACAGATGAGGACAGGGTTAGCACATGCAATTACATGTATGTAGAAAATATATATATCTCAGTATCAGTGATAGAGCATATATATCTAAATTAGGATAGTGTAGACTGTGTAAACTCAGTTACTAAGTGCCATTGACTATGTTTAAAAAACAAGAACTTCAGAAATAGTATTCCATTTCCATAATAGAACTATTTCGGTTATTCAAGATTGTCAGATGGAATTCCAAATATATGTTATGTAAACTGTTCATGAATTTATCTGTTTCACTTTTTTACAGCAGCAAATAAACACAGGCACAATACTGAACTATTTTTATGAGGACCTTATGAGTTAAGAAATGTAGATGAGAGGTTAATATTTATGGCCACCCAGGAAGCCATTTGTTGTACTACAAATTTAAACGCATGATTTTCTAAGTTTTGTTTTCTGGTAAGCAGATAAACAATAGGAAAAATAAAAAAAATCATGGAAAACGATCACAACTTTAGTTTTTGGCTAAGAAATTTTCAACTAAATGTTTACTTTATACAGTTAAACAAAGAAAAATTTTGATTCAGCTAACCTGATGGACTCAAAGAGAGGGTGCAGTTTAGCATTCTACTTAAATTGTAAATCAAACTCCTCTCTAAAAAGAAAAAGTTTTGAAATTTGGAAAAATTAATGTCTAAAACATGTTTCAAGGTACCATGTGTAGCCGCAGAAATTTAGTGGACATAGCTCGATCAGTTCTAGGTTGGTTGGTTGGTTGGTTTTTATGGCATATCAACCTTTGTAGGTTATTTAATGCCAAATCCTATTTATGTGTATATTAAATATAGGATTTGTAAACAAGTACAACTAAATGGTCAAAAAGTTCTATTTCTAACAATTCAATTTAAATTTGTTTGCTCACAGTTTAAATGTTAAATAGTTGTATTTAACCCATATTATGTGCTACCACTCTGGGTTAGAGTAGACCTGGGAGCAATGGCAATGAAGGGGTATTCTACATTCCCCAAATTTCCAAGGCTAGAGCCTTGCCATCAGATGGTTTAATGTCATATTCAGGACACTCATTGTGGAAGTGGGGTTACTCCTCGACAGAGATGCAGTCGGTGTATTCTACAGTCCAAGCCAATTGGACTGCAGTTCTTGATTTATGCAATGATAAATGAATCAAAGTAAGGCTATAAAGTAATGAAAAAAAGAATAACTCATTTTCTCACAATAAAATCAAATATTTCAATTTATCTAATGTTATAGAAGCACTTGTAGCATAATGGTTATTGTGGTAGGATGTAGACTCGGCTATCAGAGTTCAAATCCTCAATGAGGCTGTCTGCATTTCACATAGTGCTAATACCCTTTGGAAAAGTATGATTCAATTATTCTCCCTCCAGGTATGGGTAAATAGTAGAGCAGACTGGGCTCTTTAATCTTGGTATGGCAATTGGTCTAAGAAAGAAAACTGAATTCAAACCAGACCTGCAGAAGGATGGCCTATTTCAGGTTATTTTTGCCTAAGACATGCTATATGAGTAATGCCTTCATGACCCAACCAGCTTATGGCATAAAGTATAAATAAAAAAATGTTTAAGAAAGTGTATAAATATTTCACAGTATTTTTTTTTAGTTGTTATTTAAATACAATAAATATTTTGTATATAATAGAACACTTGTTGAGAATATCAATTTAGGAGTTTGAGTTTCTTTGAGAAAATAATTTTGGTAACAAAGATTTGTTTTTAACAAATATTCTATGTTATTAAATTAAAAAAAAAAAAAAAAAAAAAAAAAAAAAAAAAAGCAAAAATAAAAAAAAGACCAATAAAATATTTTATTTGGATCCATTAGATATGACTGCATTCAGATAACTAGTAAGATATTCTGAAAAGTAGTAATTAAGTAAAGTTGGCAATCTTAGTTGAGGGTGACCCAAAGGCTCCCTTTTCAATAGCTACTACACCGAGATGTAGGAGAGGGCGCTACTCCATTCCCTGGATTGCTCCACTTTACCCTTGATCTGTACCTTATAATGCAGAGTGTTAAGCAAGGTGGCATCAAGTACCAATTTTTGAGTTTTTGGTATGATTCGAATTGAGATTGAACCCTAGTCTTCTGGACCATTGGCGAACACTTAACAACAACAACAACAACAAAAAAAACAATAAAAAAGATGATTTTTCTCTCTTTAGGTTTCCTCTCCCCCATGTAAAAATTAATCATTTTAAAAAAATTGAAATGTTAAAAGTTGGAATAACTGTAAAAAGCCAAACTGAATTAGTAAAATTAACTATTTGAATTAGAGATAATATAAAAAAACCCAACAAACTTTAAAGTGATTGTGTCACATTAAGAATAAATCACAAAAGTATTAAGTCTTACATTTCCATAATATTAAATATCTTTACAATTTGAAATAATTCCTGAATGATATAATGCAATATCAAATAATAGTAGCATTTTTTCACCTTTGAGCAAAACAGAACATTTACATAATCCTATGTTGTGAACAAGTCTTTATAAACCAAATGGAGAATATCTGTGAACACTTAAAAAAAAAAAAAAAAAACAACAAAAAAAAACCAACAAAAAACAGGGATGGCCAGAGAGATAGGTGAGAAAAGAAAATCCTATAATTGTTGTTACATTTAGAGTATGAAATTTATATGCAGATGTAACAGTTATGGAACAGACGTAGAATAAGATAATACAGAAATATAAGAAATTGTGGAAAAATAGAAAGAGAATAAAAGACAAAGAAGGAAAACAAACAGCAATTAAATTCATTAACAAGAGAGAGAGAGAGAGAGAGAGAGACAGTGAGAGAGAGAGAGAGAGAGAGACAGAGGAGTTGTAAGAAGTAAAGGGAGACAATGAGAGGAAAGAGAAAGCAAGCAGCAAAAAGAGTCGGTGAGGCTATTAATAACAACCATTTTTCAACTTGTAAATGGAAGATTTTTTCTCTATATTTGCCACTTAACATCTAAAAGTGAAAAGCAGTAGAAAGGTGGAGAGAAAATACTTCAAAGTTATTCATCCACAGAATAGAAGAAGTCAATGTTTAGTAGTAGTACTTATCAGAATGAGTAAACCTTCCAGCCACATTGATGTAGTTATATATATATATATATATATATATATATATATTAGTAAAAGTAGTAGTTTTGCCTAACATCAGGTCTGTTAAGTGGAGCAACTATGTATAAGATTTCACCTTATTATTGTAAAAGATTGAACAGTATCCGCATACTTTGCAACAGTTCAGCATGATGGCTAAAACTTTTGCTCAACATTCCTATAGATTAAATACCAAAGTAAAAGCATTAATTCTATCTCTGTAGTTCTATAAAATTCATCAAAAAAACATATCCTTTAATAAAAAGACAAAGATAATCTAATAACATTCAATTCAAGTGAAATCAATCTTTTATTAAATTGAAATATCATTTAAGAGAAAAATCTAAATAGCATTGTGTTATATCTACATTTTATACCTGAATAATATTTTCATCTGGTAGTCAGTAAAGTTGAACTGAAGAAATTCTGTTTTTTTAATTTATCAATGACACTGAATATTAAGGATTTCATAAAATGGTTTACTAGCTCCCTAAAAATCTCATAGTAGATTACTTTTCATAGAATGATTGATTAGTTGATTGATTGATTTTAACAGCATGCCAACCCATCTAGAGTCATTTTATGCCTAGAGGTTAGAGAATTACATTCATTGTATGTTCATATTTACATTTTTGGAGTAGTTATTACTTGAGCTTCTCCTCCCTAAGGTTCTATCAAATATAAATAATTTTCAAACAGATCTATTTGACCCATAGATGGGAGCCTAACAGGTTGTTGGTTGGTTGGTTGGGTTTTATAGCATATCAACCTTTATAAGTTATTTAATGGCAAATCTGTTTTTTTTTTCACTAATAATCAGTTCTATTTCAAACAATTGTTTAGTACGAGTACAGTTTAATTGTCAAAAACATTTCTATTTCAAGATATTCAGTTTATTCAAACAGAGCTAATTCAGTTTAGTATAAGTACAGATTTTGTTTATATACAGTTAAATGTCAAAACTGTTCTATATTAAACAATTCAGTTTAGTGTAAGTACAGTTTTAATGTCAAAAACAGTTCCATTTCAAACAATTCAGTTTAGCATAAGCACACAGTTTAAATGTCAAAAACATTTCTATTTCAAGCCATTCAGTTTAGTCAAATAGTTCTAATTCAAACAATTCAGTTTAGCATAAGTATGCAGTTAGTTCTATTTAACCCATAGATATGGCCCTATCAGGTGCTACTATTCCGGGCCAGAGTGGACCTGGGAGCAATGGCAATGAAGGGTTGCTCTTCATTCCTCAAAGCTTCAGCATCACTGGAACCTCACCAATAGATTGTTTAGTGTCATATCCAGGACACTCATTGAGGAGGGGTGTCTTACAGGGGTGCAGTCAGTGTATTCTACAGCCTCAGCCGACTGAGCAATACACAGAGTTAATGTCAAGACAGTTTTATTTCAGATAATTCAGTTTAGCATAAGTACGCAGTTTAAATGTCAAAACAGTTCTATTTTAAACAATTCACTTTAGCACAAATATGCAGTTTAAATGCAAAAAGTAGTAAAGTCAAGTAACCATGGTTTAGTTCTATTTCACCCATAGATAGGATCCTTAACAGGTGCTACCACACCGGGCTAGAGTGGACCTGGAAGAAATGGCAATGAAGGGGTACTCTGCATTCCCCAAAGCTCCAGCATTACTGGAACCTCACCATCAGATTGTTTAGTGTCATATCAGGACACTCCTTGGGCGGGGGTCTTATCCCTCTGCAGAGATGCAGTCGGTGTATTTTACAGCTTCAGCCGACTGGGCAAAAGCCTAACAGGTACAACCACTCCAGGTCAGAGTAATGACAATGAAGAAGTGCTTCATGCTCTCCAAATCAGATGCAGCTTTAGTGTCATACCTAGGACACCCTTTTTTGGGGAGGGAGGGGGGGACAGTCTTACTCTTCTGCTCGAGATACAGTTAGTGTATTCTAAGCCTTGCGGACAGGGTGGCAAATGGGTGCTGAGGTATGCTTAATAATATGAGTATATTTCTGATAGCTAATAAATGAATAAAAAAAATAAATAAAAATTATCTTTGATCACTCTTCAATTGCTATCTTTGATCACTTTTTTAAAAAACACATTTTCTTTCAAATTTTACGCACTTAACATTTGTAAAACAAAGAATAAATATTCAGATGATAATATCAAATAAAACAGTTTTTAATTGACACATCAATAATATATTAAATACTTAAGTCAATAAACCTTTCAGTTAACCTACAATTAACACTGAACCATATCTTCATTCATTTCAGTTTATTGAGATGATCATGACCTTAAAATTGTTCTACTCTTTATTGATCATTAATCTATATAGATGTGTTTGTATACATACTTTAACCTATAGAAAGTAGGAAGTGCAGGTGACATAACATTTATCAATGTAAGAAATGGACTTGGCAACCCAAGTTCAAATCCTGGATGAGGCTTTTTTGATTTTCATTTTGTACTAATGCTCTAAGGAAAGGCATGAATCCATCTCTTCTTTCTCCACCCCAGCTATGAGTAAATCTTTACTCTTGGTATATCAACCAGTGTAGGAGGTAAAAACCCAACTTCAAATCAGCTGTACTCCACTTAAAAATTGTATTATATTCTGCCAGTGAAGGAAAGGTTGAATATATGCATAAATAAAGTAGCCATTCAGCAACAGAGTATACACAAAAATTTGCATAATATTGTAACTTTCTACTCATAATTTAGCACTTTTCTTATGAGAACTTTAGGTTTCTAAATACAAAATTTGTTAAAAATGTTAACATAATATTAAAATGTTTTATTGGAGTTTTGAGATGTATATATTTTTATTATACCCGGTAGTCTGTTGTTTTTATCTTTGTTTTGAACACAGGGCAGGATATTATTCAGTGTATGATATATCCTTATCTATAATTTGCATAGAACTTTTCATTCTTTCATCTTAATTAGAACACATAAGTCCAATAAAATCACAAGATTGTCTGGCATTAAAAAAATAAATAAATTATCCAATTAACTATTCTATCTATCTATATAATAATGAACAGAGTGAATCTTTCTGTAGTTTCTGCTAGGATGAAAATTTATTTGTTCTCCCTGTCTAGAATCAAAGCACCATTCTCCAGCACTTCTGTCAAAGATTAAAGTACAATATCTGGACTAGTAGAAATTCATAAATAAAATAATCAGCTTTATCTTTTTAGTTTTTCAATGTTTTTTTTTTACTATTACATTTCTAATTCTTCAAAATAACTTTTCTTCATATTCAATATCTTAAATTTACCCCCTCCCCCCAAAAAAAAACAATTTTCATGGTTAATGATCTTAGAATGCACAGATACTATGCTCATTTTAGGTAAAAGTGCTGACTCGTACATTAGTTTTGGTGAGAATCATACAAGCACACATAAGTATACATACATACAAAATATAATAAAGGCATGAGTATTAGAGTGTTTACCTGTATAGACAGGAATCACAGAGGAAATGTAATCCCAGTGACCCAAGTTCAAATCTTGGATGAGGCTGTTTATATTTGATTTTATGCTCATGCCCTTGTGAAAAGTATGAATTCATCTGTTCTCTTCTCATTTATGGGTAAATAGTAGGGCAGACTGGGTTCTTTAGCCTTAAGAAGGCAACACGTCTAGGAGAAAGAAAACTGAATTCAAACTAGCTGTACTCTGCTTAAAAATTGACTGTCACATCCTGCCTATAGTAGAGAGTTGGGTATATGTATACACATATTACCCCAAATAACCATATTTGGCATATCATATACTCTAGAATAATAATTACAACATCCAAACACAAAAAGTAGTGCATATATATTGAAGTAAATATATATTAAGATGACAAAGACAATGTAATCACACATCTTTACTCATATTTAACAAGTGAATAATAATTCAATAATTAACAAATGGAATACAATAATTTAGGTGTTTAAAGTGAGTTTTGAAGTGAATAAAGTAATGATAAATCATTTATATATTATCCTTGGCATATGAATATGTCAATTATAAATCCTAGGCAGGGAGTTAGCAGCAATTTCATCCTAGCAGAAGTTACAAACAGGAAAAAAAATACATTGTTCATTATTTAGATGGATAAAATGGTTTATCATTGGCGTAGAAAAAAAAAATTCCTGCTTTTCATAACTTAAAAACTGAGTGTTAAATAACCATTGCTCAATGAATGGGAAATAAAAGAAACTGAGTCATTCAACATATCTTCTCTAATGTTTAGACTTTCATCAATAGTAAAAAATATTTAGACTTTCATCAATAGTAAAAAATGTTTAGACTTTCATCAATAGTAAAAAATGTTTAGACTTTCATCAATAGTAAAAAATGTTTAGACTTTCATCAATAGTAAAAAAAAATTTAGAAAATAAAAATTCTCTATTCATACATATGTATTTATCAACCCACCCATACGAGCATGATGCTGCACAAGGTCAATTTTTAAAGCAAATCTTAACAGGTTTGAATTCAGAGTTTTCCTTCTCTTAGACTGGTTACCATACCAAGTTTAAAGAGCTTCACCTGTCCTATTTACCCATAGCTGGAGGGAAAATAAATGGATGCATGCCTTTCCCAAGGTTATTAGTGTTAAGTGAAATGCAAACAGCTTAGTCAAGTAATTGAACTTGTGTTGCCATGACCATTTTTGACAACAATAGCCATTACACAAGTGCCTACTCATATGTAATACAAAATATAAAACACATAAAACAAAATATAACATATACACATCTTCATTTGTTTATTACTTATACAACCTGGTCTCACTACAGAGTAATGATTGATTGATTCTAATGGCATATCAACCCATTCAGGGTTATTTCATGCCTAGAGTTTAGGGAATCACGTTAATTGCACGTTCATATTTAAATTTTTTTGTGTAGTTGTTTCTGGACTTTTTTTTGCAAGTGGTCCCAAGTTATTTTTAAAAATTTTATATGGTTCTATTGAATAATTTTTAAATAGATCTAATTGACCCACAGATGGGACCCTAACAGGTATTATCACTCTGGATTAAAGCGGACCTGAGAGTAATAGCAATCAAGAGGTCCTCTACACTCCAGAGCACCAGAACCGGAGTCTTACCATCAGATGCTGTTTAATGTCATATCCAGAACATCCTTATTTTTAGGGGGAGGTTTGTACTCCTCAGCAGGTGATACAATAAGTGTTATTATAAGCTGACGAGATGATAATTATGAGTAAATTTATCAACTTTATCAAATCTATTGAATTTCACACTGATACTGTTTTCATATTTAGCAGATATTAACATGATGCAAACTAAAACAGATTAAGAATATGTTTTTGTTATGTCATATGTATAAAAAAAACCCAACAAAAACCCCAACTACACTTTTAGTAATATTGTAATTTTTTGGGATATGAATGAATGAATGGATATTTTGTACTGAGGATCTTTGAAGGCTTCATGAATCTCTTGTATGATTAATTTACATTAAAGAGCAGCAGCTACAATTGCATTAAAGGCTTTTACATTTATGACTAAATCAAATACCATTAATTATTCAATATAAATAGAAAAACAAGAATAACAAGAGTAAAGGGCAGTAATTCTAGTCCCTTTGATGTTGGTTACAACACTTATTAGAGGCTAAGGCTATAAACAATCATATGCTTAAAAATTGGTGAGTGTTAATCAATTCATGAAACTGTGAGGATCAGAATATTTTTAAGATTAGTAATAAACACATGCAATGATATAGACATACATACAGAGAAAACATATACATCTGTAATGAGGTAGATACACATACCATTGGACAAACAATAAAAATAGACTGAAAATAATTGAACAATATTCAAGCAATAAAGATGATTTTAAGATTTTAAAAGATCGAATCAACTTGGAATGTCAACACAACCTACAACATCAGTAAATTTTTCTATCATTAATCTATCATGCCAGTATCATTTCTTTTATAACAGTCACAGTTCTAGACATTTTCTATAAAGTAAATCAAAGTAATTTAAAATATTCTCTCTTATAAAAATGCTATGATTTGTGAGTCTCAGTATAACAAATTTACACCATAAAATAACTTATAGACTGTATTGGACCGAGAAAAAAACTAAACCATTTTTTTTATTATTGCTATAAATTTTAACAAGAAAATTCTCAGAAATTTCCTATTGTTTGACATTTCTGAGAATTTTTTTTTAAATTATGATTTTTCCCCATACAACTAATGGAACTCTGACAACTATAATCAAGGAAAATAATCACTTCCTATGTGTGTGGAACCCATTGAAATTTGGGACAATAATAAAAAAAATTGTTCAGTTTTTTCATTGATTTTTTTTGTTCAATACTGTATAAATGCAGACCCTATAAAGAGGTACAAATTGGAGGATATGTCAACATTATTTCAATTTGATTTGATATTTAACCCTTTCTGGACTGAATTTATTTAATTTTATCACTTTTATGGTAACTCAATTCTAAATCTGAAACTTGTTTGAAGGCAAACCTATATAACATTAAGCCTTCTATGGTCAATTGGTAATATTTAAATTCAGTAATAAACAAATGCCTGTGTCTCAATTGTCAAACTGACTGATTCATTTGGAAAGAATTAATAATAGACATACACACAACAATTTCTTAGTTTACAAGAGAAGTGTAAAAGAAATAACTAGATGCTTATTTCACAATGCTTCAGGAATAGAAATTGCCAAAGGTTGAATGAACATCAAATGGTACTGAATTTGAGAATTTTATTTTACTTGTGAACCATAAAATCATTCAAGTCATAAATGAAGGAAAGAAAGAGACAACATCATGTCAAAAGAGTTTTTATGCAAGGAGACTAAAAAAAGGAGTGAAAATAAATTCCCAAGCAGGGTGCTGAACTTAATACATAAGAACTGCAACCACAACTCTTCAGTTTATGTGAATGGCTCTATAAACTCTTCTGCTCAAGGGTGCACATAGGTGCAATAATGATTATGCATGCAGATGTGAGCATGTCTGTGTGTTTGAGGGGGATGGGTATATGTGTATGTGTTGGGATGAGCATATCTGTATGGGTGCATGTGGGCAACAATATAAAATTAAGCTTTTTTTATCCCTGTGTATACATATTAAGGTGCAATAATGTATATGCATATAGATGTGAGCATGTCTATATATATATATATATATATATTTTTTTTCATCATACGTGTGAAAGCACGTGCGATACCATGTCCTCATCAGCCGCCATCCAGGGGTGATAACAGTTTCGGTAGCTCAAGGTGGTACTGCCACCCCTGGCGCTACCAAGCAGCTTTTGCCACCAGACAGGGTATTAAGAGAATTATATATATATATATATATATATATATATGCCAGATCAATTAAATACAGAGACTACATTGAACATTAATCTTCATTTTCTGAGTGCAGTTTGTGATTAAAAAAAAAAAAAAAAAAAAAAAAAAAAGAACGCGTTTACTTTCGGCGGTTGATGTTATTACGCGTTTACAGTAACCGTTTCTTACGTAATCACATGGGAAAGGTGGTTCCACGTGTATTTCCTTCATGCTGAAAACTTTCTCGCTTTCGACCAAATCCAACTTGAGGCAACTTTCAAACTGCGGCCAGTGATTCTTATTTTTGAAAGAAACAAAATGACCCAGTGTCCTATAAAACCACGACAACCAACCTCAATAGGAATCACATGGCATATCCAACCCTTTTCCACGCAGTCGGCACGCAGTGTGTCGTAGCGGTTTTTCTTCTGCTCATGTGCTTCCTCTCGGTTTTCTTCCCAGGGGACAGTCAATTCTATGAGGACACTCTTCTTTGAATCAGACCATGCTACAATATCCGGCCGCTTTTCTGTTTGAATAATGTGAACTGGAAATTGTAGAGATCTTAAGATCTGCTGAAACTTTCCAGTCACTAGCTCCATTCAGTAGCTTCATGTTAGGATTTTTTTGTTTCCTCACAGGACATTCACCTTCCTTGAGAAACTGAATTATGGGTTCCTTGGCTGTTATGGATTGCTGATTTGCTGTCTCACATTGTGCTCTTAACAATTCTATTATCACTTCTAATACCTTGTTATGTCGCCATGTGTACATCTGAAGCGAGTGTGGACATGCAGATAGGACGTGGCGCAAGGTACCCCGATCACTTTTACATGACAAGCACAGGTCCGAATTGGTATATCCCCATAATTTTAGGTTAGTCGCATTCGGTAAGAGATCATAAGTAGAGCGAAGAAGGAATATCGCCAGAGGTTCCATTGCAATTAAGGATTTCCACGATAATTTAATTGGTTCGATATCATTCCATTTTGTCCAAGCACATTGTTTGGCCTGAGTAACAGCACTGGCTTTTCTTTGCTCTTTCTTAAACATCCTGACTTCTTCGCTCACCATGTCTCTTCTTCCTTTTGGGTCCATTTTGAAGAATATCTTTTTGCTTGTGCTACCCAGCCCAGCTCAATTGGTTTGAGTGACGCCTATGATGTCTTTGATTCGTAGGCTGCATTCCGCCTCCTGGGCGGTCTTAACGGCCGACTACTTCGTACCTGATTTTATTTCTGGATACGCCTTCCGAATGATCTCATTGGCTGAGTCCTTCATCATCATGTGAAGGCGTACTTTCCCAATTTTGAATTCTTCTACCAGTGAGGATATTGGGAGCTGTAGGTTTCCAGAATTGGTATATAAACCCACTTTCGAAAAAAGTGGGTTTATATACCAATAATGTATATGCATATAGATGTGAGCATGTCTATATAAATATGTATGCATATAAGTATAGTGTATTTGTATTTATATGCATGTAGTTTTGAACCTGTTTGTGTAAATATAGATAGAGAGTGTGTATATATATATATATATATATATATATATATATATATATATATATATATATACACACACACATACATCTATTCATGTGTGTGTATAGTAGTATCAAAAAGATAGTTAGGGAGGTTGGCAGATTTTGATTAATGATAAGATAAAAAGTGGAGAATTTCTCAATGAGGATGAAGAAGTTTTTTTTAAAATTTCCATAATAAACTCAATTCTTTGGAGCTCGTAATGTCAGGTCAGTAGACAAGGATATTATTTTTTTTAAAGTACTTTAGTTCTAGGGGGTCCAATGTGGAAAAACCAGCTTTCTTTTCTGTAAGTCTGGACTCAATATATTCAAGAGAGCAATCAGTTGAACAGAGCAGTAGTGGTGTAGGGCTGCGAGGGTTGAGTTCACCCACCATTTATTATAGTTGGTCACAAGAAGAGTCAATCCAAGAAACCCAAGTTAAGTGTTGGGTGTTAGACAGAATCAGATAGAAAACTAAGCAAGTTTTCATCTGCTGTCCATATCGTGATAGTGAGGGTCCAGCTTCCGCCAAGTTGAAATTGTAAAGTATCCCATACTCCTTTCCTTTAAGATAAACTTGAACAGTGAATGAAGAAATGACATTTTAAGGTTCATTTGGTTTTTTGTTCTTTGTGGAGTCAATTCATAGTTTATATGGTTTTAGCCAGTGGTCAAATAAACACAAAGAGAGAGAGAGAGAGAGATTATTTAGCCAGCAAGACTGGAAAAGATGTGAACTATACAGCTAAATCTATATTACAAGCTGTTATAAAACTATAATTAATTGAATTAACTTCATTCCTTCTTCCTGGATATAATTTTATATGAAGAACTTAAAATTAAACATACACCTATGACTGAATGATTTCCTTATAATGCTGTTGATAAACAAATAAAAATAACTTTGATGAAGAAGGGGAATAATAACAATAATGATAGAAAAATGTAAAATCATAATCTATTTTAACCAAATGTATCACAATAAGCAAAGCAGAAACAAATCTCACAAAAACTTGTATTTGAAAATTATCTAATAGTTTGAAAGATTACTAACTCTCCACATATCAACACAACAGAATGCATCATATTATCATGAATTAATTTTTCATTACTAACTGATACATATCAATATTTTTGCTGATAGCCATGGTGTCCCCTACACGATGCACATTGTAGCCTACAAATCAATAATATTCAATGAATATTCATTTTAAACAAAACTAAAGTTGCACAATTTCAACTCCACAGCACAAAAATTTTCAGTTTAGTATAAAATAGCATGAATAAAATATTAGTAGGGTGACCAGCAAAAATTTACATCCATTAGCTCTGCGCAGACGCTCGATGTTATCTAGAGGACTTGCTAAGAACAATGATTGATAGGGACAGAGAAAGAGAGAGAGTTGAGTGAATCCATGCTGTCGGCATACCTTGATGATAATGAATTATCAAATCATTTCTCAGCCCCACAAATAGTTGTAGTATATCACTGTGGTTATTAGAAGTCGCACAGAAATATAATGAAGATTTTTAGGAGAGTGAAATTTTCTAGCTGGAACTTCCCCTTCCATATTATAGCTTTCTAGGAACATTCTGGAATATTTGTAATGTAGTGGCTTCCTATCACCTCCATTGAACCTGATAACTGGCCATGTGACTGACAACAAAGGTTTGCTCACAGGAACTCTTGTGGTGAGAGTGAGAAATGGTCACACATATTGGGGATTTTTGAAAAGAGTCAGTCAGTAATTAGCAGATGACAAGGAACAACTTAAATTTCAGCGCTAACTAAACTGCCCCCTCCCACTGGGGTGGGGGAGTGGCTACAATTTATAAAACAATAGTATCGTTCTTCATTGAATATCACTTCACATCTCCCCATTTTTGAGATGGGCCCAAATGCTAATAATTAAGTGGGTGGTATTTTTTTCCATGACCATGTTTTTGACTTTTTCCTTGCCCTGAACTCCTTATCTGTTCATCTTTGTCTTCCCCAACTTTTGTAGAGAGCCCATAATGCTATTTGATATATCAAAGATATGTATTTTTCAATAAATAAATCCTGTATAAAGCTACACTTAAGATTTTTTTAACAGTCATTTGTAGTTTGAATGTCTCCAAAGCACTTCCAAAGCTCAAACTCTTGAAACAAGATGAGATGAAATTTAAGAGCAAAGTAAACAAGGATTTCAAAATCTAAAAACCTATAATTCAGACGAAAGAGCAGCTGAGATTAAAGAACAAGATCAACATAACCAAGATGCTAACAAGACAATGATAGAGACATTAAAACAACTTCAACAACATCAGCATACCAATAATTGCTACCAGGACAGCCAACAAAATGTCTGGTCAATAATGATAAGATCAGTGCAGTGTACACAGGATGGAACACAGACAGAAGCTGAGAATACAGAAAAACAAACTTCACAAATCATTATCTGCTTGGTTTATTTGTTTAATGGTATATCAACTACTTATGGGCTATTTAATGCTGAAATTAGATTCATTTCTAATGTTTGATTGTAATCATAACTATATTTTCTATGTTCTTATACACAATTGTATGCTGCCCAGTTGGCTGGGGCTGTAGAATACACCAACTGCACCTCTGCAGATAGGTAAGACCCCCTAATGAGTGTCCTGTATATGACACTAAACAGTCTGATGGTGAGGTTCCAGTGATGCTGGAGCTTTGGGGAATGCAGAGTAACCCTTCATTGCCATTGCTCCCAGGTCCACTCTGGCCAGGAATAGTAGCACCTGATAGGGCCCTACTTATGGGTTAAATAGAACTAACTGCATATTTATGCTAAGCTAAATTGTTTGAATTAGAACTGTTTGACTAAACTGAATGGCTTGAAATAGAAATGTTTTTGACATTTAAACTATTTACATTTAAACTGCGTGCTTATGCTAAACTGAATTGTTTGAAATGGAACTGTTTTTGACATTAAAACTGTACTTACACTAAACTGAATTGTTTAATATAGAACTGTTTTGACATTTAACTTTCTGTAAACAAAATCTGTACTTATACTTAGCTGAATTAGAACTATTTGACTAAACTGAATGTCTTGAAATAGAAATGTTTTTGACAATAAAACTGTGTACGAATGCTTAACTAAATTGTTTGAAATAGAACTGATTATTTGTTTAAAAATGGATTTGGCATTAAATAACCTACAAAGATTGATATGCCATAAAACCCAACCAACCAACCAACAATTGTATAGTTTCAACTAACTATCTTTATTTAATGATAATCATTTGTTTATGCACTGGTTTCAGGTTACTAATAGTCAAAATATTTTAAAACGGATCTATTTAATTCATAGAAAAAACCCTAACAGATACTACTACTCTGGGGCAAAGTTGACCTAGGAGTAATGGCAATGAAGGAGTAGTCCATACTCCACAAAGTTTGCAGACAGCATCCTCTGCAGTTCATGTATTCTATGCTCAGCAGACAGGGTAACATTATTTGTGGCAGTCTTTGGGTAAAACATATCTAAGAACTGAAGTAGGATCCAGTCCTGGAGCTTTGGGGGAATGTGAATTATCCCTTCATTACCATTACTCTTAGGTCCACTCTGACCTGGAGTGGTAGTACCAGTTAAAGTTCCATCTATGAGTCAAATAAAACAGTTCAATCATCTACTAAGGATTATTACTTTCGTAGTGCTTACATGTGCATAAAAAGAAGAGAAAATAATTGACAGACAATAAAAGCATAAGTATTTTATTCAACTGAAATAAAACATTAAACAGGAAAATAAGACAAACAAAAGATTGTTACTCTCTGTAACACTTCTAGTCAAGCTATAACTGAAAGTCTCTCACTCTCACTGAAAGTCCGTCTGATTGTTGTCCGACCAATGTCCCATCCTAACAGCACAGAACCTCTACTTATATTACCTGAAGGTCTGCTACTTCTGTCCACTGGTGTTCAATCAGTAGTATCTCACTTTATTCCTATATGACAATTATTATTAGTTATTTGGAACCATACAACTGTGTGCAAGTTATTTGTATTAGATACGAATACTTCATAAATAGAATTAATATATTACTCAATAAGTCCTGGGCCTGACATATAGATGGCTTCACTAATAAAAAATTCAGACAATTTTTATAAAGTACTAACCTTCAAATGGCATGTGTCAAAATTTGAACCCAATTGGATAATTAGTTCTCAAATCACAGTTATTTAAGTGAATACTGGGTCATTGCCTAATGAGTAGAGTGTTCGTCAATCGTCCGAAAGACCAGGGTTCAATCCCAGGTCAAGTCATACCATAGACTCAAAAAAAATTGGTACTTGATGCTGCCTTGCTTAACACTCAGCATTATAAGGTAAGGATCAAAGGTTAAGTGGAGCAATCCAGGGAATGGAGTAGCACCCTCCCTTACACCTCAGTGTAGTAGCTATTGAAAAGAGAGGCTTTGAGTCACCTTTGACAAAGGTCGCTAACTTTACTTACTATTGTTGTTGATAAAGCATCACTTTCTGGTGGGAAAAAATACTGTTGAAGCAAAGTAATAGCTTGATAAGTGTTATTCGGACTCTACTCCGTCAGAAACAACAATTAAGAGGTGGCATGTGGACTTTAAATGCGGTCATACAGACACAAACAATGCTGAATGTTCAGGTCATCCAAATTCAGCAGTTGTCCTGGAAAACATCAAAAAACTCCACAAACTTGTTTTGGCCAATCATAAATTGAACTTGTGTGAGATAGCAGAGGAGTTAAGATATCAGAAGCCAGTGTATTCATCATTTTGCATGAACATTTGTCAATGAGAAAGCTGTATTCAAAGTGAGAGCTGCGTTTACTCACAGCTGATCAAAAACCTGTCAACGATTCAGACTGTTTCAATGCAACAAAAAGGAGTTTTTGCATAAATATTTGACAATGGATGATCCACTACTTCACTCCAGAGTAAAATCGGCAGTCAGCTGAGTGGACAGCAGCAGGTGAAAGCCATTGAAAGCGACCAAGGACGCAAACATCAGCAGGCAAGGTTTTGGCCTTCATATTTTGGGATGCACAAGGTATTTTGTTGATTGATTACCTTGAGAAAGGAAGAATCATCAATAGCATTATTGGTGTGTTTGAAGGAAGAAATCACCAAAAAGTGGCCACAAATGAAGAAGAAAAAAGTACTCTTTCACCAAGACAATGCACTGTGTCACAAGTTGATTGCAATGATGGCAAAACTACATGAATTACACAGCGAATTGCTTCTGCACCCACCCTATTCTCCAGATCTGGCTCCCAGCAACTACTGGCTGTTTGCCGACCTCAAAAGAATGCTCCAGAGAAAGAGATTTAGCTCCAATGAAGAAGTTATATCGGAAACTGAGGCATATTTTGAGGCCAAAGACAAATTGTTCTACAAAAAAGGCATCAAATTGTTAGAGAAGCATTGGAATCAGTATATCACCCTAGAAGGAGACTATGCTGATGAATAAAGTCAAATTTTGCCTAAAAGTGTTGTTTTATTAGTTATTGAGTGATATGTTACTAATGATAAATAAAAATACTTGAAACCATTTTGAATTATTAGTATTAGTAATACTTGAAATCATTTAACTGTGTGCAAACAAATGAGCACAAACTCATTTAAAAATAAAGTTGTAATAAACGATTTACTAATTTATAAACAAGATTTGCATTAAATAACACAAGAGTCGATATGCCATTAAACCAAATAACCAAACCAAGAACTGAAGCAGCTTGTAAATATATATATATATATATATATATATATATATATATATATATATATATATATATATAAAAATAAACAATGGTTCCAAGGGTAGCATTTCATACGATCCAAACGCTGATTACATGATTGGCATCACATATCTGCAAAATATTGCAAGTTAAGAAGTGTCTAAAAAGAAACAAATGCAATGTATTGCTTGAATGAAGAAAAAAAAAAGTCAAAAAATTCCAACTTAAAATGAGCCTCTAAAGCCTCTCAAATCATTCTTCTTTTGAGAAACTTTTCATAGTCCCCACTTCCTTCCAAACAAGTTGAGCAATAACAGCTGTCAACTCCAAAGGAAGTAATTTTTAAGCAAAGTGTTTAATGATTGGTCCATTTTCAAGTTGGCAATATTATGTCAAGGCTTGATGATGATGAAAAGCACAACAATTACTGTTGTAGGAAGTGGACTCAGCAAGTTGAATTCAAAACCTGAACAAGGCTGTTTTATTTTATTTCAAGCTGATGCCTTTGAGGAAGGCATGAATCTATCACTTCCCTTCCCTCCAAACTATTGGTAAATAATAGGGCAGTCTCTAATAGTGTAGATAGGCAAAACTGAATTCAAAATGCTAGCGACTCCACTCATGAAACCTATTTGTTATGGAAACTGCAGCATTATCACAAACATGGTCTGATTGTGGCCCCATGAACCAATAGGAGTTGATGGGATCTCTCTCTCGTAAAGCATAAGTTTCTGAAGTAGACTACTTGGTATGTTAATCGTTCATCTGAGCGGCTTTCAAATCATACTTAGAGTGAATCAGTACACCAACTACCATGATACTACCAACCACATTGGGTACCTTCTATGGCTTGAATTAATTCATTATTCATGTGATATACATGCTGAAAACTAACACCTACTAAAATATTGCAGAACTTTTGACTCATTCTGTTAGTTCTCTTTGCATATCATTTTTTTTTCTTTTTTAATTCAAGATATATCAGAATTTATTCAGTAACTTAAATCTTTAATTACTTTTTTCTCAAAAACAAACAAAAAAAAAAAAACAAAAAAAAACAACTAATCTTGTAGTTACATAAAATCAGATCATGAAATAAGAAAACTTGAACTTTCCTGTACTTTGCTTTTGTTCAGAATTCATGTTTTAAACATTAAATGATATGCCTCTAAAATTAGTAAACCATTTCACATACCTTGGCAACAATATCTCATCTACTGAAAGTGATGTCAATAAATGCATAGGAAAGGCATGGACTGCTATTGATAGATTATTGATCATCTGGAAATCTAATCTCTCTGATAAAATCAAACAGGAATTCTTTAAAGTTGTAACCATATCAGTATGGCTGTACCACCTGGACAAGCAGTTTAAGAAAAAGTTAGACGGGAATTACATACATATGCTGATGTCATTTTGAACAAATCCTGGAAGCAGCAACCCATAAAATAGCAGCTGTAAAGCCACTTGCCTCTCATCTTACAAACCAAACAAATAAGACAAATAAGACATGTTGGGCATTGCTGGAGAAGCAGTGACGAACTCATAAGTTCTCCCACACATGAACAAACTAGTGTTGGCCTATCATTAGTTCTATACAGACACTGGATGCCATCGGGAGGATGTGCTAAGAGCAATGAAAATAGAGACATATTGAGAAAGAGAGTCAAGAGAATCTATCAGCAAAAATTGATGATTGAATATAATAAACAAAAATATAAATTATTTTAGGTCTTAGAAAAAAAAAAAAAAAAAAAAAAAAAAAGAAAAAATGGTCACTAGGCAAAAATGTTCAGGCTGTACAATTATATATTATTTCTGTTATTTGACGTAATCAAAAAAATACTGGCAATAGGTGACTGGCCACTTAAATAATGGCCATATTGTTTGAGTGGTATTTAGTACTTGTCTGAATCTTTTTAGTCACTAGATTTCCACTGTTATTTGTTGTATGGTTGGTCAAGGTTGCTGAAGTAGTTGGCTGAGCACTTCTAGACACAGCTGATGGTTCTTATTCCAACTGACTATAATGAGTTATGTGGTCTAAACACTAACAATATCTTTTGTACATATTTTATATTGATTTGGTAAAAATCCTTGGAATATTTTGTCATATTTAATATTTGTGATAAGTCAAATATAAAAAAAAAACAAAACAAAACAGTATCATCTGTTCCAAAGTACAAAAATAAGTAAATCAACGAAATACCTTTTCTTTTTTTTTTTAAATAGAGAATATAGTAAAATTATATTTTACTGCAATCATTTAGAAGAATCAAAGAGAAATATAGTATGATTAATTTTTTTAAATCTTATTTTTAGTTGATTTTTATCACAACTCACTTTACAGCAACAAAGAAATTATGGATTTATGATAAATTTTTGATGAGGTTTTAACTCAAAACCAAACTGGTATAAGTTTGAATCTCACTGAGTGTCTATCCTATATTATTTCCAGTCCATGCTGTTTTTTCATTGATGTTGACTGATCACACAAGTAAGTTGCAATAAAAAAGTAACTAAGAACAATAATGAAACAAAATAAAAACAGTTAAAATTAATGATAGTTAATATTTAATCTGAAAAAACTAATAAATAAAAAAAATGCTAGAAATATTGTGCATTAAATTCAATAAAATACTAATGTTTTATAAGCAGAAAATTTTCATTTTTCATTCAAATTTATAATCAGAGTTTCTTTTTATAATTTTATATGTAGTCAGAATATACTACATAAAACTCTTTCCAAGACTTGACCTTTGACCAGATATAGATGGGGACTTCAGCTAGACTTCTATAACAAGATATAGTCATAGATCTTGGCCTTTTGAAGTGAACATGGAGACACTTTCGTCTTAATTATCAAAATTCCTGAACAATACAAGATACTACAGGTGGCTTGATGTAATAGGGATTATTGGCTATCCAGTATGTCTCTGGTGGTAAAAAAAAAAAAGAAAAAAGAAAAAAAAAAGAAAAAAAAAGTGTTTTCTTCAAGCTGTTATTCCATGCACAATTTTGGATATGCAAACCTATTTTAGGCTGAAAATAGATGCTGGGAAATAAAGATAAAACAAGGTGTCTACACCAGAGAATCACAAAGAGATAGACACATCTTCTATCTGGGAAAGTCATAACCCATCTTCAATCTTTGACATCATTCCATCACCCTTGCCCACCAAAGCTGTCAGTTTTTTTTTTTTGAATCAAGAATCACCTTTTGCAAAAATAGAATGAAAAATATTATTCTACTCAATGTTTTTGTATCTTACACTTCTCACTCACAACAAACAGATTTTTCAACCCCACTGCTATAAGAGAATCACCCTGGAGACTGCAAAGGCTACAGGCGCTCAATTTGCTGCAATATTTCCTTTAAGTGTCATCCAAATGTACTATATATTCTTTCTCATTAAAGCTAAAAGTTTTCAAAAATTGTCAACAAATTCATTGTTATCCTTCTTTATTTCATTTCTGATAACATGAAAAAGATTCAATTCTTTTAGAGATTAAAAAAAAGTGAAATATAGAAAGAAAAAAGAAAATTTTTGTCTTCCCAATGATTTGAATGTGAATCAAATATTTTTGATGTCACAAGTTATTGTTTTTAGAATGTATTAAGTACATTCTTGTTGCATATATAAAAGAATTCTTTTCTTTTTTGTTACCTTTTGAACTTTTTCTTCTATCCCATCCTTTACTTGAAAGTCACTTTGATTAATAAAAAGGATGGACTAAAGGATGTATTGAAAAAAAAAAAAAAAAAAAAAAATATATATATATATATATATATATATATATATATATATATATATATATATATATATATATATATGCATAATAATGTGACAGCTGATGATCGGAAAACGTGTTTTTATGATCTTCAAAAATTAAATCATTTTTTAAAAATGATTTTTAACATTCAGGAACTCAAAAAGAAAATCAATGAAATATGAAAATGCACTCAAAAATCAAGAATTTCATCCTCATATTTCAATAAGTCCTTATAATTATGTCTGTGTCCAAAAAGTAATCATTAATAAATAACAATTAAGATGTGACTTTTTTTTTACTGAAATGATCTCAATTCTCTATGGACACTGGATTGACATGAAAATGACCCTCATTTTTTTCAATGAATTATTGAGCTATGTTATTGATAAGATACTTGTAGGTTTTTAGTTAGTAAATCCGTTCTCTGGATGGAGACACAGACTACTTCAACATAGTAGCAGGAGTACGACAAGGAAACACACTAGCCCCATACCTATTTATTATCTGCCTAGACTACATACTTAGAACATCTATCGATAAAATCAAAGTAAATGGTTTCAAGCTAACAAAAGAAAGAAGCAGAAGGTACCCCACAAAAACAATTACCAACGCCGACTACACCCGAGGTGTAGTCGTTATCGCCAGAGGAAATGAACATGGCGATACGAGTTCAAATCCTGGACGAGACTGATTGCATTTCACATAGCACTAATACCCTTGGGAAAGGTATGAATCCAATTATTCTCCCTCCAGCTATGGGTAAATAGGACAGACTAGGTTCTTCAGCCTTGGTTAGGCAACTAGTCTAGGAGAAGGAAAAACTCTGAATTCAAACCTGTTAAACTCTGCTTAAAAATTGACCTTGTGTCATATCCTGCCTGTGCGGAGGGGTTGGTAAATAGTACCAATGCCGACTACGCTGATGATATAGCGCTTCTGGCAAATGCACCTGCCCAAGCCGAAACCCTGCTACATAGTCTGGAATGAGCCACTGCAGGCATCAGCCTCCATGTCAATGCACATAAGATGGAATATATGTGCTTTAATCAAACAGGAGAAATATCCATACTAAACAGTAGCATCCTGAAACTAGTTGACAAGTTCACCAATCTAGGGAGCAGTGTCTCATCAACCGAGACAGACATCAACACGTGACTAGCAAAGGCATGGACAGCTATCAATAGGCTTTCGGTCATATGAAAGTCAGACCTGAACAATAAAATGAAGCGCAGTTTCTTCCAAGCAGCGATCGTGTCGATACTGCTATATGAATGCACCACATGGACGCTAACTAATCAGATGGAGAAAAAGCTTGATGGCAATTATACAAGAATGCTGCAAGCAATATTGAACACGTCCTGGAGACAGCACCCCACAAAGCAGCAGCTATACAGCCACCTACCACCCATCACAAAAACTATCAAAATTAGACAAACCAGACATGCGGGACACTGCTGGAGAAGTAGGGATGAGCTCATAAGTGATGTACTGCTGTGGACCCCTTCACATGGACAAGCAAAGGCAGGACGTCCAGCTCGAACTTACATACATCAGCTCTGTGCCAATAAGGGATGTAGCCCTGAGGATCTGCTGAAAGCAATGGACAATAGGGAGGTGTGACGAGAGAGGGTCAGGAATATCCATGCTGATAGTGCGACATGATGTTGATGAGGAAACTACAATAGTATTTATGAAAAAAAGAATATCCAAAACATGCAATAGAAATATTTGCAGTATATTCTATAAGTTCTGTAGTTCAGGCTTTAAAAACAAATTTTGTGAACTCAGCTACAGTTAGATCATATTTTGCTATAATTTTTAACATTCAGAAACTCAAAAAGAAAATTAATCAAATTTTATCGTCAGATTTTAATGAATTCTCTGTAACAATATATTTGTATCAAAAAAGTTATCAATAAATAAAAATCTAGTTCTGACTTTTTTTGTTACTGAAATGAACTCTCTTCTCTATGGAAAATGGATTGAAATGAAAATGATATTCATTTTCTTTCTATGAATTATTGAGTTATCTCACTGATAAGATATTCAGATGAAAGGGATAAAATAAGCAAGAATAATAGTTAATACTTTTTTTTATCAAGATATGATAATTGCTAACTAAAATTTAAAACATTTTTGTTGATATCTGTCTATATTTCTGAGATGGGGATTTGTATTTTTTTCTGCATCTTGCAAACTACAATAGCCATCTTTTAGTTGATTCTACATTTTGTCTATTTTGCATATATTTATGCACAAATGAATTCTGAATAAGGCATTTGCATTTTATATAGTGATGATTCCCCTGGAAAAGATAAATTCAACTATTCTCCCTCCAACTTTGAGAAAATAGTAAAGCAAATTGGGCTCTTAGACCTTGGTATAACTACTCATCTAGGAGAAGAAAAACAAAACCAGAAGGGAATGGGCTCTGCCAGGTCATTTCTGCCCAAGACATACTACATGGGTAGTGTCCCCATGACCAAATCAGGCTACAGGACCAGTGGAAAAAAAAAAAATGCTCAAATATATTGAACTGTATATATTTTTTTTTATATTTTAGAAAGTTTAAATAATGATTTTTTTAATAATATTAATTCAATTTTACAATAATTCTGTTTGTACTGGTGCACTCATATTTAAAAATAAATCATCAGATTTTCTCAGAAGAGAAAATATACAGATTTATTTCAAGTGGAATTTCATCTTTGTTAAAGTCATGTTTCATCTAATTTACTCTTCAACCTTCTTTAAAGGTCTGTTATATTCTAGTCACGTTTCATCTAATTTACTCTTCAACCTTCTTTAAAGGTCTGTTATATTCTAGTCGCGTTTCATCTAATTTACTCTTCAACCTTCTTTAAAGGTCTGTTATATTCTAGTCACGTTTCATCTAATTTACTCTTCAACCTTCTTTAAAGGTCTGTTATATTCTAGTCGCGTTTCATCTAATTTACTCTTCAACCTTCTTTAAAGGTCTGTTATATTCTAGTCGCGTTTCATCTAATTTATTAAGAAAAAAGGGCTTAATTTGAAAATTTTTTTGAAGGGTAGAATATAACAGGCATTCAAAGAAGGTTGAAGAGTAAATTAGATGAAACATGACTAGAATATAACAGACCTTTAAAGAAGGTTGAAGAGTAAATTAGATGAAACATGACTAGAATATAACAGACCTTTAAAGAAGGTTGAAGAGTAAATTAGATGAAACGCGACTAGAATATAACAGACCTTTAAAGAAGGTTGAAGAGTAAATTAGATGAAACGTGACTAGAATATAACAGACCTTTAAAGAAGGTTGAAGAGTAAATTAGATGAAACATGACTAGAATATAACAGACCTTTAAAGAAGGTTGAAGAGTAAATTAGATGAAACATGACTAGAATATAACAGGCATTCAAAGAAGGTTGAAGAGTAAATTAGATGAAACATGACTAGAATATAACAGACCTTTAAAGAAGGTTGAAGAGTAAATTAGATGAAACGTGACTAGAATATAACAGACCTTTAAAGAAGGTTGAAGAGTAAATTAGATGAAACGTGACTAGAATATAACAGACCTTTAAAGAAGGTTGAAGAGTAAATTAGATGAAACGTGACTAGAATATAACAGACCTTTAAAGAAGGTTGAAGAGTAAATTAGATGAAACGTGACTAGAATATAACAGACCTTTAAAGAAGGTTGAAGAGTAAATTAGATGAAACGTGACTAGAATATAACAGACCTTTAAAGAAGGTTGAAGAGTAAATTAGATGAAACGTGACTAGAATATAACAGACCTTTAAAGAAGGTTGAAGAGTAAATTAGATGAAACATGACTAGAATATAACAGACCTTTAAAGAAGGTTGAAGAGTAAATTAGATGAAACATGACTAGAATATAACAGACCTTTAAAGAAGGTTGAAGAGTAAATTAGATGAAACATGACTAGAATATAACAGACCTTTAAAGAAGGTTGAAGAGTAAATTAGATGAAACATGACTAGAATATAACAGGCATTCAAAGAAGGTTGAAGAGTAAATTAGATGAAACATGACTAGAATATAACAGACCTTTAAAGAAGGTTGAAGAGTAAATTAGATGAAACATGACTAGAATATAACAGACCTTTAAAGAAGGTTGAAGAGTAAATTAGATGAAACGCGACTAGAATATAACAGACCTTTAAAGAAGGTTGAAGAGTAAATTAGATGAAACGTGACTAGAATATAACAGACCTTTAAAGAAGGTTGAAGAGTAAATTAGATGAAACATGACTAGAATATAACAGACCTTTAAAGAAGGTTGAAGAGTAAATTAGATGAAACATGACTAGAATATAACAGGCATTCAAAGAAGGTTGAAGAGTAAATTAGATGAAACATGACTAGAATATAACAGACCTTTAAAGAAGGTTGAAGAGTAAATTAGATGAAACATGACTAGAATATAACAGACCTTTAAAGAAGGTTGAAGAGTAAATTAGATGAAACATGACTAGAATATAACAGACCTTTAAAGAAGGTTGAAGAGTAAATTAGATGAAACATGACTAGAATATAACAGACCTTTAAAGAAGGTTGAAGAGTAAATTAGATGAAACATGACTAGAATATAACAGACCTTTAAAGAAGGTTGAAGAGTAAATTAGATGAAACATGACTAGAATATAACAGACCTTTAAAGAAGGTTGAAGAGTAAATTAGATGAAACGCGACTAGAATATAACAGACCTTTAAAGAAGGTTGAAGAGTAAATTAGATGAAACGCGACTAGAATATAACAGACCTTTAAAGAAGGTTGAAGAGTAAATTAGATGAAACATGACTAGAATATAACAGACCTTTAAAGAAGGTTGAAGAGTAAATTAGATGAAACATGACTAGAATATAACAGACCTTTAAAGAAGGTTGAAGAGTAAATTAGATGAAACGTGACTAGAATATAACAGACCTTTAAAGAAGGTTGAAGAGTAAATTAGATGAAACATGACTAGAATATAACAGACCTTTAAAGAAGGTTGAAGAGTAAATTAGATGAAACGTGACTAGAATATAACAGACCTTTAAAGAAGGTTGAAGAGTAAATTAGATGAAACATGACTAGAATATAACAGACCTTTAAAGAAGGTTGAAGAGTAAATTAGATGAAACATGACTAGAATATAACAGACCTTTAAAGAAGGTTGAAGAGTAAATTAGATGAAACATGACTAGAATATAACAGGCATTCAAAGAAGGTTGAAGAGTAAATTAGATGAAACATGACTAGAATATAACAGACCTTTAAAGAAGGTTGAAGAGTAAATTAGATGAAACATGACTAGAATATAACAGACCTTTAAAGAAGGTTGAAGAGTAAATTAGATGAAACATGACTAGAATATAACAGACCTTTAAAGAAGGTTGAAGAGTAAATTAGATGAAACATGACTAGAATATAACAGGCATTCAAAGAAGGTTGAAGAGTAAATTAGATGAAACATGACTAGAATATAACAGACCTTTAAAGAAGGTTGAAGAGTAAATTAGATGAAACATGACTAGAATATAACAGACCTTTAAAGAAGGTTGAAGAGTAAATTAGATGAAACATGACTAGAATATAACAGACCTTTAAAGAAGGTTGAAGAGTAAATTAGATGAAACGTGACTAGAATATAACAGACCTTTAAAGAAGGTTGAAGAGTAAATTAGATGAAACGTGACTAGAATATAACAGACCTTTAAAGAAGGTTGAAGAGTAAATTAGATGAAACATGACTAGAATATAACAGGCATTCAAAGAAGGTTGAAGAGTAAATTAGATGAAACATGACTAGAATATAACAGACCTTTAAAGAAGGTTGAAGAGTAAATTAGATGAAACGTGACTAGAATATAACAGACCTTTAAAGAAGGTTGAAGAGTAAATTAGATGAAACGTGACTAGAATATAACAGACCTTTAAAGAAGGTTGAAGAGTAAATTAGATGAAACATGACTAGAATATAACAGGCATTCAAAGAAGGTTGAAGAGTAAATTAGATGAAACATGACTAGAATATAACAGACCTTTAAAGAAGGTTGAAGAGTAAATTAGATGAAACGTGACTAGAATATAACAGACCTTTAAAGAAGGTTGAAGAGTAAATTAGATGAAACGTGACTAGAATATAACAGACCTTTAAAGAAGGTTGAAGAGTAAATTAGATGAAACATGACTAGAATATAACAGACCTTTAAAGAAGGTTGAAGAGTAAATTAGATGAAACATGACTAGAATATAACAGGCATTCAAAGAAGGTTGAAGAGTAAATTAGATGAAACGTGACTAGAATATAACAGACCTTTAAAGAAGGTTGAAGAGTAAATTAGATGAAACGCGACTTTAACAGAGGTAATTTATTCTCACTTTCACTGTTCAAGCTAAAAATATTTTGTATTAGTTAATTCTTATTGTAGTACAAAGGGGCTCTTAGAAATTAGCATTTTTTTTTGTTGTGTATTTATATTCATAGAATCTTACTAAAATATATATATCAGAATTATTTCCTCAAGATATTTTATCTCATCCTTCTAATATAACAGCTAATCCAAGAATATTTAGTTAAAAATTTTCATCAGTTTAATGAAAAAATTGATCATTTTATTTCCTTTTAATAAACCCAGTGAAACAGAAGAAAAAATATTAATTGAAATATCAAATCTGTATCATTTTTTTTTATATATTCAAAAATTTAATACATTTATTCCAAGACTGCTGCTTTGAAATTTTTGTCCTTTGATTGGTTGATTAATTTTAATGACATGTCAACCCATTTGGGGTTATTTTAAGCCTAGAGGTTAGGGAATTACTTTACATTTTTTGTATAGTTGTTTCTTAAGAGGTTTTCATTTGATACATGATACCATCAAATATGAATAATCTTTAGATTTATTTGGCCCATAGATAAGAATGTGTACAACCAGTTCGGGTCAGAGTTGACTTGAAAGTAATGGCAATGAAGGAGTACTCCACTACCCAGATCTCCAGAACTGGAGCCTCACTATCCGATGCAGTTTACATTGGTTGGTTGTGTTTTATAGCATATCAACTCTTGTAGGTTTAATGCCAATTCCTTTTTATACATATTGAATATGATTTGTAAACGAATAATTTGTCAATAACAATTTTTAAATGAGCCAGAATTAATTTGTTTGCGTAGTTGGATGGTTTCAAGTATTGCTATGTAATACTAATAATTCAATTTAAGTCATTTGTTCACACAGTTAAATGGTTTCAAGTATAGAAAATGATTGAATATTTCTATTTGACCCATAAATGGGACTCCTAACAAGTACTACCACTCCAGGTCAGAGTAGTGGACCTGGGAATAATAGTAATGAAGAGGTACTCCACATTCCTAAAAAAAAAAAAAAAAAAAAAAAAAAAGCAAAGCTACAGGACTGGCACATCACCATCAAATGTAGTTAAGTGTCATATCGAGGACACTCAGATAGAGGGGTCTTACCACTTTGCAGAGATGCAGTTTAGTGTCTTACCTAGGACCCTCCCCCCACTTTTTGTTTTGTGTGGGTGTGTGTGGGGGGGATTTTATTCTTCTGCAGGAGATACAGTCAGCATATTCTAAGCCCCATGAACAGGATACTTTTTATCTTAGTACTTTATTGAAACTTTAGTATATACCATGGTGCATATCTTTTGAGGTGGTGTATACATAGAATTATGGATTTCTAACGTTAAGCAAACTATGTACAATTGCCCTTGAAAGAAACAAAATTCTACCAGGTGTAAGCCAAAGACTTTTGATATTTATCATTGAGATTTATTAACATTGCAAAAACAGGAAACTCTAGTCTTTCCAGTTGAAAGAACATATCAAATAGTACATGTGTGGGTTGGGATTCTGGGTATAAAAACATCTTTGCTAAAACTAGTAAGAATAATAGCCGCAATGACATGTGGCATTAGTTTTTTTAAGCACAAGTGTCTTGTATCATTGCAAAGTCAAAGCTGGTCTCTGTATGAGCCTAAGAAAAAAAAAGAAGGGTGCTTCCAATAAATTTAAGAATTCTAAAGGGAAATTAACACCTTCACATGTTTCTTTAATTGTAGTGAAAGATTTATAAACTCGAGAATCTTCAGATATCCCAAAAGTTTTTTTATGCCAGAATTATTCTTTTACATAACCTTGCATGGATTTAAGAAATGAGGTTTGGAAATACACTTAGTATTGATTCATTAACTAAATTAACCACTGTGCCTATTAAAACAGAATCACAATTTCCTTCATTTTTAAAATGGACTTTTCTTTCTTTAAGCTGTGGTAGATTTGGGGCAAATTGATTGATAATTGAACCCGAGCAATACCAGGTTTTCTGCCATCACTACAATTATATAATTCTCTTATTTGAATTTATTGTAAAACATTTAGTTCATAATTTATAGATATACTCTAAAAAGCAGATGTGAATAACTAGTGTATAAAATGTTCAAGATTTTTCATCTGATTTTTATTACATATAACAATATATTTATAATATAATGCAATGATGTAACCAGTAAATTCCTCGGAGAAAAGTACATAGTTTCTTTTTGCTTAAACTGTTTTTGTAGCAGACAGATTTTGAATTTCCTATATATCAAGCACTTCATATGGTAAAATGTTTTGCAAGCTAGATTAGCAGATCATTGTTAGTGAGTTTGATTCTCATTGAGTGCCCCATACTTCTGACCTTGAGCCATATCTAAGCTAAGCTTGATGAATGACATCAGATTTTTTGATATATGCATTTGTCAAGCCATAAAAAAAAAAAAAAAAAAATTCTGGTTTCTTTAAATAATTGCTTCTTAAGCAAATTTTTTTGCAAAGTAAAATTACCATAAATAAAGGGAATCTTCATAGCGCAATGGTTAATCGGCTGAACTTCAAATTCAAGTCACACTATTACATTCACTTTTGGACTAATGCCCTTTAGAAAGGTATGAACCCCCTTACCCCTCCAGTTATGGATTAAATAAAACTACTGCTGTTTTTCTACAAGGATGGCGTTGGCATTAAATAACCCACAAAGGTTGATATACCATTAAACAAAGAAATCAAACCATAACAAAATCTGCGGCAGAGAGAATTTTAATCTGGAATTTATGCGGATTTTTTCAGGACCAGAAATTTTAAAAAAAGTTTAAAACATTGTCGTTGAGATAAAGGTCCACAAATTATCTTGGTGGCCTCAACTTTAGATGTAAAATAATTAGATAGCATTGGTGCTTTGATGGGGGTGGGATCAATTACTTAGATTGAGGAAAAAAGATTATGATATATGTGTGCCAAAGTAACACTTCTCACACACACACACACACGCACATATTAGAGTTATAGGTTTTTTGACAAAACTGAACTTCAAGCATTTTGTATATTCAATAAATTCAGTTTTTAGTGTAAATCAATTTACAAAAAAATATCAAACTAAAATCTGACTTTATATTTCCCTATCTCTTAAAATTTTCATATAATATATAATTCAACCATATTTTTAAAGGATGCAAAAAAAGACAGTAGAAATATGAAGAGAAGTTTGGTGTTTATAGCATAGACCTCCTTGTATTCATGGTTGCTGAGGTAGTGGAGAATGAAAGCATGACTTTAGAGTGAGGCTTGTTGCAGTTTTTTTTTTGGTGACATTGCAATTTATGAAGAAGCCAAGCATTCTTCATTGGGTTAGTTGTAGATATAGCCACAAGGGAGGTTAATGTGCAGAACACATAAATGTGGATGTGACCATATAAGGGTCTCTTACATTGTACATTCATGTGGGAAGAGGACTGACTGTAAGGTGTGCTCAAAATGGGTTGGATAGGTCAGTGTTGGGGAGCTGTATTGGGATATGACTTTAGGAGTGGTCTTTAAGCTGCATTTGCTGCAGTGAATAAAGACAACAATGGAGTCATTGTGCTGCATGTTTATGACCAAGACTTGAGTGGAGTTCTGCCGGTGAATAAGCTGAAAAGTTGAGAATGTGTGTGTGTGAGCTAGTTGATAGTGCTGTCTGCAAGTTAGATTGGGAGTCCACTATGTGTGTGTGGTCCATCTGTGTGCTAGATAATATTGCCATGGGAAAGAGACATGTTATGTGACCAAGCATGGAGCCTCGTCACAAATTGTTGCTCGTCTGCTGGGGAAAAACAAAGAAATTTTGGTGTATCTATGTGCTTTAGGGGCATAACTTGTGGTGCTTTCCTGTTGGTCAAAAGGGTCATGCAAGCTGCCCATCTATGGAGTAAGCAGTCAGCAAGTGTTTTGTGTGATTGCGTACTTTTTGATCTTACCAATAGAATCCTAATGAAATTTGATTCGATTTCAAATGAAAAAAGCATTTTTAAAGTTTTAAGGTTAGGTTCAATTTGCACTGTATGCTGGAATACATCCAGGGTCTAAAGTTTGGGTAAGCAAGATATAAAATATTGCTAGGACACATTTCTATTTTGTTTGCCAAAAATTATGAACTATTCCCATTATCTGTGATGTTAAAATGTTCTCAAATTTGGAATGCTTGATGGGATGGTCATCTTCATCAAAAACAGGCAATAATTCTAAATTTTTTTTTTCAGAAGATTCCACTTTGAAAAACATACCATAACCCCCTTTTTTGGTGTAGGGAGATTCTGGATGGTTAGTCCTAGCTTATCTTGTAGAAGAAGATATGTATTTTTAGAATGTAGATAAAATGAACAAAGCCAATTAAAAAAGGAAAAAAAAAAAAAAAAAAAAAAAGCAGCTGCAGCATCCTTGAGAGTGTTGTAATTTTATATGATTATACAATATGGTCATTACGATATAGTAATGAGAAATTCCATTGTTATGGTAATATGGTTTTTGTGTTTGTTGCATTATAAGTTGGTTGGTTGGGTTTTATGGTGTATCAACCTTTGTAGGTTATTTAATGCCAAATCCATTTTTATAAAATTAATCAGTTCTATTTCAAACAATTCAGTTTAGTTCGATTGTCAAAAACATTTCTATTTCAAGCTATTCAGTTTAGCATAAGTACAGTTTCAATGTCAAAAACAGTTCCATTTCAAACAATTCAATTTAGCCTAAGTACGCAATTTAGTTCTATTTAACCGATAGATAGGACCCTATCAGGTGCTACCACTCCAGGCCAGAGTGGACCTGGGAGTGGTGGCAATGAAGGGGTGCTCTGCATTCCCCAAAGCTCTAGCATTACTGTAACTTCACCATCAGCTCGTTTAGTGTCATATCAAGGACACTCGTTGGGGGTGGGTATTACCCTCTATGCAGAGATGCAGTCAGTGTATTTTACAGCCCCAACTGACTGAGCAAGCATTATTAGTAATATTTAATGAAAATTTTATCAGTTGGAAATTCTTAAATTCATTTTTAGTAGTTAAAAAAAAAAAAATTTACATGTAACGTATACTACACACTAACCCTAGAGAGAAATGCTAGGCTCATATGGTCTTGTATAAGATATTAAGCTAGCTTAGTAAATAGCAATATTTACATTTACTTATTGACATTAAAGAAAATAAATGATTCTTGTCATCTTGACTGAGGAACCTTTTAAACTTCAATGAAATTTTGATCTTCATCAAAGCATAAGAACAGCTGTAGATAAAACCACACATAAAAGCCAATCAATAAAAGATAAAAAAGAATATTTACACACTTTATTTAAAACACTGATTTTACTAGTACATAATTGGATTGACTGCCGAAACCTTGTAGAGTACCTCATTTTTTTTAGAAGAGTTCCTTCCAATTTGCTTTGAAAAATATATATAAAAAAATCTGATCCATGATTCAAAGTTTTATTTTAGAAAGTAAACTTACTATTGTTACAAAAGACAATCAAGACTAAAATTTAAAATACTACTGAATAATTTTTGAAATTGTTATCTTCCAGATCTTTATATGCCCTGTCAGTACAGCTTAGAAAATGCTGACTGTATCCCCTACAAAGGGTTAAGACTCAACCCTCATTTTAAAAAAAAAGGGGGGGATGTCTTGAGTGAGAGACTCAACTAAATCTGATAATGAGGCTTGAGCTCTGGAGAGAGTGAAGTACTTCTTGATTGCCATTACTCTCAGGTCCACAGCCCCAGAGTGGTACTACCTTTTAGAGTACCATCTATGGGTCAAATAGATCTATTTGAAAATTATTTGTATTAAATGAATATACTGGATATATGTCCAGTGTGCAAAAAATTCTCAAGCAATCACCCCACCCAAAAAAAAAATCAACAATAATCGTACAATTCCCAAATCTTTAGACATAAAATAATCCCTAACAGGTTGACATGCTGTTTCAATCAGTCACTTCCTCACAAAGAAATAATTACTTTTTATCCACCTTTTAAGGCACAACACCAATCTGATGGTCTGGTTGGAAATGTTGCTATATATATATATATATATATATATATATATATATATATATATATATATATATATATATATATATATATTCTTTAAAAGTGTGATCATGTGGTTGGATAAAATATTTAAAATAAGAATAAATGAAGGTAAAAATTTAATATTGCAATCAAGTCATAGATTACTTTAATCTTTGTCATGTTTTTGGCATATTTTCAAGGGTTCTTTGCATGAGGATATTTTTTTTGTCTGAATCTCATCAATGACAATGTAGTGCGTAAAGTCTCCATAACATTATAACTTAATCTATACTTTTGACACCATAACAGACTCAACGCCCCTGAAAATCCATTTATTATTAAACAAATATTTTATTTCATTTAGAATCTAGCTTAATTTTTAGTTAATGTTTGTCATTTAGTAGTATGTTTAGTATTTAAAACTTTAAAACTGTATGTGTAAGAGATTGCTTCTTTTTTTTTTTCTTTCTTTTCTTTTTATACTTCTTGGCTGGTTGTGGAGATGAAGACAATAGTTGAGGAGAAAAAAAACAAAAACAAGTAGCTAAAGATAAAATTGTATATCTATTCTGTATGGTGTAGTGAGTCATAATGTTATTACCTGGCATTATCATCATCCTAGACAGCAGGGATAATCCCCTCATTTCATAGTCAAGTCTTTTACACTTTCAGATTAAGTAATACCATGTGTGCACAGAGCTTACCCTCATTTTTCCAACAATGATAAATTCCATGTTTAGTTTCCGAGTTTCAAGGTTATCAAACTAAAGTGCCGAGTTAACATAATGCGCGCACACACACACATAAAAATCATAAAAGATGGAGAATGTTCTTTTTTTGTTAAACCCGTAAACCTTTTAGCCGAGTACAAAGTGGGGAAAGTTGAGTGGAGAGGAAGATTGTGTTGCTCCTGTTGCTAAAGTGAAGATGGTCTGTATCTTGAATATAAACTTTTAAAATCAATGGATTTGCCAGGGTCTGAACATCATTGGTATCAGTAGGAAATACGTTACGCAACTTTTTAATGCACTGAATAATTCAAGGCTCTAGTCATTTAGAATCAACCTCTAAGACACGTAAAACTAGATTTGAGATAGAAACTAGATTGTAAATTATGTTTACATACTGATGGGAATTTGAGGTCCATCTTAGAATATGAGTGATGTCACAAATGTCTGAATTAGTCATGTAAATTTGACTCCAAGTTTGAAGTTTATCTCAACTTAAATTGTTTGTTCAATCCCAACCCCAAGTGTTTTTTTTAAATCATAACATAGAAATGGAATGCAAACAAAATCTATTTACTTTAAATTAAAAGAAAAAAAAAAAGAAAAGAGTTTACGAATTCACAAGTTTTTGTACTAGTACCAATGTTTTGTTTTCACACAAGCCTTCCAGATTTTCTATTTTAAATATTCACCTCCACTTATTTTTTTAAAGAGATTTCCAAACAAATAAAATTGAAATTGTCAACGTTTTAAAAGAATAATCATGGAACATCGAGTCTTCCAAAAATCCACAAGATGGATGGATAGAATTTTGATTAGTTTGTAGTTGGTAAAAACAAATAACATTTAAAAAATTTCCCACTCATCTTTTAAAAAATATTATAGCAATTTATTTTTCAATATTTACCTTACCGCACACATCAAAAAAGAAAAAGACCCCCCCCCACAAGGCCAATAATGAATACACAACTAGTGTAAACAGGGGAAGAATGAATTGGATGGTTTTTATGGAAACTTAACGTGATTCGCGTACAAATGCAATCAACTGATATTTCAAAGTTAATCGATACTTTATCACGGGAAATTTCTTAAAGTTTAATTTTTTTTACCTGGTCTTATATTAAAAGTACTGTTCTATATTGGTTTTCTCGGGGGAAAAAAATTCGTTGAAGTTTCTTGTTAGTAATTGATATATAAAACTAAGTTGACGAGCAAGCATAAAAAAAAAAAACAATTTTTTTTTTTTTTTTTACACTAAAGGAAAAGAAAAACACACAGTCCCAGAGTAAAAAAAACAAAAACAAAAAAAAAACTCAACAAACTTACCCATTTTGGACGGGTCGGTAGCACTGGTCACCAATTCCACCGCATGTTTTTCGGTTGGTTCCGTTGCTCCGTAATTGACAGAAGTAACATTGTTATAAGTGCCGTTAGTCTCCATATGTACATTCATTTTTTGATTGAACTGGAATAGTAACAGCCAAATCAACCAGAAAATAAATGTATCAATTGGCAGAAAACGATATTTTTTATCCCCTTTTTATTCTTATTTCTAATAATAATAATAATAGAATTTGGATGATATTGTTATTATTTATGTTACTTGACCACTAATTGTCCCCTCCATTGGAACGAAAAAGAACAGATATTGCACATTTAAAAATGATATACTGAACTAGACTTCCGTCTCTTTTTTGTTTATATCGGGGCCTACTTTTTTTCTTTTGAAGCTGTAATCTGGCTCCGGCAATGAATGAAGAGTCCCTGAAAGAGAAACAGTAGTTGATTATCATTTCATTGCTGCGTGGGTATGTTTTTCTCAATTGGATTAAAATCGAACAAGACAAAGAAGCAAAATATGTTGATTTAGGATCTCAGAGTTATGTATTTAAATTAACAGCACATAATCAATTTGATACGTAAAATAAAACCACATGAGACGAGTTGGTAAAGGAAGAACGAACGTGTAGAGTATTCAGTACAGTAGCGACTGATATAAAGTGGTAGGTGGATGATGGAAGCAATTGTTACAGAAATTATAAACTTGAAAAGGACGAAAAAGACCCAATAATTCCTGTATTTAATATAAAGTTGCATAAGAATAGAGATATATAAATTGGAAAAAGCAAAGAAGAGAAAAAAATAAAACGTGCCTATGATGCCTTTTTATCCCAAGTGCTGGTGTGTATGTGACCGTCTGCCTTATCGATAGATGAATGAATGAATGAATTATCCTCAAGTGTCAGATGTTTATAGCAGCAGCAGCAGCAGCTGCAGTGACAACTGCACCACAAGTGGAGGTCAGAGGGTTTAAGTTGCAATAATTGCATTTTATGGTTGGAAATTTACAATTTTTCACGAATAGCAACATTTATTGCAGAATTGATACGGTAAAGATTGTTGTTCTGAGATAAATAATCAAGGCCATGTTACGCGCTTGAATAACATCAAGGCGATTTTTCGGAATATGTCGGTAAAATAAGGGAGGTTACTCCCACTTGATTAATTATAAAATCGTGTGAGCAAACGCACTCCTTGTTTACGGCAGATGATAAGGTCTAATATACAAAAGTAAACGAACAAGTTGATAAATTTTCGATAGGCAATGCATTTTTGGTGACCCTGGGTCAATTATCCAGTTTCCATAGAAAAACTGATTAAAAATAAACCGAATAAATAATGTGCATGCAAAAGTTTACAGCGAAACTGTCTGCTTTTCTAACAGAGTTTATGCATGATATTATTTCGATTCAAAGTTATTTTAATTTTACCCACACAATAACAAAAACATTCAGAGATGTTTTTACTAAATACTGACTACAAGACTAATAATATAATTGCTAGGTAAGCAGTGTGTGTGTGTGTGTGTGTGTGCGCGCAGAAGTGTCTTTTCTTGAATTTTTTTCTTATTTTTATTAATTTGTTTTTTGACAGTCTTTCATGTACACACACAATTTTGGTAAAGACCTCTCCCCACAATAAAATAAAATAAATAAAAATAAAATAATCAAAACATAAAAACAATGTCTTTGCATTAAAATCTTAAACGAACTGTTTAAAACAATAACAACAAAATAAAAATTATTTTTTAACTTCTGAATTTAAAATTCAGTGATTTTTTTAGAACGAATAGGAGAGCAAAATATTCTTTAACGCTTAAGTTAAGGGGGAGGGGAAAATAATTTTTTTTACCTCCAATATTGTTCAATGCATTTGCTACCTTTTAACACTCAATATTTTTTTAATATCTTTTGTGTCAACTTGATGATTATAAAAATATAGTCGAATTCAGATATAAAGAAAGTAAAAATATTGTTTAACAATTGAGATGTTAATAACAACTGACTTACGGAAAAAGGGAATATTGAAGAGATGTACAATCCAGTAGTGGTGAATATTTAAAATTCTATTTAAAAAAAAAAAAGAATATTTTTTGTTAGAAAGGACAAACCTGTTAGTTATTCCTTTCATCAAGATTTGGATTCCTTGCCAGGAAATGTTGCTGGGTTGTTTTCTAACATAAAAGCAACTGCTTACTTGAAAAAACACATTTTACTTTTTGCGGTGTTCAACTGAAGCACCTGTCGAATCCATAACAAAGCAACCGACTCCACCGATTGGTCCAAATAGGGAACCTGTTTATGACGTCACAAAAGCTCGCTGGCTTTTAAAAGAATATTTCTCTGGATGCACATTCATTTGTTATTAATTTGAAGAAAGTAAACTTGTCCCTGACATGAAAATAACCCAGAGCACCCCCTCCTTACCACGACAGTGAAAAAGTCAGTTTTTGTGAGTATTTATATTTTTATTCAAAAGAAGTCAGTTTGATACTCACACGCTTTCTTTTTTGACAATAAAATGTTTTCGTTTTTTTTTTTTTTTTTTTTTTTTTTTTTTTTTTTTTTTACAAAAGAAAAAAAAGATTTATGCCATTTTAAATTTGTCTTTAAACAAAACTCATTTAGACATCATAATTATTCGTGTATAACACGCACCCCTAACGCTGAAATTCTGGAAAAAATTGCACCGACGTTTTTGCTTTTGAAACAACTAAATTGAACAAAAATTCAGCATTTGTTCAACTTTACTAACTAAAAATAAGAATTTATATTGTTTACATTAGGTCATAAAACACAAATTTTACACAGTATTTAGAGTAAACATATTTACAGATATTTCTCTGTAATAACGTAAAACACATTAGTTATGATTATAGATATAACTTTTGGTTATCCTGACATGAATATGGTGAGGCATGTATAGGATTTACACTCCTATATTTTTTAAACATGTCAGCGAGGACCACGTGGAGCAGAAAAAATCCTAGAAAAATCGGATCCAAGACTCACCTCTTCCTGAAACAAAAGTAGTGAGGGATTCGTAAATGAAATAGTTTCGGGAACCTGATTGGACAGAATAGTTATGTGCTGGGTGCTTTCAACTACGTACGCGCATTTTGATTTTGTCCTGTATAAAAATAAATCTTGCGTTTGAATCTTTGCTCTCCCAGCTTACGACACCTAGCTCTAGATAACTTGACAGTTCTCACTTTCTCACATGTTCGTTCAGCCTCAGATATTTTGCTACTTACTATTTCAGACATGCCGCCTAAAATTGGAGCCAGCAAAAATACATTCATTACCATTATGAAATTGGTATATTAACCACACTTTGATATCCTACACTTCACATGGACCTCAAAATCACCTCACGATACAGATACACATGTTTAGCTAGCGGGCAGACGAATACATCACTGTTATGTACTTTTTAGTTTCTCAGCGCACTTATACACAGACATATTCGAACAACAACCTTTACATTTACATAATATTTGTATCAGTCACACCCACACATATGCTAATATCTAACAAATAATATTCAAACATTCTTCCTACTTTGTATTGTTTTTGCTTAGTTGATAGTATATAAAATTGTCCGTTTTATATTATTACATTGTTGTTAAATTTCTTTTGTTTATATTGTACTTTAATGTCTTCTTTCACAAAATTGTGGGAGATACATATTTAATATCACCTTCACACTAGTAACTGGGGAAAAAAGTTAATTTTATTGTTCTTGCGTATAATATGTCCTCTTAACTTTTAGGCTGAAAAAGCTAGAAAAGTAGTGCATCTTATACATAAGTAATTGATTTATTTACCTCCCTACGAAGCCAAAATGTGACATAAGGTCAGTTTGGTGTGTGAGTACTCCTCAGAAATCATAATTCATATAGAGTGGGAGCAAAAATGCCTTATTTCTTTTGGTATTTTTCTTCGGGGGCTACTCTAGTGCTGAGCAAAAAATCAGCCTGTATCCCTTTTAGACGAGAGGTTAGGTGTTTCTGAGGAGGAAGGCCCCATGGAACTAAGTCAATCAGGTATTCATATTATTACATGTTGTATCTATAGTTGGCTTCTGGGGGCTGTCCTCCAAGCATCACTTCTTTCATTGAGAGTCAGATGTCAGTTTTTGATGCCTGCTGTATCCTTATAGGAGAATGTTAAAAGACCTTTGATATTTTTGGTACAACTCACCTGTACACTGAAGAGTCCTGGCAATAAACCTGGCCTCATTCTGCTTTCAATGGAGGAGCTGGTAAATCTATACTTACATAATTGCATTTTAAATGTGTAGGGAGACAATAAATAATTACCTTCTTTGGAGAATGAGTATATCCGTTGGGTGACCTCGTGGAGGTGTCACATGACAGTTTCAGAACCCATTCTTTATCTCTATTTGCCTCTGTTCTTTGAACAGGGGAGATGTTGTCTCAGGCTTTGCCAAGGAATGGTAAAGGCACATGGTAATTTTATTTCCCTTTTGTCAAGTTAGCCTTTTTCTAGTTTTGTACCCTTTCTACATACTGCTTGTTCATGTAAAAACATGTACATATTTTTATCTGTTGGGACACATTAATGCAGTCTTTTTTATATCAATGGTATGTTTATTGTATATATTAAATGTTTTTGTTTGTACAAATGCATTTATCATTTATTCTATTATGTTTAGTGTTAGTATATCACAGATATACTAATGCAAATATTAGTCTTTGGTGAGTGGGGACTTACCACGAAGCACACCAATAAGTGCTTTTAGTTTTTAAAACAGACACATCTATTGACTTTTATCGTATTTGTTTTTACTGAAATTATAAGTAATATAGAATAGAACTAGCTTGAGGTTTCGGCATAAAATAGAATACTCGTGATGACCTTATTAACCTCAAATGAAATGGCTTAAATTTTAGATGTAATGAATGAGATCTTTTTTGGATTCTTTTTATACTCAGGTGAATCAAAAGTTAGGTAATATTTTGGTAATGTGAGACACAATTTAGCAGCTTCAGATGTTTTTGCCAAGTTTGTGAAGGTGACAAATTATACAGGACTGTGAGATGCTGAGCTCACCAGATACTCTCTAAGTGCTACCAGTCAGATTTACCTTTACTGGCTTGGAGCATGGCCTCAGAGTCCATAGTTTTGTTGCATAGGCATAGGTAAAAGTAGCTAGCAGGAACAGCTATGCCATGTGGTCTCTCAGGCATATGTCGGAGAATGCAAATGTTGATATAGAAAAACAACACAGAGACTTTTGTATTGGGGGGGAGGTTATAGCTGGCTCACTACTGTGAGTTGTCCGGTAAGAGAGAGAAAGACTTGTTAATATTTTCTATTAAAAGGCTGCAGCTTCTCTTGGGATAAAACTTAGGTCTGACTTCCCTCTACGCCTGTCACTTCAATTCTGACTTTCAAAAAACAGGTCGTCCCCTTACTTTCACCTGTTGTGTTGGGGGAGGGGAACCTATCCATTTCCAGTTGTTCCAAACCTGTGCAGAAGATTTGGAATCCCAGTTTTTTTTTTTTTTCCAAACCATTTTTAATTACAATTTAGAGACTGTCTGCTTTTTATTATTCATTTATTTAATTTCAATTTTCTATGAGCCGTTCAATTACGTTACAATTTTAGTACACATTAACTGAACAGTAGCAACCATGGTCAGGATAGGAAATAATGTCTTCACTGTTCAAAGAACAGACCTAAGAGACCAAGATGAATTCTCAGATTATCATATGACCAATGGACATGCCCAATGAATAATTGTCTCCTTACACTACTTTCTGAACTCAAAATTCTTCTTTAAAAGATCTTTTAATCTGGGTATTCCAAATTCTTCTGTCAGGAAAATTCCACAGCTAAAGAGTATGTGAAATAAATTTATTGACTCGCTGTGAAAAATAACTCTTCTGAAGTCCTTTTAAAGTTGGACTCTTTTCTAACATAATCAAGCATTGGCTTTGAATCTTCTATTGTATGGACACTTGATTCAAATTTAATATTAAAGAAATAACAAAACAAACATCACCATTTTGCTTGCCCTGAGATTTTATGCCCATGTGGTTAATAGATTTTTTTTTATTGAATCCTTTTTCTTCTTAATAGAATATTTATGCATGATTAACAATCTCAGCTAAGCAAACTTTTCTCATCATTTTCAAAAACTTTATGTTGGTATAGAGCAGTGACTTCTACACTAGAAACTCATAAAAATCCTTGCAAAATTTATTATCCAAATTATTTTCATATAAGATTTGGCCTGTCACCAAATTAGGGTGCAGAGAGGCTTTCTCCTTCAAAAAATCACCTGACCCCCTTGTAAAAGTGATATGAATAATTATCCGTATTTACCAACCCCTCCGCTGGGGCAGGATATGACACAAGGTCAATTGTTTTAAGCAGAGTTTAAGAGGTTTGAATTCAGAGTTTTCCTTCTCCTAGACTAGTTGCCTCACCAAGGCTGAAGAAACCAGTCTACCCTACTATATACCCATAGCTGGAGGGAGAATAATTGGGTTCATACCTTTCCCAAGGGTATTAGTGCTATTAGAAATGCAATCAGTCTCGTCTATGATTTGAACTCGTGTTGCTGTATCCATTTCCTTCGACGAAAACCATTATGACACAATGAATAATCATCTCTTTTAGAGAATTGGCATACCATTAGGTATCACATGACAATGTCAGAAATCTATTCTCAACTTCTTATCACTTCTGGTCTTTGAACAGTAAAAACATTATCCCTGACTCTGTCAGGGGATGGTACTGCTACATGGTTATCTTACCTACATCTAACAGGTAAGTCTTTTTCTATTTTGTACCTCTTTCACATACTGCTAGTTCATGGAAGAATATGTGTATAATTCTAGCTATTGGAACGTTTGTGTATTCTTCCTTTGTAATATCACCTGAATGTATATTGTGCATTAAAAAAATATAAAATGTTCTTCTATATATAATTGAGTTTCTTTTCTTTTTTTTTTCTATTTTGTTAGGTGTTAGTATGTTGTGAATGTACTAATGCTAGTATTGGTCCTTGAAGAGTGGGGACTTGACTCAATATTTTTCCTACCACCAAGGTTTTCAATATCATTTGTACTTTCTGACCTATCAGACTTAATGAATACCCTCACCCTATTCGGAATATAGAATTCAGGATAATTTAGCTATACTTTTAAAAGTATTTGTTCTTTTTCTGTGTTTCTTTTCTTCTTTTTCTTTTTTCCTCTGTGTTTAGGAAATGTTTGTAGAAACAAAGAATATTTTGATGTATTTATGTACTGATATTGATATTTGTATCTTTGTTTTCTTTGAAAGAATGTCTTTCATTTTGTCTCTTTTTGCCTTTGTGACACATCATAGAAAATATAAAGAAACAAATCTAAGGTAGATATATATATATATAACAAACACATTTACTTACAATTAATCAAGAAAGGAAGGATACTGAAAGATGATTGATTTTAATAGATGTTAACTTATCAAGTGTTATTTCATGTTTAGAGGTTAGGAAATCATGCTCATAGTACATTCATCATTATCATTATTATCATTATTATGATTATTATTTGTTTTATATCTTTGGGCATCTCTAATTTCTATCAGCTTCTCACATTGACTGTAAAAAACCTTTGCACAGAGAATATATACTATTAATACAATATCAAATATACTTATCTTGGCTAAATATACTTATCAAATTTTGTTAAGTAATTCATCTGATAATTCCCAAAAATGAACTCTTCAAATCTTTTCTGACTGTTATTTCTGAAATCATCCAATTTAATCTCAATTTTTTTTACTATTGCTGCTTTTCATCTGATTAAGGAATTTCTTCCGAAAGTATTTCACTTTATTAGTAAAAACATATTACTCTATTAGTAAAACATATTAGTAAAAATATATTTGTAAAAATATATCACTTTATTAGTAAAAACATATTAGTAAAAACCCATTAATAAAAAATATATTACTCTTTTAGTAAAAAAAATCCATGTTTATAAAGTTCATGATTATTTTTTATGTGTAATTTTTTCTTTTGAGTTTTTTTTTTGCATATCTAATACAAATAATTTTAAAACAGATCTATTTGAGCTGTAGATGAGACACCAATAGATTCTACCATTCCAGGTCAGAGTGAACCTGGGAGTAATGTCGGTGAAGAGGTACTCCACACTCTCTAGATTTCCAGAACTGGAGTCTCATCATCAGATGCAGTTTAGTGTCTGTTCCTGAAAGATAATACATAACAAAATTTACAATGTAGGAAAATACAAAGATAGACTCATTAATGGATAGTGACTTGAGTTTAACAATGAATAAAATATATGAAAAAAGATTAGTAAGGATGATTTACCGATAACATCTTAGTAATGCTGGTGAAGTCAAAGTACTTCAATAATTTATTAAAATGGGTAAATTTTTAACATGTTTACTAATAATATGAAGAGAGAAAAAAATCCAAGCCAAAACTGAGAAATCAAAACTCCTAAATACACAATTTTCTTGGTTAATCCTATTTACCAACCCCTCCACTTGGGCAGGATATGATACAAGGTCAATTTTTAAGTGGAATTTAAGAGGTTTGAATTCAGAGTTTTCCTTCTCCTAGACTAGTTGCCTCACCAAGGCTGAAGAACCCAGTCTGTCCTACTATTTACCTATAGCTGGAGGGAGAATAATTGGATTCATACTTTTCCCAAGGGTATTAGTGCTATGTGAACTGCAATCAGTCTCGTCCAGGATTTGAACTCGAGTCATTGTGTCCATTTCCTATGACGATAACCATTACACCACGGGAACCTCCAATATTCTTGGTTAATGATTCTAAATTTTGAGCTTCATTTTTATTTTATTCTAATACATATAGACCTAATAAAAATCCTATTTAAATGAAACCTGGTATATTTGATTTATAAACTGAGCAAGTTTCATTTTCCCACACATATTTGGAAATTTATAAAACATTATTTAAGTTGTTTTTGGATCCAACAAATGTCATACAACAGTTACATTTGAGTCTCTAAAGCCTTTTAAACTTATCATATATAGTAGGGTATCAATATAGTATTACTGTACAAGGGGTTGCTGGATGAGACTGTTTGCTTTTTGCTTCTCTCAAGCCCTTAGGAAAGGCATGTATCCTCTGTTTTCCTTCCAGCTATAGGTAAATAATAGAACAGACTGGGTTCTCTAACTTTGGTTGGGTAACTTGCCTAGGAGGAGGAAAATTTTTTATCCAAGCCGGCTTTAATTTGCTTAAGAATTGAACTTGTGTTGAGCTTCTGTGGAGGTGTGATTGAGAGACTGCAGGTCAGAAGTCATAATTGCTGAAGCAGGTCAGTAAATTGAGTGGGTATTTATTAATTGGCTAGAGGCAGTCACATAGAATTTGAGGGATTTAGTAAAATACAAAAAGTCAGTTGGGATCAAATCTCAAAGCTTAAAGTTGAGTAGTTTGGGACTTAAGTAAAATTGCTTCCTCACATTAGTGTGGGGGGAGAGTCATTGACTTATAAATAAAAGAATGCCTTTTTTTTCTTCATTGACTGGGAAAAGCCACATCATGTCTTCCATTTAACCCTTTCACTTTCACTTGAACACCAGTGTCTCAATCAAATTTCATTTTCATTTTAACCTTTAAAATGTCGTACTCAAAGCATAATTTTGCATTTCCAAAACTTGAAAATAAACTTGAAAAGTAAAATTTACTATTAGAAATAAACATGGGTTGTTTTTGTAACCAATGTGTTCGCTGTTCTTTTCTGTTATCGGAATCAAGTGACAACCTTTTTTGACCCCCCCTGAGAATATAACAATAACTCTCCTATTACTCTGAGATATCATGAAGGGTAATTGCTTGGTATGGTGACCTGAAAAGATGATGGGATTTTAAAAACAACAAAAGTTAAGTTCATTAATGGTCTGGGTGACCTGGGTTCAATCCCAGCTCACATCATACCAAAGACTTTAAAAATGGTACTTGATACCTCCTTGCTTAACACTCAGCAATACAAGGTACATATCAAGGGTAAAGTGGAGCAATCCAGGGAAAGGAGTAGCACCCTCCCCTACACCTTGGTGTAGTAGCAATTAAAAAGGGAGCCTTCTGGTTGTCCTCGACTATGGTCGCCAACTTTACTTTTATTATTTGTACTGATTTAGTCAATCAATAGAAATGCAGTTCTCTGTCTCTTGACATGAATAGATACAAGATATTTTCTTCAATTTTACTGGTTTTTCAACCATGAAATCTTGTTTGCTGCCGTTGCAAAAGGTATATTATATGACTGATAGAGTTCTCTTCTGATTTACCGTACAAACAAAATAATAGCAATTCCAATTAACAGCGCAGGAAAGCACTCACCAGATGTTGCTGGGGCTGAGATTTTTTTCAAAATGAAAAAATGCATTTCTGTGCATAGGCTTTACGCAGAGTGAAATGTTGATGGAATTTATCTAAAAAAATAAAATTAAAAGTAACTTTTCGACCAATCTATGACCTTTGTCGTAAAAAATAAAGAAAGGCCAAAAGTGATCCAATTTGAGGAAGGGAGAACCATAAAAGATGAGATTCTTTTGATGTCCAGTCAGATAAAACACACAGCCAGATGCTAGAACATTAGTTGCATCTGCAACATTCAACATCACGCAACACTTGTCTTAACCTTCCTACTGTGGCTTTTGTTTGAAGTCGTGTGTCCCAAGAATCACCGCCCCCACCTACAATTCCACTTCTTCAACACCAGCATTTTCCTTCTCAGTCAAAAAAACTTTGGTTGACTGTGTAAGTCTGTAACTCACCCTTACCAACACAAATATTGGAACATCTTATTTCTCGATTTTATTACCATTCAATACACATAAAAACTTCCCAAAATTAAATCATTCCTGCCAATACAACTACCAAACCTTTTACTTCTGAATTTCACACACATTCTCATACCCACTAACACAATTATTAAAACATTTGTTTCCTTGTTTGATTACACAGTTGTTAAATTTTTCACTTGTTTTCTGGTTGTTTGATTACAACTCTTTGTTTTGTCTTTTCCTTATAATCAGACGCTTGATATAACTGGAATAACAGATTTTATACTTCTCTACTTCCTTTTTGTCTACTTTTTCTTCCTTAAATCTTGCCAATAAGAGTTCCCAACTCAAGGGGAGACAACATAAAACAAAGAGAAACTGTTTCAATTATTTAAGTAGTTACAAAAAGTTTAGTTCTTGATTGTTGAGTGAATGTTGCATATTATCAATGAATAGTTGAATGAATGATCCCACTGAGAAGTTGATATTTGAATCACTGCATTGTGTTATTGTGTGTGTATCTTTATATGTAAGTTGAATATTAATGAGAAGTATTAAAATGAGTGATGGAAATAGTATGGAGACATCTTGTAGAACTTTAGTGACTATTGAGATCACAACTGTAGCATAGGTGTTTGATGGAGGGGTGCAAACAGGTTATTTGTCCTTCCATAGACCAACAGGTTATTTTCATTTTCTGGATTAAGCCTTCTTACCAGGGCTGAAGGGGTTTGAGAGTTTTAACCTTATAGATGCTTAAGATTAAGAGGTTGCTATAAACAATTCAGATCTGTTAAATCTGTGTATGGTAATGTGAGAGAGGAGAGAAGAGAGATTAACTCATCTCGGAAGATGGTACTAACTGCTGGATAGCAGGGGTGGAATCAGTGGTAAGAAACAAGAATAGAATCAACAAATGGGATGAAATCTTTGTACAGAATGTACAAATGTTTTTTTTTTTACTCTTTTTGAGTGATAAGGCTTGTAAAGAGGCTAAATTGCTGAATGTCTGTTCTATAATATTTGAATTCTTGGTAAATGTTCAAGAATAAACCTACTTGTGGGCTGTCCTTTATTTGTATCTTTGTGGTGAAGTAGCTTGGTCTCAAAGATATATATTATGAGTATTATCTATGCTTGGCCATTGAGACAAATAAAGGAACTACTATATGTAGAAAATGCATGGATAGTACAAGAGTAAGATTAGCCCATTGAGAAATGCAAGGTATTATTTGAATGTTTTTGGTGAGATCAAGAAACCTTATGGATGCCACAGCCTAATTGGCCAAGGCTGAAAAATGTGCCAACTGCATCTTTGCAAAGGGGTAAGACTGTCCCCACCCCACCAACAAGTGTTCTGGATATGACACAAAACCATCTGATGATGAGGCTCCAGTTCTAGAGCTTTAAGGAATATGGAATAACCCTTCATTGCCATTACTCTCAGGTCCACTCTGACCCAGAGTGGTAGTACCTATTAGGGTCCCATCTATGGATGAAATAGAAATATTCAATCATTTCCTATACTTGAAACCATTTAACTGTGCAAATAAAACTATTAGTGTTAGATAGCAATTCTTGGAACCATCTAATTGTGCAAACAAATGAGCTCTGGCTTGTTTAAAAATTGTTACCTACAAACTGTTTGCTTACAAATCAAATATAAATTATATATATAATATATAAATTATATACAAATTAATAAATATGTATAAACAGAATTTGGCATTAAATAACCTACAATGATTGATATGCCATAAAATACAACCAACCATTATTAATCTTTGGGATTAACAGGTTGCAAAAAATAATTAACATTTTTCTCCATGTGTGCAGTGTCAATTTCATTACATATTGCCTGTAAGATAAATTCTAAAGACATACTTTTGTCTTTCCTCTCCAAAAAAGTGACAGTGAACATTTATGCAAAGTAGTGGGTATGATTTATAAAAGGAATATAGGCTTGAAAATAAGATTTTCAAAAGATCTTTGTGTTATTCGCTGGTTGTGATCAGTGGTTTTAATCCCCATGAATGCTAATAGGAAGGAAGAAAAAAGAAAGAGGATAAATTAGAAAAGCTGTCTTGATGAGAACAACATTGTACCACTTGTTCTTTTAGTGGAGTTATAGAAAGAAAATAATTACAGATAAAAAAATTGATTAACAACAAGGAAGGGTTTTAAAATATTGAATATATAAATCAATTTTCTAATATGTCTGTTGAAAAATTCCGAGTTCAAGGAATGACTCTTACTTTGCATTTTATATATTCAGTTGTTTGTTTATGTGTGTGCAAAGTGGAGTCAAATAGCTACTTAAGGGTACATGAGGTAAAGTCAAAATGGTCACTTAAGGGTACATGAGAAAACAATTGTGTATAGAAAAAGTTGATACTCAGAATATAGACTTATTTCTGTTGCCTAAGTGTATGTGAGAAAACTGTTGTTTATAAAAAAGGAAAGGTTGGTTAGAGGGTATACAAAGAAGAGTGACAAAAATAATAAAAACAGTAAATACATTAAAGTTACAGGAACAGATTAGAGAAATTAGGATTAATTTCCATGTTAGAAAGAAGAATAAGAGGTGATCTAATTGAGACTTTCAAAATAATTAATGAAATTTCTAATTAGCAAAGACATTTTTCAATATTTTTCCTTGAACTGGAAATTTATGGTCAGAATAGATTTAAAAAACCAAGTCTACTAACCAATTGGACTTTTTTACTAATAGAGTGATACATTTTTGGAATAAATTGCCTGATTAAATCAAAAGCAGCAATTGTGTAGAACATTTTAAAATTAAATTGGATAGTTTAAGAAAAATTCTAAAAAAGAATTTAAGAGGGCATTTTTGAGAACTAATGGATGAATTATTTAACAGAATTTGATCTTTATGTAGATATTGTATTAATTGTGTATATTCTCTGAGCAAAAATTCTTTCTCTTTTTTTTTTTTTTTTTTTTTTTTTTTAAGGTGTGAGAAGATAGTAAAACCAGAGATGCCCAAGGAAGCTTCACAAACAATAATAATTATTGATATTATATTTTGAATATTTTAATGGATCTAACTTTTGAACTTGCAGGATAATTTTTCCTGAGCAAAGTATAAGTGATACAGAGCTCTTTTTTTCTTTTTGACAACTACATTAATTTTTAGGTATGTAGAATTTGTGACATTCAGAAGAAAAGTAATGGGGGTGTCCTCATGGTGTAATGGTTAAAGTGATGGACAGTGGAATCGTAGTAAGCAAGTTTGTACTCCAGTCGTGCTATTACATTCCCATTCAGGCAAATACCCTTTGGGAAAGGTATGAACCCCCTTATCCTCCCAGCTATGGGTTAAATAGTACCACTACTGTTCTTCTAGGAAAATAGCTTTGGCATTAAATATCTTACAAAGGTTGATATGCCATTAAACAAAGAAAGCAAGCAAGCAAGATAAGTAATAATAAAAACTGAATAGACAGTTACCATATTCTAAGTATTGAGTAATAAACTTAGACCTGACTGATTAATTGATTGATTTTAATAGCATGCTCACCTATCTCAGGTTATTCTAGGCTTAGAAGTTATATCTGGTGTGGTTTGTGTCATAAGATGCGGGATTTGACCCTGAAAAACTTATCGCACAGCCACATCAAGGAAAACATTGTCATCCTCAACAAACTCTTGAGCTTAAGATAAGTGATGATTTTCCTCCACTTCTCTTCATTCTGAGCTCAAATTGTTGGTCTATTACTTTGTTTCTTAGATAAATTATTGTTTGATAAATTGTCTAGACAGTGTGCTCTTATACATATCAAGATAAAATTGCAAATGCCAATCCAAGCCCCATAAATAGAGTAATCACTTGTAGATCAAAGATTCCAATTTTTATTAGAAAAATAACCAATCAGAAAGCCTTGCTAACAGCATTGAAAAAGAAAGAATGGATCTACAAATTAATTCATCTGTAGCTGATTAATCTAGCCTATGATTTTTCGGATGGTATCATGTCAGAATGGATTGGTGATTATCTTGACCATCCAAAGGCACAGTATGGAGAATTTGCAATGATGCTCAAACTCTAATTGAAATAAGACAAAACAGAAATGATGTTCTTGCTGAACTAACTAGAAGAATGACCAAACTTATTAGCATATTGGGACTTGGAGCTAAGAAAAGGTTTAGCAGTACTAGTACAATTATCTGAATTCTTTATTGATGCCTTGAACGATCCCTTTATTAAAGAAGATGTGGCAAGATCTAACCTGACAAGCCAATTGGTGGCCTTGTCATTGGTATGAGAAACTGAAAGGTTCTATGAGTGACTCTGAAGTTGTTAAAAAAAAAAGAATGGTGAGGTTTTGATGGTAAGATACCAAGAAGGGTAGATGAACCCTGCACCATGTTAGGGGAACCCAAGTTGGAAAATCATGGTAAAAAGTGGTTCGGAGAGGGCTATGGTTACTGTAGTTGTCATAAGACAACCCAACGAAGTATAGTAAATAAGGAAGGAAATGCTTCATTAAAATCAAATAAAGGCCAATGATGACACTGGAACTATGGTAAAGAACAACATAACAGAATTGTTAAGGGTCAGCTGAGGAATTTTACTTTGGTTCAGAAAAAAGAAAAACTAGGGAATCATCAAAATCTAACCAACATCACAAAATTGATCAAAATCCAAGAAGGGCATACAAAGAATGTAACTGTCAAATCCTAAAAAAAAAAGGCATTAGAAAAATATAAATCCAAAAAGACATGGAAGTCAGAAAGGCAATAGAAACTGTTCAAAAATTTAATGCTCAATGCAAAATTGAGGAGTTAAAACTAAAAAAAAAAAGGGTTAAAGAATACAAACTTCTTATTTAAGACTCGGATATGGTATGTAAGGTAGAGATTATGGATAAACAGATAAAACTACTTATAAATTTTGGATCAAAATTTTCACTTCTAAAAATAAGTTTTTGAGGAATTGAGACTGATTCTATTAGGTTGAAAGATTCAGGTTTATCAATAATCCAGGCTAACAGACAAAAAAATTAAATTAAACTATATGGTCCACTTATCCATTGAGATGGGAGGAATCAGACCATAATATTGGGCAAAGATTGGTTGAGAAAAAAAAATGAGTCTGGATGACTATTAATCCAAACCAACTAAAGATAAAGGAAGTAGAAATTCTACTTAGTAGAAATTTCTACTTAGTAGACAATTTAAAAGTGCACCAGTGATGAGATCAATTCAGTAGGCAATATTAAATTACATCCGCATACTGCAATTTTCTGCACTGTCAAATCAGCCTCCACAGAACAACAGAATGGAATATTATACTAAGTACTTTCAGCAGAAGTACCCCCAGAGAATAAAGATGTGGTTTTGTTTGAGTCTGTTGTAAGAAGGAACAGTGCAGGAAAAATTCCAGTAATGTTTTCTAATTTGGGCAATAAAACTGATAAAGTTCAGAAGCATATCACTTGTAAACATTAGAAAACAAGTTTAATATATTAAAATGCACCCAAATAAGAAATGTAAAAGCAAGATTAACACAAATGACATCAATATAACATACAAACATGGAAGAAAACTAGGAGATCTGATACAGAGCAATAGAGATGTTGTTGCCAATTTAGATAATGAATTGGGGTGAACCCAGTCAGTTCAAATGAAAATAGATACAGGAATCCACTTCTGTATAAAGTTGAAACCCTGTAGAAAAATCCTAGAAGAAGATCTTCAAAAGATAATCCTTCAGCAATAGCATACAATGACTTGAAATCATTGGGGTTAGAAGCATGGAAAATTCCTAGAATGAAGGAAACAAATAAAGAGGTTGGAAGAACAAGATGGGTTGAACTTTCCATGGAGACAGACTTAGAAACTGACCTAGAGTGAACCAATTTTGTTTGTTAGGACTCTGGTCTAACCCAAAGACAATCAAGATGACCTTTTGATTGTTCACTCTGAATTGTCATGGGCTGCACGGTTTATGGTGATGATCTCACCCTCCAGCCATATTATCAGGCCAAAGAAAATTTCGAAATGAGTGACTCTTTCTTTCCTTTAATCAACACCACACTTATTAGCGGGGTGGGTCTATGGGAACCCCTAATCAGAAAATTTCCAAATTTAACTCCCCAAACAATTCTTGAAGCACCAGGTCCATAAAATGTATTGGTCTCAAAGAACTATTAATTAAACGGGACTCTAGTGGAGGGTAGACATCCCAATGGAGAACCAACAAATAGGTCCTTCCATAATAATAGCTATTAGCTTAATTGTTGTTTCAGTTATCTTAATGCTAGGTATAATAATACAAAACTCAGTTGAAAAAAATAAGTAACAAAGGACCAAAAAATTTGTATGATTGTGTTGGAGTGGTGTTGGCAATTGTCACTAAACAACAAGAGATCACCCCAGAGCAAAGTATTGAAATGAAGTGAGTTAGCAGAGAACCACAACAACAATCACCAGCCAAATATGAAGGACTACTATGATTGCCTCTGGTGGAAATATGCCCTGTTTAACAAACTCTAAATTTAAAAAAATAGATTATTGAAATTGAAATTTGAAAAAAAAAATTTGCTATTTAGAACATTCTCTAATAGCATTCTTTCACAAATTGAGAAAATGAATTTTTAATTTTTAGGATTAAACCAAAGAACTTTTCTTTACTAAACGTGTGAATAAAGACTTTCAGGAAACTGTTAAAAAAAATGAGATCAATGACAGGATTGGTATGGGAGGGAGATGATATTGGTGCAAAAAAACTTATGAAAAGAATTATACTTTTTTTTAAAAGTCAAGAAAATCTAATTCTCTAAAGGGGAAATATAAGAATACAGACTTGTTTACTTTATTGAATATACTGAGAAATTCAAAAGTAAGTTTAAATGGTCAGTGAAAACTTGCACTCTGTGGACCTGAAAGTTGTCAAAACATAGATCAAAACTTTTTGGTTGACTAATCATAAAGTAGCAGAAAAATATGAAATGATCTGTAGTCAGTTAGACAAATTGGAAATATTTGTTCCCAGTGAAATTCTCTATCTTTCAACACAAAAAAGCAATTTCCTTATATATATTATGTATATTATTGCTACACAATTGTGTTTCAATAAATATTTGTTATCTGTTAACGGAGAGTTTTTATTTTCTTTGAATTTCCGTGACCTGGGCAACTTGTTCCAACCAACTAACCTGACCATTTGAAGAAGTTCCAGATAGATTATGTCATCTCCCTTCTGAGGATCTTTCAAACACAACATGGGCCCAGAAAGAGTTGATAAAACAACTAGTTTGAAATGCATGTGGTAGTCATGGAACTAAGGCCACATTAAGTACCATGACTTGTATAGGACCACATCTGCATTCATTGCACATTCTGTAAAAGAGAAGATAACTTATCCCATGTAGTAAAGCGAGCATGTATATACCTGGTATGCAAAATGAGGGGTGGGCTCTCGAGAAAAAAAAAGAAACATGGCCGCCCTAACACCTTAATTTAAGATAAAATGCCGTCTTGAGTGAGAAGGATTTACAAAAGTGGTGTATGCATATTTTTCAAAGTGAACATACTGGCCAAGCATAAAAACACCACATGCGAGAGAGAAATGGCAAAACATTTTTTGTTGTTGGAGATTAGTTCTTCGACCCCCCCCCCCCCGATACTGAGGATAGGGAGACTGCTGTGAAAGTGAATACTTGGATCAGTTTCATATTTCAATACACACACACACTCACACCTACTGTCAGTAATCTATTTCACATTTATATTTGCACATGGTTCTATTGAACACAAATAATTTTTAAACAAACCTATTTGACCTATAAATCAAATAATAGTAGATATTACCACTCTGGGTCAGAGTGGACCTGGGAGTAATGGCAATAAAGGTTTATGCCTCACTTTCCAGATCTCTAGAATTGGATCCTCACCATCAGATGCAATTTAGTGTCATACTCCCTTTTTTTCTTGTGGCAGGTTTTAACCTCACTGCATGGGAGGGGGGGGATATAGTCAGTTAATTGTAAGCATCAACAACTGGGCATAAATTAAACCAGAAGTAACAGCAAATTTACAAAACTTACTTTGCTTCTTGTGGCAAAAATACATCAAAACACTGATATATTCTCTTGGCTGATATTTATAAAACAACTTGATACAAAGTTTTCTTTTTCTTACTTAAAAAAAAGTAAACAAATGAAAAGAAAAACTCGGAAATTCTTGTGCAACTATCATTTTCTATTGGCATAATATTAATACTTGCTTTTGGCATTTTGTCAGAAAAAGAAGCCAATCCAACTGCTACTTTTAGATGTAACACCATATTTCTGTCATAATTTCATATTTCATATATGTCTAAACATTCTGCTGTTATAGTCTATATTATTATAGCCTATATCGTGATTATCTGATATATATATATATATATATATATATATATATATATATATATATATATATAGTTTGGTTTTATGGCATATCAACCTTTGTAGGTTATTTAACACCAAATCCATTTTTATGTAAATAATCAGTTCTATTTCAAACAATTCAGTTTAGCATGAGTACACAGTTTGTCAAAAACATTTCTATCTAAAACTATTCAGTTTATTCAAGCAGTTATATATAACAATTCAGTTTTGTGTAAGTACAGTTTCAACGTCAAAAACAGTTCAATTTCAAATAATTCAGTTTAGCATAAGCATACAGTTTAAATGTAGGTACGGTTTAATTGACAAAAGCATTTCTATTTTAAGCTATTTAGTTTAATCAAACAATTCAGTTTAGCATAAGTATGCCATTAGTTCTATTTAACCCATAGATAGGGCCCTATCAAGTGCTACCACACCATGCCAGAGTGGACCTGGGAGCAATGGCAATGAAGTGGTGCTCTGTATTCCCCAAGGCCCCACCTCACCATCAGACTGTTTAGTGTCATATACCGGACAAATATATATATATATATATATATATAAATGTTACAAAGCCAAAGCAGCAAATCCTAGTTAACATTTTGTTAGCACAATAGTATTAAAATGCTTTTTGAAGAATAAAAGATTTTTTAATCTAATTTCCATCTTATAATTGTAGGATGGTGTTTGCTCTTTCTTGGTGCATATATTTAGGTGCAATAATGCATATATATATAGGTGTCAGTGTATCTATGAGTATGTATGCATATAGAGGTAGTTTATATGCATATGAACATATCTGTATGGATAAGTATGGGTATATGTGTAGTGTATATATATATATATATATATCTATGTACATGGATGTGTACATAAATATATAATAGCTAAATGGATGACTAAACAAATTAGGGAGATTGATAGATTGTAATAGATAGTAAAATAAAAAATGATTTAGCAAAATGAATGAAAAGAATATTTTTATGTCCATAATAAACTGATATCTTTGTTGCTAGTATGGTTAGAGGTCAGTTGACAAGGATTGTATTTTAGTAGTGGGTGGTCCAAGCTGGAAAAGAGGTTTTCTTTCAAAGAAATTGAGGTCCAATATATTCAAGGGGCATTTTGAATGTAAGAATTATAGCAATCCAAGAGAGCAACTATAAGGAGTTTCCTGTTGGATGCAGGGAAAGAGGGCTACTAGGCTAAACTGGGGTCTTTCCCTTGCTTACTGTCCACTGTAGTTGGCTGTAAGAAAATTTCAAGTACAGTATCAGTTCAAGGAAAATGACCAGTGGATTAGTGGGTTGTTGGAAGTAGTAGTGAGCAGTTGGCTATTTGATCCAAAATGAGATAGAGAATTGAGCAATGTCCAAGCTTTGTCTGAAAAGGAAGAGTCAATAAAGATGGCCATATGATTGTAGTCCATTTTGTTTCTTCTTTTTCTTTGTGGATTGGACATAAAGCTTCTACAGTTTTAACAAAAACCAGCAACTGAAGTCTCTTTTTTAAAAACAAACAATATAAAGGAGGGGTTAGTTGGCTAGCAAGACTAGACAAGTTGTGAATCAGTTCTGCCACTCATCTGCCTTTGTCCTTGTGTTGTATACAGAGAAGAAAAACAACAATGCTGATGTAGAAGTATATAATCTGCTTCTTTTCTTTATAAGAAAATTATGAGTTATCCTCAAGACGGCTGTGTACCGTGATGTAGAAATGCTGAGGGTTGAGAGAGAAGGCAGGATGGAAGGGACTTGAGCATGTGACTTGGGTACGACCAGATGAGGAAGAAGTGACTTAGGTCTCCACAAGGCAGCCTGATAACTGAGGATGTTAGCAGACCATCCAACTCTACAAATAGAACCCAGAAAACAATTTTGAGCCCTATGAAACCAAATGTCCACAGCCCTCAAAAACAGTCTAAACAGATAAGTGTATTATGATTTGAACTTTGTTCTCTTAAAGACTATTGACTGCTAAAGAAATATACCTTAGCAACTCTTTTGCACTTCTTATATAAACATATTTAAACATCTTACTGCATTGCTTATTCTTTCTTACAACCCTTACGGGGGTGTCATTAAATTTCCCATATCTTTTCCTTTCATTTCCCAAAATGTACAAAATAGTTGAGTGAGAGAAGAGAGTCGAAGATGGCTGAGATGAACACACAGGGTGAGATACAAATCTTCAGTGAACCGCTTCTTTGTTCTACTTTTGGGAGACTGGTACAGGGCCACCTCAAGGCATTTGATCATCTTAGTTTCTCCTCGCTTTTCTACTTTTACAAGTCTGGTATAAGGCCATCTCAAAGCACCGAATCATCTTCATTTCTACTTGCTTCTTGACATTCAAGAGTCTTGTCAGGGCCATCTCAAGGCACCAAATCATCTTCATTTCTACTCGCTTCTCTACTTTCACAAGTCTGGTACAGCTCAGGCTTTTCTCAGTCTCTCAACCCTGGGCAGTCTGGTGCAAGGCCAGAGCCCAGAGTGGCATAATGTCTAATAGCTCTTCTGTTTGTCTTCTTTGTTCTCCCCTAGTCTCTCCTGGGGTCAAAATCTCCCTGGTTTATATCATTTCCCAGCTGCTAACACAATCCTCATGGTCACACCTCCCATTTATGCATTGTGTGTGGACACACCTCCTGTCAAGCACACAACTTACACAGCATTTTCACTGAGGAAGCAGCATCTTGTTTACTTTAGGAAACAAATATAGATCCATTATGCCACCCATGCAACTGATGCAGCATGTCAAAGGGATCTTTCCAGTCAATATTCAACACTTACTATTGTTAAAAAATTTCAAGGGAGATAACTATTAATAGTAAGTATAGAGGATTTTTCTCTACTTATTGGCAATGAATTGTTATATTAAATTATTAATTCTGTAAGTAAGATGTGACTCAACTTCAAGCTAAATGGATTTGCTTCCATTGTTTGGAGTAGAATCTCAGAATCCATGGTATAAGGCCCACCTGACTTTGCTTGATTGTTGAGGTTCTTGTAACTTGAGTGAAATTTCTTGAACAATTTGGTTACTGAATGGTCATCAACTGCACCTTCACCTTTACTACAACAAATTTTTTTGGTTGTTTCTGTGGCAATGCACATGTCACCATACCAACCACCATGATACTAACAACTACTGTATATGATTTCCATGACTTGAACTACTTTGGTCATATATGTGCCATAAATTAGCACATAGCAAAATATTGCAAAAAATCTGACTCCTCCTTGTACAAATTTAGCAACAAATGTAGAGATAAGCTACTGAAGCAACTATTACACTGAAAAATAAAAAAAACAACCTTTTGTCTGCTACTCAAATAAATGATGCTGTAATAGATTAAATTGGGTATATTAATTCTCAAACGGTACTCAGAATTGTTTTGACGGGTCAAATTTTAAAGATATAAGAATGATTATACTGTAATGATATATTAGTAAATTGCATATTTATGTTCAAAATATCATATTTGTTGTATATTTTGGTGTATGGTATATACTTTATTTATGATCAAGGTAAATAGTACATTGATAATGGGAAATAAGTGAATGAAATCAAATATTCACCTTATTTCTTATATGTTCAAAAATGTTTTAAACACTTGCTCTTGTATTTATGTATTGATTTGCTCTTTCATTGTAGGAACAAGCAGAAGCCATCTATCATGTTTTGGTTGAATATATGTTAAATGTTATATAAAATCCTGATGTGCTAGAATAATTAAGAATAAGCATAGTTGATTCAGTGTAAAACATAAAAATTCATCCCAGAAGCAAAAATCTTTGTTGTCCAGTGTTATCCAAAAAATAGAGAAAACCTTACAAAATTGATACCACATTTAGAATAAGTGCCTCAGAAATAGTCTAAAAATATTCTTATGTCATTGGCAATAGAATAAGTATTGACAAATATCATTTATAATGTAATATTATTACTTTTTGAAGGCATAAAAGTATATATAAAGCAATTCAAACACTATATTTTTAATTGAATGCATGGTTATCTGTATATAAAGCAACTTATTCATTTTGGGAAAATTTTGTAAAGCCCAGTCATCTCCAGTGAAAAGATAAATAAAAAATTAAAAAAGTAAAGGGTGATGTGTAAAAGATACTAGGTACCAGGATTGAATATAGAAAATATTTAAAAAAAACTTATTTTTTTGTGGCTAAAGATAATACCAGATATACCTTTCTACTTTTTGTGAGGAGTCAATGTCTATAAGATAATATCATATTTTAAATGCTGTATAGAGAGTTTGTGAATGTAGTAAGCTCATTGCAAAGTGGCCAATAATCTGAGTGTTATGAGCCTGTTATGAAGCAACCAAATTGCAGGGCCTATTGCAAAGTTATTCTAGGTGAGACAAATTTGCTGGTATTAATAAGAATATTAAAATCCTAATGTGTATTTCATGTATAAAAAGGCATTATGCTGAAAAGTGTATTCGTAAAAAAATGATTGGAATGGATTGATTTCTTTACCAATTCATTGTTCTTTGTCTTTAGTTGTTGTTTCTTACAACAATTCAGATCTAGCCATGTTTCACTTGATGAAGGCTGAAGAATGGATCAACCAAAATGTTAACAACATCATATATATAAAGATGGGGTTCAGTTGTGTAAATATTTGGAAGTAACATTTTTTGTTTATATGTAGAGAAGTATATCAAAGAGGATTGTGGATTTATTTAATACAAAATTGATACCAGCTAAAAGCAACATTTTTCCTGACATGAGATTGTTGAATGCTTTGCCGTGGATTATGTTCTGCTCCAGAGTCTTCAGCAACTTTAGCCAGCATATCCGCCTGTAGCACATCATTAGCTAAGCCTCGGATGAACTGGTTTTTGATATTATACACTGGATAGATCATGATCACAGTTGGGCCATATGAAGTTGCAATCCCATGTGCCTGACTGCAGCTGAACAAGACAATTTTGAATGGACTCATTATCACTTTGTACAATCGATGAAAATGAGATCCGGTGTACCATGGGATTTGATTTCTGTGTAACCAAGACTTCCAACATATCAAGTAGTTTATTAGGGTTCGGATTGAAAAACCCAGGATAGGTGTTGATGATGAAATTCTGGATAACTTCATCAGTGCAGTTGTATAGTTAGATGTGGGTCAGTGCAGTAGGGAGATTAGTCATCTTTGTGAATACAACCCAATCTATCTTGAATTTCCAGAACTATCAAGGAATTTGGGTACTTGTTCACTTTGATAGTCCAAAAAGGAATTCAGCAGATGTCACAGTTAAATGCGCTTTGATATGCTTTTTATTTAGTAGTTTCTTTTTATTATTTTATTAAAAAGATTAATTTTTATTGAAACGTGCACACACACACACACACACACACACACACACACACACACACACACACACAGAGTATCAATTGATAACAATTGCATATGATTGAAATAAATTTTTTGTTCAATTGTTTTACTTCAAATTAATTCTAATAAAACAAAAAACGCCAATGATTGAAAGTTATTTAAGCTCAACTTTGTTTGGTGAAAGGCCAGAAGAATCATAGTTACTAACAATAATCTGTTTGCTAAACTCACAAACCATTTGAGGTGACCAAGCCATTTTAAGTGTTTATGATCAGTGAACTACAAAAACAAAAAAATCTGGTGGTTTTACATAACAAGTGCATATTAAAATACATTTAACTGTGATGTCAGTGGAAGTTCTTTTGGGACCCTTAAAATGAACAAGTGCACTGAACTAGTATCTATACATGTAGTAAGCAGTTAAATTTCCGTGAGATGACTTTAATGAGATGTGCAGCTTCAAAAGAGTAAATGCAGAGGCATGAGCCTTATCAATTGCACACGATTAACTGGTGAAAGTTTTATGAACTAAATAAATGTAATTGAATATCAAAGAAAGAAGGTGTAGATCCCAAGTCAAAAATCCAGAGATGTCAATGTGTCAGAAATCCCAAGTCAAAAATCCAGGGATGTCAATGTGTCAGAAATCCCAAGTCAAAAATCCAGGGATGTCAATGTGTCAGAAATCCCAAGTCAAAAATCCAGGGATGTCAATGTGTCAGAAATCCCAAGTAAAAAATCCAGGGATGTCAATGTGTCAGAAATCCCAAGTCAAAAATCCAGAGATGTCAATGTGTCAGAAATCCCAAGTAAAAAATCCAGGGATGTCAATGTGTCAGAAATCCCAAGTCAAAAATCCAGGGATGTCAATGTGTCAGAAATCCCAAGTCAAAAATCCAGGGATGTCAATGTGTCAGAAATCCCAAGTCAAAAATCCAGGGATGTCAATGTGTCAGAAATCCCAAGTCAAAAATCCAGGGATGTCAATGTGTCAGAAATCCCAAGTCAAAAATCCAGGGATGTCAATGTGTCAGAAATCCCAAGTAAAAAATCCAGGGATGTCAATGTGTCAGAAATCCCAAGTCAAAAATCCAGGGATGTCAATGTGTCAGAAATCCCAAGTCAAAAATCCAGGGATGTCAATGTGTCAGAAATCCCAAGTCAAAAATCCAGGGATGTCAATGTGTCAGAAATCCCAAGTCAAAAATCCAGGGATGTCAATGTGTCAGAAATCCCAAGTCAAAAATCCAGGGATGTCAATGTGTCAGAAATCCCAAGTCAAAAATCCAGGGATGTCAATGTGTCAGAAATCCCAAGTCAAAAATCCAGGGATGTCAATGTGTCAGAAATCCCAAGTCAAAAATCCAGGGATGTCAATGTGTCAGAAATCCCAAGTCAAAAATCCAGGGATGTCAATGTGTCAGAAATCCCAAGTCAAAAATCCAGGGATGTCAATGTGTCAGAAATCCCAAGTCAAAAATCCAGGGATGTCAATGTGTCAGAAATCCCAAGTCAAAAATCCAGGGATGTCAATGTGTCAGAAATCCCAAGTCAAAAATCCAGGGATGTCAATGTGTCAGTTGTCACAAGTTTATAGAGATAAATCTGAAAGTTAGTAAATTCAAAACTGGCAACACAAGTACCCGTCAAAATTCTTTAAAAAATTTACTTTGTAAAAAAAAAGCAATGGCTATCAAAATTTAAATAGAGGCTGTGGTTGACACAGAAAGGTGAAAATTAACATATCTGAATGTCTATATTAAACTCAATTCTCAGTTGAACTTTTTTATTTTTTTGACAGACTGCACAGAATTCATGAATTCTTTTTCAAGGTAAGACATTTTTTTTTTCACTTCTCTCTCTCTCACACACACAAATTTTAGTTCCTGTAATGAAAAACAAATGAGATAATAGTTTGAATTAAATCTTTATTGAAATATAATACAACTGTGGTGGAGCTTTTTAAATATGTGTCTGATCCAGGGAGAGACAACTATGGTTGACTTCACCCGTAGCTGTTGACAAAAACCTTTACATTTTTACTTTTGCTTAATCTCAAGATAGTGTATCCTTGTTCGCTGTCCAGAAAATAAAACATTGTTTATTTCAATTTTTGGGTGATGAATATATTTGACTGTCTGATAAAGGTATTAAAAAATCAAATAAATCTAACTTATTTTACCTAAATTAAAATATTAGTCATTAAATTTGTCTTATGAAGATGTTCAATATCTTAAATCTTTTTGCCTAAAGTGAAATGTTAATTTGTTGGCCTTCTGATGAAGAGATGTTAAATAATTAAATCTTTTAGAATTATAAAGCCTTTATTTCTATGATAAGGTCGTTTCTAATGTATCAAGAGCAGATAATCAAATATTCTACAAACCAATTACTTTGTATTTGCATCTGCAAAATCAAAATATCAACATGTTTATTTGTTAATCTGCTTAAAAAAAGAAAAGAAAAAAGAATCCATTAAGTTTAAGTAAATTTTGTTGTTGTTTTGATTTATTTTCATATGAAGAACTGAAAATACTGTTGATAAATGAGTTATTTATTTACCTATTTGATATTTGTCCAGAATATCTTGATGAGGAAATATATAGGGTAAAGGTCCCCCCAAAATTATATAAGAATGCAATACTTAAATTTACCATATAGATAAGAGAAAGTTTCTGCTGTTTTCATTTTTTTTTACTGAACATTTTAGTCCTAAAAATGACACATCAACAATCAGTCATTAAGTACCAACTTCTTAGTGTCTGGGGGGAGGGGGGTGTAGTGGATAGAAAAAATAAAAATAAAACAAATAAAATAAAATAAGTTCAAGGAGTGCAGAAGTTCCCAGAGGCTCCTGACAGAAAGTTAGAATGGTGCATACCCAGAAAAAGGATTGCACCTGCACAAAAGAGGAATTTGCTTTCACTTCAGCCTCCACCAAAAAAAGAAATAAATTGAGTGAGTGAATTCTAGCTAGTTAAAGTTGGCGACCGTAATTGAGGGCGACGTGAAGGCTCCTTTTTCAATAGCTAGTACACTATGGTTTAGGGGAGGGTGCTACTACTTTCCCTGGATTACTCCACTTTACCCTTGATACATACCTTATAATGCTGAGTGTTAAGCAAGGAGGTATCAAGTACCATTTTTTGAGTCTTTGGTATGACTTGACCTGAGTTTGAACCCCGGTCTCCTGGGCCATTGGCAAACACTCTACCCACTTGGTCAATGGGCCAGTGGTTCAGTAAAAAAAAAATGTTTATAACTGATACTTACTCCTATCTGATTGGTAAATTACATTCCTATAACGTTTTTTATTTTGATTTTTTTTATCTCATATTAGTAAATTTTTAGAGGATATCTCATATCAGTTAATTCTTTGAAGATATCTTCTGTCAATTAATTTTTAGAAGATATATAAGGGAAGGAACTTTTTGAGGATATCTCATATCAGTGAATTTTCAGAGGATATCTTGTATCAGTTAATTCTTAGAGGATGTCCTGTATCAATTAATTATAAGATATCTCATATAGGTGAATTTTTAGAGAATATCTCATATCAGTTAACTTTTCCTAGTTAATCCGTCTTTGTGCTTTTCTTTGTTATTATTTTAAAATCGATTTATATTTTATGTAATGAATTTTATTTTCATTCATCATCTTATGTTTAATCTAAAAGTTATTAATTTCTATTATTGAAGTTCAAATCATGTTGGACATCATACTATTAATGCAAGAATAATTATTGTCAAATATTGTAAAAGAAAATAGGCAATGAAATTATTAAAAATAAAGTACTGTCAATGTTATTGTGCAATCTAAAATACTTAGGGAATTGTGAACAGTTGGAATATTTGCTCAGGCAGCGGTCACATCGATACTGCTATATGGATGCACTACATGGACGCTAACAAAATGGCTGGAGAAGAAACTAGATGGCAATTACACAAGAATGCTGCGTGCAATCCTGAACAAGTCCTGGCAGCAACACCCCACAAGACACCAACTGTACGGCCACCTGCCCCCTATCACGAAAACTATTCAAGTTAGGCGAACCAGACATGCAGGACACTGCTGGAGAAGCAGAGATGAACTCATAAGAGATGTACTCTTATGGATCCCCACACATGGCCGCGCAAAAGTAGGACGACCAGCTCGAACGTACATTCAGCAGCTATGTGAGGATACAGGATGTTGTCCTGAAGACCTATCTAGGGCGATGAACGATAGGGAGGAGTGGCGAGAGAGGGTCAGGGATATCCGTGCTGCCAGCACGATATGATGATGATGATATAAAAAATAATATGAAAATGCAATTATCTCCCTTGTTGAAAACTGTATCTCTGTGTACGGGAGGTAACTCATATTAACAAATAATCGAAGAATTATAACCCCTGAAAAAGAAGGATGTTACTCTATATCTGCTATAATGAAAGCGTCTCGTTATGGGTTAATGATTAGCTAAATAGTTTCATCGACTATTACTGATGTCATGAGTATGATCCTCACTGAGTGGTCTATACTTGCGGTCTCACATCATATTGTGCTAAGTTTAATAAATCTTTGATTTCATTATCTCAATCAGAAGGTAATATTTCAGGTCATAATTTAAAATAAATAAACACATATTTGATATTTAGGTTGTAACAGTCCCTTGTTCATGTGTGTCACCAAATTACTACTTTATCTGCCAAAAGACTAGTCAGTATAAGTCGACCAAAATCTTCAGCACTCCAGTAGCAGCTCAGTAATTATTAGAATGCCAACCAACCAGCTCCCAAATCACCACATGATGGTAAATAAGTTTTATCCTGTAAAGAATTTCAAGACTGATTAGCAAATAAGCATTTTAAAAAGGATACTAAAACATTTACTTACATTGTACAAATATAAACATATTTTTTGATAGTTGTTGCTTATTGTCATGAATAATATATAAAAAGACAAAGTCTGTTTTTACTCAAACTCCTATTGTTTATTTTACTGTTTATTTGCTTTATTTATAATTCATTTCTGTATAATTATTTTTATCAATTCTCAGAAAACTCCTCTAGCACAATATTAACTTAGATTTAATTACAAAATCCCGATGCTTTATTCACTCTCTATTTAACAAAATCATATAATTGTAATGATCTATGATAATATTGTAAAGAAGATTAAGGTTCACTGTGAGAGTCTGCCATTTCAAGTGGAAAAATAATAAACAACGATTTAATCCCTTTACACATTGTGTCAAGGGAAAAAAATTCAATCCCTTTAAACATTGTGTTAAAGGAAAAAAAAAAAAAGAAATAAAACTGAGCAGCAGAAATAGTTTGATGTACATTAGCATTGTTTATATTTATACTGTTTTGCACAGCTTCTTGGGCCAATGATCTCGCCAACCACTATGTGTTGTGGGGACATATGTTGGTGGAGGAGGTGTGTGCATTGTTGCATGAGTAGCCTGTGTTGGCTAGTGAAAAGTGTATGTGAGGGGAATATGGGGCTCTTGCGTGGCAGTATCTGTAAAGGTCGATTTCACCCTATCGATTGATACAGTCTCTTTCTTACCACCCACAGCCAGGGTGAATGTTTGTCTGTGTGTGCGAGCACATGATAAGAACTGGTATAAGGTGAAGTGAGAGGGGCTCTCACAGCATCTTTTCAGAATCCAAGAAGTAATGTCTTTTGGGACAGAAGATTTCGTGGTTTGCTGCCAAGGGTTCATAGGTACGAGATTATTGAAATAAGATCGCAGTCTATTTATATACAGAGTTGAATCTGTTGCTGTTAAATCTATAGGGTTCAGCATCTGACCTGATAAGGATAGTGGTACTCTGTAAACAAGTTCAGTTGGGGAGTATCCTAGATCCTCCTTAATAGGTGCAGGACAGCCAAGAAGGGTGATAGATACATACTCACTCCATCGCTGCTGCTCCGGATAAGCACGCAACGTGGTTTTCAATTGGCAGTGGAAGTGTTCTATCATACCATTCCAAGCCGGATGATTGCTAGTCGTAAGAATACGTTTTATCCCTAAAATCCTTGAAAGTTCCTGGAAGAGATGGGATTTGAATTGTCCTCCACGGCCAGTGGTAATAGTTGTAGGAATTCTGTAATGCGATATCCAGCCCAATGTTAGGATTGCACAAAAGATTCCGCCAAAATGTCATGTAGGAGAATGGCTTCAGGCCAATGTGTGAAGCGATCTATACACGTCAGAAGATATTCAAATCCCCGACTGTTCAGCCATGGTCCAATGAGAGGCGGTGAGGACGTGAAAATGCAGAGAGACCAGTGGTCTCGATATAGTGTTTTATGGAGTGAGTAGGCTTGCTTACCACAAAATTCAGTTTGGTCAATTCAGGAAAAGAAGATAACAATGCCTTAAGAGTCATTAGAAGCAGCGATGAAGAATACTGGGCTGATAGATGAGACTGTAGATTTCAAACCTGGGACAGAAATTTTCTTATTAGTATCAATCAGCCGGTGTCCGCGCAATATCAACTGACAGGTCATAAAGTAAGTAAAATTGGCGACCATAGTTGAGGGTGACCAGAAGGCTCCCTTTTCAAAAGCTACCACACTGAGATGTAGGGGAGGGTGCTACTCCTATCCCTGGATTGCTTCACTTTACCTTTGATACATACCTTATATTGCTGAGTGTTAAGCAAGGAGGTATCAAGTACCATTTTTAAACCCTTTGGTATGAGGCAACCTGGGATTGAACCCAGGTCTCCCGGACCATTGGTGAACACTCTACCCACCAGGCCAAATAGCTGATATAAGAAAATCCAAGCCAAGAATGGGGTAGGGCAGATCGACAATTGTGAATACCCACGTAAAATCTCTTTGTAATTCCAAGTACAAAGAACGAGAAATTTGACTGTACATGGGGATCAGTGAATGATTCATGGCTTGCAGCGAAATAGGTGATACTGGTGGTTTCTCAGTGAGAAGTTTCGAAGGCTATATGCTGCAAGCAGTGCCTGTATCGACCAAACAGTGTGCTTGGGATATGGAGTCTGTTAGAAAAAATGTACGGTTATTAGATAGTGCCTGGGGAGACTGTGATGTATTCAGGTTTCCAGAAATCAGTTTCCCTGGTTTGTAAAAGAACAGGGCTATTTGCAATTGTGTGCTGCTGTGTTGAAATGACTGTGATAGAAATACAATCCTGGTTTGTTTGTTTAGTGGTGATGGTGAACGGCTCTGGAATCAACGTCTGGGCGATTGAGATCTGGTGACATTCAATTTTCTCACCTCTTTGGTGATTTGCTCTAGGGATTGATTGGTGTCATGTGTTGGTGTTAGACAGAGCGAGGAGACCTCAGCCTGTGGTTGAGGTGTAGCGTAGGAGGTGGGCTGCTTTGCAATATCCACTATTCTGTCAGCCGATGTTGTGAGATGGTCAGCAGAGATTATCTCAAACATAGGCGCCAAAATCGCCTGAACATTCTGGTGCAGTATTGAAAAGAAAAGCTGCTTAATAAGTGCACTGTGTGCAGGTGCATCTTCTGCAAGCTCTCTTATGTACCACAACAATTGGCTCGGTGTACAGTTGCCCAAATGTTTGTCGTTTACCAAGGTCTCAAACTTTTTCTTCGCAGACAACGATGTTTGGAGCAGAACTTTGCATTTCATGATCTCGTAAGTGGATCCAGAGAGTGGATCAGTAATAATGTTCTTTATAGTAGGCATCAATGATGCTGGGAAGGCACTAAAGAGTGTCTGTAGTTGCTGATATTCTGCTGCAAAATACGATTCTAATTGTGTGAACCAAACGCAAATGTCCCGGCGAACGCAGGTAAATAAGTGCTACCCCTTTGTTATTTTATTCCACAACAAACCACGAAGCCAAAGGAACAAAAAGAAAAGAAAAAAATCTCTGAACGGAAAGGGGGAAAAAGGATATATATATTATAAAGGTGGTGCTTTAAAGTTCTTTAGGCAGAAAAACAAAGAATCAAGTCAGTTGACTAAGCCGCTCCAAAAACAAAAGAAGAAATTCTAGATGGTGTCGCCCAATTGCCATTTAGGCAGGAAAATGAAATGTTTAAGCAAGAGGAAGGCACCCTTTTGGCTCTGACCATACAGCTTTTAAACAAGAAAAAAAAGTAGTAAAAATGTATCACTCACTTTTTTCATGGTCACAGTAAGAAAAAAATGTTGTTGCTAAAGAGAAGGAGCTTCAACATGTGATACTGAAGATCATAGCAAGAGAGTCTGTGAAAGATATTTTGTTGCTTTGGTTACCATGTGGTGACGAGTCTGTGAACAAGTTGAGAAATATTTTCTCCTTTTAGGTCTTTCTGTACTTCGTTTTCAGTCAAAAGAAATGAATTATTGAATAAAGCTATTTATACAACTCAAGTGGATCAGAAATATTTTGCCAGAAATCCAAATGTATATAATTCAATATTAGTTACTTAAATTAATACAGGCTGATTTTTAGAACCAATCAAAATCCTAACAAAAAACCTGCTAAAACACATTTGCTGGGATCCACTCAATTTTCTATAAATTTTTCCGATTGCACTAAACTTGATGGTATGCAATGATTCACCAATTAGAATCTTTACTTCTCAGTTACACAAGAATGCCTCTTATTGTATATACACTTCATGAATATACACTCAATATATATACATATTTATATACACTCAAATGTTATAATAAATAACAAGTCAAACCTTTTTCTTCACACAAATGTTGTCAGTAATTAGACACACAGATTTTGTGTTGTTTCAAATATTTAGGACAGTACTTTCTGGAGGGCTCACAAGGGCTGTAGAAAGTACTGATCAAAAGTATTTGAACAAACGCCAAATGCGTCTTTTGTTGGTTAAAATTGCAACAGCCTTTAAAGATTTTGAGCAGTGGGAGGATTCAAATTAGAAATTCAAAGAGTTGCCAAATATGTTTGTCAACTTTTTCAAATAGTGAAGTGAATTCGTCTTTTAGATATCCTTGATCAATTCTGAACAAGATTTTTGAAGGATAGAAGAAATCTTTTTTTAATTGACAATTTAATTCTATTAAAAAGATATTTTCTAGAAATTTAGTATTCAAAATCATGCCTTAAATTATGCCTTAAATGCACATCTTATGCTGATTGCAATAAGATTTGATTTTTTTCTGTTTAATGTTCCTTTTTTTTCAACTTTGAAAGCAAATTTTGTTCAAATACTTATGAGCAGTATTGAGTGCATGAAGCATTTACTATTTATAACATATGCTTCAAATATTTTTACATCATAATTACCATTTTTTGCCTGATGAAGTATTGCAATTAAATTTAAGGGGATGAATATTCATTGGATTGATATTCCAAAACACAATAAACACTTAGTGAAAGGTAAACAGAATAGCAGAAATGTTGTGAATCCCACCAAAAAATTACCCACCCCCGAAACAACAAAGATTATTAAATTCCTCAAAATGAACCAGTTTACAAAAATCAGTTACATTAATTAAATTTCACCAAAAATTATAAAAATTAAAGAAAGTAATTCTAAGAAACATGTCTGTTAGTAATCAACAATTAATTGACTTTAATAGAGGGTGACCAGCAGGCTCCCTTTTCAATAGCTACTACACCAAGGTGTAGGGGTGGGCACTACTCCTTTCCTTGGATTGCTCCACTTTACCCTCAATACATACATTATATTGCCGAGTGTTAAGCAAGGAGGTATCAAGTACCATTTTTAAAGACTTTGGTATGACTTGACCAGGGACTGAACCCAGGTCTCCTGGACTATTGGTGAACACTCTATCCACTAAAAAGAGAGCTTAATATATCAAAGTTGAGATAATTGTTTTAAAACCTAAAAACTTTCATGATATAATCAATACTTTTACTTAGTTTCACTAGTGAAAACTATGATCATCAGATAGTTTATGCTAGATTAAAAGATTCCATCCATTATATTTATATATATATATATATATATATATATATATATATAATATTTTTGTTGGTTGAATGAGAGAAAAAAGTAAATACTTTAAAATAAAAAGGTCCACAAGGGAATTTGTTTTTAAGTTATTTATTTGTCTTTAACATGTGTTTCTGATTTTTTACATCATCTACAGAAAGTAAATGATTTGTATATTTTTGAGTGTGTGTTTGTGAAAGAACAATATATTCAAAGGATATATTAAATAGGAATAATTTATCAATGATTTGGAATTTATCCAGTTATTCTCAGAGTGATGATATCTCATTTCAAAAATTATTTTGAAATGAAAAAAAGGAAAATATGTGAAAATTCTTTGCATTCTCTGATTATTAATTGTACTCTGCATTAAAATGTATGTGACATCACTAGTATTTGGAAATTTTTTTTATTTCTATTCAATTCTATTAATTTGCTTGCATTTTTAAAAAAATCAACAAATTTGCTGTAAACTTCAAAAAATTTTTTCAGTCCTTTTAAGTATTAAGAGACCATGTAATCTGTTCAAAAATACCTTGTATTTGTGTAGTTAGGAATTCTTATTTTTGTTTTTTTCTTATATCAAATAAAGCAACATAATTGCTGTTGCTTACAATAAAAATACAATAACAATATAGCAGACTGACAACTACACATTACTTAAATAAAAGAAAAAATTCATTGAAAAATTCAACCCACATTAAACAGAATTTAACTATAAACACACAAAGACAGGCGGATGGACAGACACACAATCACTCTGGATCAAGATTTTTAAAATTAATTTTTATTGTAAACAATTTAAATATATATAGACAAAGATTGTGTAAAAAGTTCTGAGCCTCACCTAGAAGGAGTCGGAGAAACAAGACAGTTTTTCAGTATTTTTTAATTTGACATCAATGCACTTGATTCAGTGATGCTCAAGCTTTGCAATCCCATCATGGAAGAAGGTGGAGTTCAGGTCCTCCAAAAACTCCTACAGAGCACATATGACCTGATCATTGTTTTCAAAATGGAGACAATGCAGGTTGGATTTGAGTTTAGAAAATAGAAGTCAGATGGAGCTAAGTCTGGTGAGTAGGGGGGATAGCAATTCAAAGCCACAGTTGACTGCTTCAATTACTCCAGTGTGAATGGATGCACTATCTTGCAGCAAGATCAAACTTGCTATCAGATACCCTCAATATTTCAATTTAATTGCTTCCTTAAGTTGTCTTAATTCTGATGCATAGTACTGTTTGCCAATAGTTTTTCCCTTTTTCTAGCAAGTCTGTCATGATTACACCCTCAGAATAAAAGAAAAAGCAGAAGCCATCACCTTAGCAACAGGCACTACCTGTTTGAAATTCTTTGGAGTAGGAGAACCAGAGTCTTTCCACTGTTTATTTTAAATCTTTGATTCAGTTTCAAAGTGGTAAACTAAGTTATTAATCTGCTGTGGAAATTCTTAGCGTTAGCTTGGAAGTGGCCAGGAAATATCAATTTTTTCTGCTTGTACTATGGCATGAGAATTTTTGGGATGCATCTTGCCAACAACTTGCTCATCTCGAAGATCTCAGTTAAAACAGTGTGGACCAAAGTAGAACTAATGAAGTTATAAATCTGCTGGATAGTAATATGCTTGTCATCCAGAACCATGAATAGCATCTTCTATGTTGTCTTTACTCAGCTTAAAATCCACTTCTTCACATTTTCATAGGAAGGAAATCCTCATCAACTATCTTTACCATGTCCTCATGGATCTTCTTGGTTCTCATACTTTTCTTTTGCAGGAACTTTATGACTGCTCAGGCTTCTGTTTTTTCCATTTTTATATTAGTCACACACTTCTCACATTTGTATGGGCCTCACCTGCACAGGAGTAAAGACAGAAATCTGAATTAGTTTTTCTAGTTCTATAAGAAGTGGTAGTACATTGCCATAGCAAAAATGATCAACTATGGCTCTTCATTCTGGGTGGGGCTTAGAACTTTTTGAACGACCCATATATATATATATATATATATATATATATAGAGAGAGAAGGATAAAGACAAATATATTGCCTGCAAGACCATCAATCTGATATGGCATAAAATATGTTTATTCTGCTGACATTTTGATATTAAATCAAATTTTTGTTTAACAATCTGTTAATTTAAAGTAATCACAAAACATACACACACACACACACACACACACATACATTTGATGACATAATGATATCCTCCTTCCTTGTTAATTACTTTTTACTTATTATCCCTTTTCTAATTTATCTGGAGAGAAATTGATTTTTACAAAAATCAGTTTCAGACATATAGAATTGGAAAATTAAAATTTTTTACTTTATGATGATCATTTTTTTTATCAAGCAATTTCATAAAACACTTTGTGGTATATAGAATTTTTTATTAATTCTTTTTTTGCATATTTCCGATTTTGAGTCTATATCACATTTTAATGATGGGATATTGCTGTGGCATAGTGGTAAACATGCTGGACAGCAACATGGCAGTGAATGAGGTCAAACTCCAGTTCTGTAATTTTGTTTACTTTCGTACAAATACTCTTGGGAAAGTTAGCCTTAAATAACACACAAAGGTTGATATGCCATTTAACAAATATGTTTGTGGACATGGGTAAGAGTTTAAGTTCTTCATGTAACTTGAAGTAGTTGAAACGTTTTATATAATGTCTAGGAAACAACATCATCATCATCATCATCAACATCATCATCATCATCATCATCATCATCATCAAAGTGTGCTTCCAGCACTGATTCAGTTGACTCTCTCTTATCTATTAGCTATCACTCTTTGGAAGTTATTTAGACGCAGCATCCAGTGTCTGCATAGGGATGATGAATATAAGTTTTTACAGGTTGGCCAACACAGGTGTGTCCATGTGCAGTAGTCCATTGGAGAACATCATTTATAAGTTTATCCTTGCTTCTTCTGCTGTGCCCAGCTTGTCTTGTGAGATGAGAGGTAAGTGGCTGTACAGTTGCTGTTTTGTTGTGTGCTGCTTCCAGAATTTGTTCAAAACAGCCAGCAGCATCTTTGTGTAGTTTCCATCAAGATTTTTTCCTGGCATTATATTAGTGGTGCAACCATACAATATCACTGACACAACTATAGCTTGGATGAATTTCTCATTTTATTTTTCAGAGAGATTTAATTTCCATTAACCTGTCAATAACAGTTGATGCTTTACCTATGTGTTGGTTAAGACACATGAAACCTGATATTTGTATCTTGCTTTCAAGTCAAATCCATAAATATAGTTTTGATTGTGTAAAAAGATTTATTTATATGACTTGAAAGTGAAAAGTGTGAATCTGAATGGTCCATTTTTGTAATTTAAGCAGGAAATTTACAGATAAAAAGCCAGAACTTCAAATGCTGATTTTCTTGGTAGGCTTTTGCCACTTGAAGGATTTGAACAACATATTTATACTCTTATTTTCATTCAATTGTGCCATAATGCAAGAAACAGATGATATCCTGAAGAAACTATTATTAATCCAGACTATGCTGATTATCTAGTCTTTTCTTGCCAATTTTGCCAATATAATCAGTTCAAGTCAAATCTCTGCTGCATAGAAGACAGCATTGAGGCATTGTTCTGTACATGACCTCTGATAAAACAAAGTTCATACACTTTAATCAAGATGATGCCATCTCCTCATTATTAAATTAGTAGACCAGTTCACATACCTTGGTAGCAGAATCACATCAACTGAAAGTGATGTTAATATATGCATAGGTTAAGCATTGACTACTATTGACAAGTTAACAGCCATATGAAAATCTTATCTCTCTGATTAAATAAAATGGGAATTCTTCTAGGCTGTAGCTGTGTCAGTACTATTGTATGGTAGCAGCACTTGAACTTTCTCAAAATGCATGGAGGTAAAGCTAGATGGGTACTACAAAATGATACTGTATACTGTTTTGAACAAATCCTGGAAGTAGCATCCTACAAAACAGCAGCTGTATGGCCACTTACTTTCCATTTCACAAACCAAGTAAGACGAAATCGGTGTGCTGAGTACTGCTAGAGAAGTATGGATAATCTAATAAAAGTTGGTGGGCCAGCAAAAACTTACATTAAGCAGCTTTGTACAAAGACTGGATGTTTTCTAGAGGACTTACCAAGTGTGATGGCCAATAGAAATGGATGGTGAGAGAAAACCAAGGGAATCTCTGCTGTCAGTACACCTTGATGATAATGATGATGTTAAGCTTTATATGAAGTGATGATCAAGATAAGCTATTATCTCTTCTTTTCTAAACCTTTCCAATAGATTCCTACTATGAAATTTCATTGCTGTTATATGAACTCCATAAAATCAAGATTCATTGTTTTGTAAAGTTGGCTACTATAGTCGAAGGCTCACTTTTCTATAGCTACTACACCATGGTGTAGATGAGGGCACTACTCCATTCCAGGGATTGCTCCACTTTGCCCTTAATCTTTACCTTATAATACTGAGTGCCAAGCAAAGCAGAATCAAGTACCATTTTTTTGGTCTTTGGTATGACTCGACCTGGGATTAAACCTTGGTCTCCCATACCATTGGAGAACTCTACTCATTTCTGATAGTCAAGAAATTAAAAATCTACTTTTTATTACTGTTGTTAAAAAAGTACAAAAAAATCAACAAAATTTAAAAGAAATATTTATCTGATGAAAATATCTTTTATTCATACAAAAATGGAGTTTATTTGAAAAATTTTTTTTATGGTTAAAATTCGAAATTTTAACGCGCAAACAACCTGTTTTCATCGTGTGAATTGCAGAATAGTCTCCCTTTGATATTTTCTTTTGAATTACTTCCCTTCTATCATATGTATTGATTTTTCCTATAAGCTATTAGAGGTTGTCAAATAGTTCTCTTTTATGGTATCTCTCAAGTCAATAGAAATTAATTGATGTCCATTTCCTCTCCAAGTGATATGCGACAATTTTTACTGTTTATAATTAATATTCCAATATTTATTCAATCAATTCATATTATCCCATGACCTTTTAGATCATTGAGATACTTATAAAACATGAAATAACATGAAAGATCTTTCATGGTATTTCATGGAGTAATTGGAGTTTCTTAGTGGTAACATGTTCTCTCCAAATAAAATTATATAACAGGTAAGGTTGTATTGAGTTACATGGTACCAATAAAGAGCATTAGTGCAAAATAAATTCTTCTTAAATAAAAATTTGAACACAATTCTCCAGTTTTAAAGAGTAATTAAAAAGATGTTAACACTTTTATGGGATCACCTTTAGGATATAATTTCAAACTGTTTCCACATCTTCACTATCCCTATCAACACATTCTTGGAACCTCCCACAGGTGACTAAAAATATTAATACTTCTATGGGAGTATCTTTATCCGAAAAGCAGAACTGATATATCATGGAGACCTTCTGAGTAGATTCCATTGTATTGACACGGATGGTGAACAGGTTAAGAATTTAAAATCATAATATCATAAAGAAACTTTCATAGAAACATTAATGTTTTTTGAAACACTCTGTAATTTTAGATAATGTTAACAGTTTTTCTAACTCTGCACTTCCATAATACAATATCAATTTATGAAGATGTTGAATTGTCAAGTACTGTCCTGCTAGTTTATTTTTGCTACTTGCACGGCTAATTCTACTACTTCTATAAATATTCATTAATGTTTTGCTGCGAGGGTGATTACATAATTAGATAAATGAATTTCATTGTATTGAAACTGTAAACGTTTTTATAGAGTTTTCAAGTGGACCGTCTTTTATATGTGCAAATAAAATAATTGTACATAAAGGAAAGTCATTGCTTCATTGGAAGTGTTTTATGAAATTACTAAGTTGAAAAAAAGATTATTAAAAAACAAAACTAACATGTACAAATAAAAACAAAAAATAAATAATTATTATTATTTTATTAGGTCTGTCAAGCAAATCATCACTTGTCATCTCACTAGAGTTTTTATTTTTTTTATTTTTAGTCAGTTTATTTGTTTTTAATAGTTAAATATCTTTTTATCAATATAAACTCAAATTTCTGGCTGAATTCATTAGAAATCATTATTTCTTTTAGATTCCATTTTTATCATTAAATTTAAACAAAGTAATTAAAAATCTTTTTGAATCCATGTACCTGATATTTCAGGCAGAGCTCTATTTTAGTATACATTATAAGCCTGAATTCTCTGACTAAGTGCTATTTTACTATTGACTATAAACTTAATATTGTGAGCATGAGATATCATATCAGATATGAATAATAGAACAATTAATAAATTGACTATTAGTAGACTTTCTTTTAATGAAACGAGTGGATAGTTTTAAATGATGATATCTGCAGCTTGGACTAAAATTTGAATGTGTTTTGTGCTTCATTTTTTTGTGCAAATTTTGTGAGCCCAGGTACAGAGTATCCATGGGCTGATGGTTCAAAGGCCAAATATTGACAAATTACTAGTCTTGTATTTATGAAAATTTTTTATCTGGGTTAAAATAGAATAAATAAATAAATAAATATTGTAAAAAAGTTTTTTTAAAGAGTAAAATTTTTATCTGGGTTAAAATAAATAATTTTTATCCAGTTTAAAATAAAGTGCAAGAACATCAATCATTGATAGTGGATAGAATTTTTTTCTAATGAAAACATTTAGTTCTTTGTATGCAATATCATTAAAACAAACCTTGTAAAATCCAGAAAAGATGATATACCTTTCTTGTTTTTACTCATATGATGATCTCTATGCTATGCATTCAGAGTATTTTGCTTATTTTTATAGGCTCAGACTCCATTAATGAACTGTTAAGTCAATAATGTTGATAGTATTTAAATTAACTGAATAGCTGACAATATTAGAATACTGTTTAATCAACATTATTTCAGTAGGAAAGGCAAGACTGCAATCTCAATTCATCAATCCAATTCATATAATCTGCTGTAGCAACCATGAGTAAAAACAGTTCATTAAAAAACAACATGAATTTCAGTTGTTTGTCATTTTTTTTTTTAAATGAGGAATTATATTGTGAATTGAATTAACATGACCAGAAAATCCGGCGAACACCTATATATGACATATGGAAACACTGGACAGCTGTTTCGACCTTATTAGGTCTCATCAGCAGTGTATACCATGATCTCCACCACTGGAGATCGAACCAATGACCAGCGATCTCCAGTGTTGGACATCATGGTATACACTGCTGATGAGACCTAATAAGGTCGAAACAGCCGTCCAGTGTTTCCGTATGTCGTTCGTAGGTGTTCACTGGATTTTCTGGTCATGGTAATTCAATTCACAATGAATTTCAGTTGCTTCAAATTCTGAGAATTGAAATTTTCATTTTCATACATTTTTTCATTATTTGGTCATGGTATACTTGATTGATATATTTGAACTTCAGAGAATGCATCAGAAAGCAGTAAAATGTCATTATGATCTCTTGTAACTTTTACTGAAACATCTGGAATATTTTATGCCATTCTGAATTTTATTTTTTTTAAGAGAGGAAATCAAATGAACCCTTAGAGTTGAGCTAGGGATAAATCTTCTTTGATATTAAAATGAAATCAGAAACCATAAGTATATTCATCAATATACTCTTTGATATTTAATCTTTGATATTAAACATCAATAGGAAATGAATCTGTTTGTCAGCAATGTATCCTGCTGTTTACTTTTAGATTCTGGGATTTTTCTTGCTTATTTTCCAGTGTGTATGGGTTCACTTGATATTTTCTGCAAAAAATGTACACACTGTAACAACACAAACAAGTGGGAATAAATGCACACTTTAATATTTCCACTTTGATACATATATGTAAGCATATGTTTGTATATATCTGCACATACACACACACACATGCACGCATATATGCATGTATATGTACATAGAATATATCTTTAAAAAGTATGAAGACTGGAGCCAAGAGAGAAATAAACAATAAATGAAACATTTTCATCAAAATATTCTCCTTGTCATTTGAAACATTTATTCCAGTGTGTTTTCCTATTGTCTACCACAAAAACTCCTGATTTGATAAAGTGATAACGTTCTCTACATCCTTAAGTCTTCCGCTTGAGATGAATTTTCACTTTAGTAAACAAGAAAAAGTTTCATTGAACTCTGGTGAATATGGAAAATACTGAACTTGCAGAGTCTTTTATTTTACCAAAAACTACTGTTCAAAAAGTATCAAACCTTGCTTCATAATATTTTTTTCTTTAAATTGGTTTGTGTAGGACATTGGACAGAGGAAGTAGAAATTTGTAGGATGAGTAGGGCATTTGCATACATTAGCAACCGGATGTGCATTTTAAAGCTTTAATTCAAAATGATTGCAAATGTTTTGTGATTTGAATGTAGAATTTGATCTTAAGTCCATGAAAACAATGAAAAGAAGTTGAAATATTGGAAAATGTCATCTTGTTGGATTGCAAATCATTTGCTTCAAGAACAACTGATTTGATATCCCATTTTTTGAGAAAAGTATTTATGTACTCATTCATTGATAGGACAAGTTCTTCAGTCTCAATGGTGTCAATTTGGGCCTTGTACTAAATCTAACTCATGCTAAGTAAATAATCCTTTATACATATAATGTAATTTACTATATTTATAAATAAAGAGTGTTCAATATCAGTGATAGAGTAGATCCAAGTTAGGATAGTTAGGATTGCCTATCTTCAAGGCTAGAGGGCCTTGTCTATCCTACTATTTAGCCATAGCTGGTGGTGGGTGAGGGATTATTTAAATTTATGAGGTAATATAAATATCTAAAATAATATTCTCTAGATAAGAATTTGAACCAAGGTCCTTATGGTTTTATTTTAAATCTCTCTTCTATGCACCTTTCTTAATCTGCTATTAATCTATAAGATTAAGATTAACATTTGTTGAGAGAGAAAAAAATCTTTGAGCAATATTCATACATCTGTCTTAATGTTGATGATGTGGAAAAGTAGCAATTCAATACTTGCAACATAGGCACAATATTTTATTTGCATCTTAATAAACATATTGGGTTAGAAAATGTTTGTATCTAATTTTTGGGATAACCTTTATATATATATATATATATATATATATATATATATACACACACAGGGTGTTTAATAAAAATTGATGTCATTTCATAATCAAATAATTTGACCAATTCTCATTCAAATGATTTCATATTTCAACCGCTTATGTTGAAACAACTCAAAATTCTATGTTTAATGTATTTTTCTTTTCACGTATAGAAATGATATCAATTGAAAAAGAAAAAGACATATAAATATTAAACATAAAATTTTGAATTGTTTCTGTCAAAAATTGAGCTCATTTGAATGGGAATGGGTCAAATTATTTGATTATGAAATGATATCAATTTTTCTGAAACATTCTGTACAGTTTAAATGATTTGAAGTTTTTTTGTAGCTCCCTCAGCTGTGGCTGTAGAATACACCAACTGAATTCCTGCAGAGGGGCAAGACTCCCTTAACGAGTGTCCTGCATATGACATTAAACCATCTGATAATGAGGCTCCAGTCTTGGAGCTTTAGGGATCATGGAGTACCTTTTCATTACTATTGCTCCCAGGTCCACATTGACCCAGAGTAGTGGCACCTGATAGGGTCCCATTTATGGGTCAAATAGAACTGTTTGATTATTGAACTATGTGTAAACAAATGACTGGTGCTTAATTGAATTATTCATGATATGTAGCAATATTTGGAACCATTTAACATTGTTCAAATAAATGAGTAACGTTGAATAAACTTATTAATGTTAAATAGGAAAACTTTGAACCATTTGACTGTTTACAAATGAATGAATTGTGCTCAATAGAATAATTAGAGTTAAATAGCAATAGTTGCAATCACTTGACTGTGTGCAAACAAATAATAAATACCAAATAGAATTATAAGCATTAGATAGCAATAATTGAAACCGTTTAACTATAAAAACAATATTAAATACTAATGTACTAAAAGATTAGTTTTAACTCATTTTAAAAATGAAAATTGAAAAAAAAATTAGAAATAAAATCATCTACAAACTGTGTGCAAACAAATGACTAATGTTAAATTGTGACAGTTATGTAGCAATACTTGCGACCATTTAGCTGTGTTCGGGCAAATGATTGGTAGTAAATAGAAATACTTGAAACCTTTTTAATTGTGTGCAAAAAAATGAGCTCAGGTTTGTTTAAAAATATTATCAACAAAAAGTGATTGCAAATTATATATATTCAATATATATGTGTAAACAGAATTTTGTATTAAATAACCTACAATGGTTGATATGCCATAAAAACCAATCAACCAACCAACTAATTTTTTTGAAACACCTTCTATGTTACTATATAAAATAATGTGTTTGTATGAATATAAATTATTTATATATTGCAATGCATATTTCATTTTAGTAGTGTATTTGTTTTGCCGTTTTGTAATTTTATCTAAAGTAAATTTGTTCCAAATTATTTTATTAAGTAGAGATTTATTGTAATTTTATTTGATTCTTTGAGTGTTGTGTGTTTAATCTTCAGTGTATTCTTTAAAATAATTTTCACAAGTTATGTTTTATATATATATATATATATATATATATATATATAAGAATTATATATTAATAGCTTAAGTTAGATTTCTTCATTTTCTGGCTTTCAATGTTTTTCCTTTATGCACTTAATGGACTATTTCACATTAGCTACATATGTGGAATAATGACTTGTGTTGAACATTAAATAAATGAACAGGCATTCTACCAATTTTAGTCTATTGTAGCGGAACCCATGAAAATTCCACTGTTTAATTAGTATATACAAATTATATACATATATAATGTAGTTAAATAAACAAAATGTTAAAAACACTTTTCCATAAATCAAAATAGTGCTCAATACCAGCCAGTAGAGCAGGATAAAACCTAAAATAAATTAATGTTTACTCATCCTCATCTCTTTTTCTATCTATCTATCTATCTCTCTCTCTCTCTCTCTCTCTCTCTCTCTCTTATATATATATATATATATATATATGATAAATGTCAATGAAGCCCAAGAAAAGATCAAAATGTATTGTATCAATCATTCAGTCAATCAAACTTTAGTTCATAAAGGAATATTAATTGGAGAAATGGTATTTCCAATCCAGAATAAATATAAAAACATCATTAAGGCACGTCAACAGGATGGTTTCCTTTGACTCTCTCTTACCATCAGTCCCTATCAGCCATCACTCTTGTTAAGTCACCTAGATGGCACCCAATGCCAGCACAGAACAAATGAATGTAAGTTTTTGCTGGTTGGCTAATACTACATGGTAGTATGTCCATGAGTAGGAGTCCATAAGAAATGTTGCTAAAGAGTTCACCTTTAGTCTCCATCTGTGTCCAGCATGTCTTGCTAGTTTTCTTGGATGGTTTTTGAGGTAAGTTGTCATACAATTGCTGTTGTAAAGATAATGATAATTATATACAATTTAAAAGAGCATTTTATTGCAAGGGCAAGCTAAATAGAAAATATAAAAAAGGAGTGAATGGAGGTATGTATATAGAAATGTGCTTATCATACAGATATGTGTGTGAAGTTTCTAAGAGAAATAAAAGTTTTTGAGAGACTTACATATTTAAAACGAGTTATTTACTTTTTGCTTTTGTAGAAATAATTAGACTTTCCTGTGTGTGAGCAAATAAACTTAAGACATGGTGTGATGTGTATTATTCTAAGGGGGTCATGTTCAATGCAACATGTTTACAGGAGAGGAAAAGTCCACATCCTGAGAGGATTAGACAGGTTTTATCTCTTAGACATTTTCTGGGTAAAGAGAATAAAATTTTCATGCTTTCTTCTAATATACTGCTTTGGAAATACCATCTAGCAGTCATTAGCAGAAATTCCTTGTCAGACAAGGATGACAGCCCACAATTTAAGAGATTATTTTAAACATTTTTATGTTCTTGAGTCCATGGCCTCATTTTGCATGTATATATATATAATACAGCAAATTAAATCGTATAAATGAAATGGATAAACTAAATTATTGAAAAGAATATTTATTTAAAGCTTCGTAATAAACAATATCTTTTTATAAAAGTTTTTCCTCTTTTTCTGTTCTGACTTTCTTCAATGTTGTACTGCTCAACTTTTACTTGAATTTTAAAGATATGAAAATAATTTTTAGAATTCAAATAATAAAATTTTTTAAAGCTTTCTATTAAGTATTGATATTTATAAATTCTCATTGCATTCCACTATCTTTAATGACATCAATGTATCTGGTTATGAAAATTTGATGTAATACTTGTTTGTCTTTTAAGAAGAGTTAAATTTTATGGAATTAAAAAATCCAGCAATTATTAAATCCAATGCTGTTGTATTTACATCATGAACAAGATGTAGAACAAGGTCAATATTTTCTAAGTGGAGTACAGCTAGTTTGAAATCAGTCTGCTCTACTATTTACTCATTTCTCAGCAACTTTTGATGCTGACTATGAAGAAGTATCATTACAACTGGAAATGGAACTTATTGATCTTCAGTGTTCAGAATATTTCTAAGTTTCTTACTTGCCACATCCTCAATTTCTATTAGAGCCATGTGCTGCTTCCAACTGAATGATACCCCAATCTTATCACCCACATGCAGCAGGTAGTGAGCATGTTTGGCACTACATACTTCTGTAAACAGTTGTCCTCAAAAATGAAGCATGCCAAGAGTATGCTGCATTGGCAACTGTCAAATCATGACTTGTCTGATGTGCTTCTTCTGTTAATCTTTTTATTTAAACCTGATATGAAATCATAAGATCTACCATTAATAAATCATAATTGTTACCTTGTGAATTTAGCTGTTTTTTCTTTTTTGTTCTTTTAAGATTGTGATACCTGGTTTGCTTGAGTTTTGCATTGTGGCCCTTGGGTAGAAAAGATTGGGGCCCCTGATGAAGCATCTGTATGTGTGTATGGTAGGGTGCTTAGGCTTTATTTATCTAGCCTTTCCTTAAAGTGATGAACAATAAAGCTAGATATGCAGATAGAATAGTATTGGTAGATTGTTAAGTGATTTGTTATCACAGGTTAATTCAGAAAATATTATCTCAAGTTAATGCAGATATTGCAATCTTACGTTAAAGTAGAAAATGTTATCTAATGTTGATTCAGAAAATGTAGAACGTTGTTTAAGTTTATTATCTTTTATTTCTTTCTGATAAATTCTCTCATTTTGAAATTGTCAAAAAAATACCATGACAAAATGAAGATGATAAAATATAATAAGTAAAGTTGGTGACCTTAGTCAAGGGTGACCTGAAGGCTCCTTTTTCAATAGCTACTACACCAAGGTGTAGGGGAGGGAGCTACTCCATTCCCTGGATTGCTCCAATTTATGCTTGATCCTTACCTTATAGTGCTGAATGCTAAACAAGGTGACATCAAGTACCATTTTGTGAGTCTTTGGTATGAAACCTGGGTCTCCCAGACCATGAACACTCTACTTGTTAAGCCAATGGTAAAATATATACAACAATAAATTTACTGAATCTTTGAACTTCAGGCAACTGAATCTTGTGTTACCTACAGCTCATCAATTATGAACTGTTATGTGTATAAATCACATTTTTCTTTGTCCAGCCATTTTTATTTTAATTGCTATAGTCTTTCTTTGTTAGATGTTCTTTTCTATAAAGAATAATTGGACTTCAACAATAATTGATCAACAGAATTCAATCAAGTCACTGATTGTCATTAATCATGATTCACTAGGCAACTTGATATTTTCATGTTGCATTATTAGGCAGGGTATAACTGTGCTAGAATTACCAGAAATAGCTCTTGAAAACACTGTGATTCCAGCTAATTACTGACAAACAAAATCTTTAGAATAGTAATAAATTTGTACAGTGTTGCTCACAGTCAGTGCAAATCATACACTCATACATATGTAAACATAGGTCTTTGCATTATAATTATTTCTTAGATTAGTCTTTTTTATTTATTTATTTGTTTCTTTTTATCTCAAAACTAAGATCATCATTTTCTTTCAGTTAAATGAGCTGGATTCAAAATAAAGAATAAGCCCCTGAGTAGATTTGAACTTGCGTCCCTTATCTTTGGAAGTTTGTCTTTCTTGGATTAAAGCTCTTTCCAATTTGGCTATGAAGATTTCATCATCATCATCATCATCATCATGTTGCACCATCAGCATGGATATCCCTGACCCTCTCCCACCACTCTTCTTTATTGTCACTTTCGGTTGGTCTTCAAGGCTATATCCTATATTGACACAGAGCTGTTGTATGTAGGTTATAGCTAGTCGTCCTGCTATATGAAGGGGTCCATAGGAGTACGTCACTTATGAGTTCGTCCCTTCTTCTCCAGCTGTGTCTAACATGTCTGGTTCGTCACACTTGGATAGTTTTCATGATGGGTGGTAAGTGGTCATACAGCTGCTGCTTTGTGGGGTGTTGCCTCCAGGACTTGTTCAATATTACTTGCAGCATTCTTGTTTAGTTGCCATCAAGCTTTTTCTCCATACATTTAGTTAGTGTCCACATAGTGCATCTATACAGCAGTATTGACATGACTGCTGCTTGGGAAAAACTGTGTTTTATTTTATCGGTCAGGTCTGACTTCCATAAGACTGATAGCCTATCAATAGCTGCCCTTGCTTTTGTTAGTCACATGTTGATGTCTGTCTTGGTTGATGAGATACTGCTTCCTAGATAGGTGAACTTGTCTACTAGTTTCAGAGAGCCACCGTTTTCTGTGGAGATGTTGCCTCTTTGATTAAAGCACATATATTCCGTCTTGTGTGCATTGACAAGGAGACCTATGCCTGCAGCTGCTCATTCCAGACTATGTAGCAGGGTTTCAGCCAGGGCAGGTGTATTTGCCAGAAGTGCTATATCTTTGGCGGAGTCTGCGTTGGTAATTGTTTGTGCGAGGTACCTTCTGCTTCTTTCCTTTGTTAACTTGAAACCGTTTTCTTTCATTTTATCAATAGACGTTCTAAGGATGTAGTCTAGAAAGATGATAAAGAGGTATGGGGCTAACATGTCTCATCACAGCACACTTACTACAATGTTGAAATAGTCTGTGTCTCCATCCGGGGAGTGGACTTTTACTTTCATGTTTCTATATAGCATCATTATGGCTTTGGGTAGGCCGTAGGTGAGTAGTATTTGCTCCATCTTTTCTCTGTGTATGGAGTCAAAGGCCTTGGCAAAGTCAACAAATGATATTATTGCCTCTAGTTTTTTTGCTAGTACACCTTCAAGAATTCAACAAATAGTCAAAATTTATGATGTCATTGATCTATTTCTCTGAAAGCCATTTTGGTTCTTCCTAAGTATGTTCTCAATTTTGGGTTCTATGCAGTTGCATAGTAGAGCATTGTATATCTTGGCTGCTATGGATGTAAGGGTTATACCTTTATTTCTTAGCTAATCTGAGGTCGCCCTTTTTAGGGAAGTCTGTCTATTGTGTTTTGATTATATACTGCATTACAGTGTCAGAGCAGTATGATGTCAAATTGCCTGGTCTTCCATACTTCTGGGGGTATTTCATCAAGCCCTGCTGCTTTTCTATTTTTAATTGTTCTTAGTACTGAGTCGAGTTCTTCTTGAATAAACTGTCCTAGTTTGATGTCTATAAACAATTAGACAACATGAAGATTTAGCCAGTTGGAATAACTCACATCAGCCATATAGTTATAGTCTCAGACTTTTTCAATTGTTATACTGCCATCTTTTTTCTTGCCTTTTTAAAATATAATCTCTGTTAAAACAATCATTAAATAATGTTGTGCTACAATTAACAAAGGTAAAATCAAGTATTTTACATTAGTTTTTTTAATTGTTTTTATGAAAGTAGAAATCAAATTGGTAATGAATATACAATTATCCTTTCTTGTTTTTTTTATCCAGGTGAGTCAAAAGTTTTGCAATATTTTGGAATGTCTTAGTTTGCAGTGCATATATCATAAGACCAAGGCAATTCAAGCTGTGGTTGGTACCTACAGTGATTGGTAGTATCATGGTAGTTGGTGTGCATTGCTTTACTCTCTGTGTAATTTGAAAGTTGTACAGATGAACATGCAATTGTGAATTGAATACCCACAACCAGAAATTCTAGCAAACACCTGCATGCATCATACAGAAACACTGGACAGCTGTTTCAACCTTATTAGGTCTCATCAGCAGTGTATACTGTGATCTCCACCACTGGAGATTGAACCAGCGACCACAGAATGCAGAGCTGAAACTCTACCACTGAGTCACCAATCCACATCGCACGTAAGTGATGTCAAATTAACTAGTCATGGTAATTGTGTGGCCAATCAACCTAAATGTGTCTTGCAAGTTACATCTGATGAGGCCTAATAAGGTTGAAACAGCTGTTCAGTGTTTCTGTATGTCGTGTGCAAATGTTCGCTGGATTTTCTGGTTGTGGTCATTCAATTCACAACATAATTTCTCTACTTAAAAAAGAAAAATACATGTTTATATCCTTGCCCTTGGGGTTATAATAATTACGCTGATGTGTATTTCCAATCCTCTTGGGAAGATGTGGCCCTGAAGGTGACCATGTTCTCTATAAAGAGTACGGATGTAACTTGCAAGGCACATTTAGGTTGATTGGCCGTATAATTACCATGACTTGTTAATTTGGCATTGCTTGTATGCAACGTGGACCAGTGGCTCTATGGTAGAGTGTCGGCTCTACATTTTGTGGTTGCTGGTTTGATCTCCAGTGGTGCAGATCACGGTATACACTGCTGATGAGGCTTAATAAGTTTGAAACAACTGTCCAGTGGTTCTGTACGTTGCACGCAAGTGTTTGCCAGAATTTCCGGTCATAGTAAGTCAGTTTACAAATGTGTTTGTATCTGAAAGTATTAGATTGTTTTGAAAATAATATCTGGTTTTATTTCACATTTATGAAAAATCAACCATTATTTTCCAAAAAATCCAATAGATGATTTTTGCTATGTAAAAAAACAAAACAAATGCAATATATGCAATGGTGGTTTCAGAAACCTGATACATATATATATATATATATATATATATACACACACACACACATATATATATATATATATATATATATATATATATATAAACACACACACACACACACACATATATATATATATATATATATATATATATATATATATATATATATATATACATGAATGTTATTGAAAAAGTTCTAAGTCTCGTGTGCTCTCTGCTTAGAATCAAAATGTTCTTCCACAGAGCTTCTGTTTAGGATCAGTATTTAGTATATCTAGTCATAAAAATCAGAAGAAATATATTTTTTTGAAAATTTAAATCAATCATCTATATATTTATATAAATGTTTTTTTTTGTTTTTTTTTAATCTTTATTTGCTTTCAAGAAAGTGTTAAATTTTATATTCTTCTAAATAATAACTGGTTTCATTTGTACATCTTGTTTTTTAATTTTAAAAATAACCATGGGATTTTCTTTGATACAGATACTATACTCTGATAATTACCACAATCCTATTTCATGTAAATATTTCTATCACTTTTGAACTGTGCTAGTGTGTATGTGAACTCATTATAAATGCAAAAAATATATTCATTGGCATAATTTCCGCAAGTCATCTTCTGCATTACTGCATAAAATCAAGCACATATATGTTTTGCCAAAAAAAAAAAAAAAATGAATAAATATGCACAAGTCTTTATTTTCTTTTTGCCTCCAAAACAATTAAGTGGTTGATCTTAAGCAGTCATGTAGAACATGACTTGCAGAAATTATTCCTATGTATGTTTCTTTTGTATGTATAATATCTGTGTGTGTGTATATATATATATATATATATATATATATATATATATATATATATACTACAACTAAAATGTTTGGGGATACCCTGCATTTCTTTTAAAAAACAACCTTAAAATGAGATGTAATAATATTTTTTAAAGTAAAAGATGAAATTTCAGTATTTGCTTTTATTTTCTATTTTTCTGACATACACTCTCTTCTTACTACCCCAAAATTCAAATTTGTACTCACCAGTCCAAAACACATTTTGCTGAATTATGAATAATTTGTATGAGAAACATTGTTTTGTTTTCACCATTAACACCTCAGATTTGAGATTATCAAAATATTCAACTAAATTAAATATCAATCCAGGTTCTAAATGATAACTCAGCACTGACTGACATTGTAAAACTTGTTGTTTACAAGGAACATTCATTTTGACCAAAATACAGATGTTTCTGTAGAAAGAAATAAAGATTGTGCCACTACAACAGTATTTTCATGTTTTTTTTTAAATTCATTTTTTAAATTTTGAAGTTATTTGTACAAAATGATCAAATCAAAACAGCTAATTGTGAGGCAAAGGCAAAAATCTACTCTTAAAGATAAGTTATCAAGAAGTTGAAGATTTGTTGAAATGAGGTGCAATATTTGTTACAAATGCAGTTAGAAACTGGTACAAATATTAACAGAAAAAAAGCTGGAGTACCAAAAATGACAACTGCTGCCGAAGTTAAACACTTGATTATTAAGAGGAAAAGACATGAAAGGAAAACTGTACCAGGTTTAACAGTTGAACTTAATTCCTCTCGACAGCAACCAGTGTCGCTCTCAACTGTGAAAAATTGATTTTGATCAGTGGGGGCTCAGGTGATGTGAAGCCATCAAGAAACCGTTTATGGTAGGTGAATAAGCAGAAAAAAACTTTGGTGCAATAGATATAAGAACTGTACAATAGAAGAGTGTCAAAATGTATTGTGGACAGAAGAGTTCAAATTTGAACACTGTTGTGAGAGGAGAATGTATGTGAGAAAAAAGATTGGAGAAAGACTGACTAATGCATGTGTGGTTCCAACAGTTAAGCATGGTGTTGAGCCTGTTATGGTGTTAGAGTGGTTTGAGAGAGAGTGAGGGCTGGAGATTTGCTTCCAGTAATTGCAAACATCACAGGATATAATAAGTTTTCCTTCTTACTATGATACTCTTCTTACTGGAGTGACTGTGCTTTCCTATTGACATCACCATGTTCCTCTGCAAGATCACAATCCTCTTTTGCCATACAATCATTCTGCTGACATTCAGAGTTATTGCTAAGATTTGTTATCAGGGTTCACTCCCCTAGATCTGTTGTGTTTTGAATTCAGTTTTTCCTTCTCCTGACTGGTTGCCCTACCAAAATTAGAAAGCCTAGTTTGTACTTAAGAGAGCAAAATGTCTTTCGTTGATGCTAGTGAATCCTTTAAAAGATTTGAAAAATAATGGTTTTCCATTTTAAAATTTAGATTTAAAAAAATATCTATCTATCAAAATAATTCTTTAGGATTGCTCAATTTATATATATATATATATATATATATATATATATATATATATATTCATGAGTGCATCTATCAATGTTAACATTTAGCAATAAATGAAAATGTATGCCAGAACATTTTTGTCTCTGAATATTGATACTTAATATGTATGTGAATGGTTATCTATCTATCTATCTACATGCATGTTTGCAATGAGAATGCTGGTGTCTTGTTGTCTTGGAACTATTCACTATTTAAAAAAAATGATGAAACTTAATCTGTCAAAAGTTACTTTGTCTGAACCTTGAACAGACAATAAGCCATAAAGAGGGTTGAATTTTCACTCAGCACATTACAAACAATCTTGGTTAAAATATTCAACCTCATTTTTTTTAAAATCACAAAACATAGAAAAGGAACAAGTAGAAAGAAAAGGAAAGGATTTCGATGGGACAGATAAAAAAATACTTAAAAGATTAATAACAACAGAAAGAGAAAAAAATATCTTTTTGCTTGTTATCCAGACTAATGATACTGTATTAGACTATATTAAATCTAAATCATTCCACAGAATTGTATTTGCATGTTAGGTTTTTGATATATATATATATATATATATATATATATATATATATATTGATTTTATATTATATGTATTTATGCAACCCCTCCACCATGAGCAGGATGAGAAATGTGGTCAATTTTTTTAAAGTGGAGTACAGCTTGTTTGAATTCAGAGCTTTCCTTCTCCTATACTAGTTGCCTAACCAAGGCTAAGGAACCCAGTCTGTCCGACTATTTACTAATAGCTAGTGGAAGAGCAGATAGATTCATGCCTGTGCCAAAGGTATTATCATGAAGTGAAGTGGAAACAGCCTCATCTATGATTTGAACCCAGGTTGCTGATTTCATTACTTATGATGTTAACCACTACATTACAAGAGTCTCCTATTTTATTATTTATTGATATTTCATTCGTATATAGCATGATTATGTTCAAAGTAAATATTATGTTCAAAGTAAATATTATATTAATTATGTATTAGTACTCTATAAGGTATATTTATGTTCAAATCAAGAAATATTTTTGTAAAAATCATGTTCAAGAAAAATCTAGAGACAATGGATATAACTGAAATATAAAATATGTATTTTATTTTGAATATCATCAGAAATAATTTATACACTTGTGCGTGGAAATGGTTTCCTATTGCAGAAACTTGCAGTTATCATATTTTCATTTCACATTTGTCCTCATGGATCTGGATCTTTTCATTATGCTCATAAGGCACTTGGTTATATTAGGGGAAAAACCAAAACAAGAATTCCAAAGTCCTTTCCAAGAGATTTCTATGGTCCTATTCTTTGATATGCTATAAGACTATCATTTATTAGATTAAGATAGTTTTCAGTTGTATGAAACCCACATCAAACACAAATAGATCTGCCACCTGAACAAGTAGATTCAGTTTATTTTTAAACTTGCGATTAAACATCTATTCTCTGATCTAAGGTCCAATAAAAATACTATCATTTAATTTTATATCACTTTCTATTGTGCCAAAATTTGCTTTGAGATACTTGAATCCACAACTATTATGTACCATTGGTTTTACAAAATCCTTTATAAGACCACATCTGATGTTAAAGGGTAGAAAAAAAGACAAATAGAAAGAAGACCTCTGATTGTTTGATCAGTAGCATTTGCTGTTCAAAGTCCTGGTATGCTAGAAAAATTTTGAGTATGAATTTGGAATCAGCATACCTGATTTAGTTTAAATTTCATGCTGTTACCCCAGTAGAAAAAACATGGTTGTCCAACATTATCAATTTACTTAAATGAATTTTGATAATTTTAATTGGCAGTTTTACAATTTAGCCTTGAATTATTAAAGAATTTAGGTATCATTAACACAGAAAAAAAAGTAAAAAAAGAAAGAAAAGAATTATATCATATCATTTCAAAATTTGAATCTGGCTTGATTCATTTAGAAATTAATTTTTAAAAATTAGCAGAGTTCTTACTTTTAAGAACTTTACAAATGCAAAATATTTCAGTTTTTAATATAGAAAATTGAGAATGTTGTGAGAGAATATGAAAATAAAGAAATGAACTAAAAAATGATAAAAAAAGGTTGAATTTAAGCAGTAATTGAAAAGAGAACAAAATGACCCGTTCACTTAATGAAAATGTTGAAAAAAAGAAAAAAATGCTCAAAGAAAAAATCATTAAAGAATGATTCAAGGTTGCAACAAAAATAGATGGGAAAATGATGGAAATTTTATCAAATAAAATAACTAAAATAAAACATTTAGAAATTAATTTTTTCAAGTGGAAATAATGAAAAGCAAATCCAAATGATAAGACTGTAAAGTTTTATCCTTTTTAATGCATTACACTGTAAAGATTATATTAAAAGATTTGTGGAATATTTTAATAAAGTTTTATCTTCCCAATTAGATATTGATTAAAGATGAAATGTTTAGAAAGATATGTTTAATATATAAATTGGTCAATAAATTTTCAAATGGCAAAATAACATTTTAACATCACAACTTGTGTCATATCAGTGAATTCAAATAAAAAAATGTCACAGGTAAAAATGTTCCCCTCCAAAAAAAACGAACCTTAAACCAAGTGTTTACATAATAAATCTCTTACATCTCACTTGAATTAAAAACATATTTCTCAGTAAAACTTAGCCCTAACCCTAACTGGTCATCATAAATTAATTGTGAATTTTTTTCTTAACTAAAATTGTGATTTCTTTATTGGGATTTTATTACTGGCCTGGCTTATCTCTTTGGTACTCAAAGTGAGGGAAAAAAGTGTGGTCTGGCATTTTGTGTACAACATTTACAGGCAATGAGATGCTGCAGTTGTAATCAATCTGAAAATTCAAACTGCTTCAATTGGTGCTAAAAAAAAAGGATTGTTTCTTTTCTGTTTTGAATCAATTTAAGTAAACCAATCACCTATATTGTAGTCTATATCTGATATTGGCTTCATTGTTTACAATGAAAGGGGATTTTAAGTGATTTAAGTGGGGAAAAATTTGTATACGTCAGTCATCTTTTGCTTCTTTTTCTTATATTTTTGTGAACTCAAGTCTGTTTATTTGAACTGTAGATATTCATCCAGTCTGCCCCTTGCTTCGTCTTGGAAATAATCAGGCAAAAAGTAAGGCTTTTGGTAAAGGTCATGTGACAACAGATGAAGTAGAGAGAGATGAAAAAAGTGGATGAGTGAATGAGATAAAAAAAGGTGGGGGAAAAGAAGTGATGTATAATTCCTCAGTCTGTAGTTTGTCTAACCTTGACACAGTCAGAATATCTATCACTATATATATATATATATATATATATATATTAGTCTGTTTATATATATCTATTGATCAGTCTGTTCATATCTCTCTATCTATCTTCATATCTCTCAGTCTTTTTCCATTTTACTGGCTAGATATCTTTTTTCTTTAAATAATACCATGTGTTTTCAATCATTTCTGTCATTACACAATACTGAAAAAAAATTGTTTTTATTTGAAAAATATAGTTAACTTTCTTGTCTTATTCTTACCCCTTTTTATATCAATTAATTCTTTCTAACATCTTTTTTTATTTTAATTTTTGCTTCATTCATTTTTCTTGTACTTATGTAATATTTACCTCCTATTTTCTCTCCTCCTTATCTTCTCTCACACAAATTTTCTTAAAATATCCTCTCTTATCCACCTTTCATTTCTACTTTTTTTTCTTTTCAACATATTTTTTTAAAAATCTTTTCCTCATTTTCTTTTCTAAGCTTTCCTTCATTTCCAACATTTTACTCATTTTTTTCTGATTCTCATAACTCAACTATCTTTCTGCTTCTTCGTTTTTCTTTGAAGTTTTTTTCATTTTCAATTTGATACTATCATTCTCCTTTTTCCTATCAAGTTATTTATTTATTTATTTTTTCAATTCCCTTTTTTTATGTCTCTTTAATTTTCTACATTTTTCTTCTTCGAATTTGTATCTGTCTTGGGTTTGACAATAAACTATCTTATGGTAAAGTTCCAGTTTTGGATATCTGGGGAGTGTGTCGTTGTTATTACTCTCGCTCTGACCGGGAGTGTTAGTTCTTGTTAGGGTCCCATCTAAGGGTCAAATAGATCTATTTAAAAATTATTAGTATTAGATAGGAATACTTGATATCATATAACCATGTGCAAAAAAAAAACTCTTAAAAAAACTAAAAATGTAAATATAAATGTACAATGTATGCAATTCTCTAACCTTTTGCCATTAAATAACATCGGGCAGGTTGCTCATGCTGTTAAAATCAATCACTTATTATTCCAAATACTCATCAGATTCTTATTCTATATTTTGAATTTTCTTTGAGTTCTTTATTTCTTTCATTTAATTTTTCTCTATTTTTTCTTTTTCTTTTTCCATAATTTTTAGTTTCTATATTTTATAGATTTTGCCTTTTTTATTTTCTCTCTTTTCTGACTCTTTTAACTTTATTCTTTGCTTTTTAATCAATTTATTCTCTCTACCTGTTAAATTTTCCTCTTATAAAAGTATAAAAAGAAAAGTAGAACAAGTTATCCACAAAGTAAGATTTATACGCCATGTTTCAGAAAAATTGATATAATTTCCTCATCTAATTTCACCAATTCTCTTTTAAGTTATAAGATTACAAAATGATATCCATTTTTCTGAAATATCCTGTACATCTCAAATGATGTCAAATTGAAACACTCTGTATTTGATAGAATATGTATTTTCATAGTTTGAAACCTAGTAAAAAATGTACAAAAAGTTTATGTAAGTAATAATAAAAAAAGATTTAAAAAGTTAAGGAAAATAAATTTAGAAACATTTTTTTTCTTTTTTAGGAATATTTTCTTTCATATCTATAAAATTATTGCTTTCATCAACACTATTACAATTTGTTTATTTTATGAAGGAAAATTGCTCTAAAGTAAATCAAAGTTCTTTTCCTACCTCACTCCCTTGATTTCATTTCTTTCTTGTTTGGCAGAGAATCATCTTTTTTTTTTTATAATCACATGGTAATTTTAAGAGGGAAATATTTGGATTTAATATTTTTGAAACATCAGTATTTTTTTTCAGAATGAAATAATGATTAAAAAAACTTGTTGAAGTACTTTCCTATTCCAGTTAAGAGATCAAGACTTGGGTCACAGTTAATTATAATGACAATGAAATCTTAGAAACTATAGGTATTAATCTTGATCCTCACTGTATTCTTCAAAGATGTAGCTTTGAGCCAGACTTACTAAAAAGACCTTAAATAAAAAAATTAAAAAAAACACTTTTTAATTGAGTATGAAAACATATATATTATTATTAAGTTGTAAACTAGACTTGAAATGGATTTATTTTCTATGTTTATACTTTATATTATACTTTAATACCATTATGCTAACAATGATACAATGTATTGTTTTTGGCTATTTTAATATAATATGCATACAAAAATTAGATCATAATGTATATAGTCAAATTAATGATGGGTTTGGGTATTTCTCTATTTCAAACATTTTGAAAATCCAGATTTTCCCAATTTCAGTGAATATTATCTGTTTTCCAATTTAAGATAAGATTTGTCTTCAATTCAGTCATTTCAAAATGGCACAGCTGGTGATAATGACAAGAAAATGTTTCCAGGAGGTGTATTGGTTAGCAAGCTAGACTAGCAAATCTTCATGAATTCATTCAAACCTCATTAGGTACCCCATTCATATGGCCTTGTGCCACATCTAAGCAAAAAATTTAGTAAATTACGACTAGATGATATTTCCTTTATGTTGAAATATTACAAATGTTAATTGTTATAAAAGATAAATCCATATAACAGAAAAGAGGTTTACCAATTTTAATCGATTTGTAAAAGATTTCCAGGAATTTTGTAGAGAAATATTTTGATTTTAATTCTGTTACTCTTAAGAGATTAATTGATTTAAATATTTTTTTTGTTCCAAATTGTTAATTATCATTATTATTATTATTATTTGCTGGTGATGGCTCCTTGGGCATTTTCCTTTTCTCGCCATCTCACATCAACCTTAGGGAAAAAAAAAGAATAATTATGCACAATAAATTTTATTGTCCAATATCGTACTATTTGGTCTTCTAGAGAGGACAGACAAACAAACCCTTTTTAATATAGATAACATAAACAATGCAAAAAGCATTGACTACAGAAGAGATACAACATAGAAAAATATCCAGACTTAAAACAGCTTATAAATGAGTAGCTTTTCTGCAAGTTTATAATAAAATGATTTTCTATAATGAACATGTGCAGTTCATTAAATTCAACTTGGCGTGGTAGTACTGGAAATTGTCCAGGTGTTAAAATCCAGGTGTCATTTTCATAACGAGATTATGCTGGGAACACACTAAATAACACATAATCTTTCAGAAGGTGGATCATTATGCATTCTGCAAGAAAAATTCGTTTTTAAGGTCTATTTACAATGAAGTAAAATAGATGTTTCTACTAAACATTTGAAAACAATTATTCTTAACTTTAAAAATATCTTTTGGAGTGCAAAAATATCCCAAAATTAAACATTTAAAAATTTGCTTATAGGTAATATTTGATTAAAAAACAAGAGTCATTTTGTTAATATTTCAATATTTATTTACATCATTCTCAGACTCTTTATTTGATTTAGATATGAGCAAAAATAATCAATAGACTTAAAAGGAATCAAAGTAATGGCTATAATTACCAAAAACCTATGAAATTAAATGGGAAAAGTAAAAGTCACAAATAATATTCATCAAATGATGTTAAGTGTCAATGAATATTATTTGTTTGTTAAATGTTGATGAATATTATTTATTGAGTATTTGTAAAGTTTGATTAAATATAAATATATATAATTATTAAGTATTGGTAAATATTTGTTTGTTAAATATTGATAAAATATCATTAAAGTATAAATAAATGTCATTTATGTATAGATAAATTCTATTTGCCAGTTAAGAATTGATAAAAAATTATTTAAGTATTAATAAATCACAAACATTTTTGGTCATTTATGAGTTAGGTATTAAGTATCTATAAAAATGTTTTCCCAGTCATTGTCCGATCTGTCATTATTCCATAAGTTGTTCAGACTAATATACTTGTCCACACTGATTTTCTTATTATGTTTTGGTTGATATATCTGTTGTTTTCCTGAAATTCTGAGATAAGTTAAATTAATCTAAATGTTGTTCAGAATTATATCTTCCTCTATTCTCAAAACATTATGGAATAAGAACACAATAAATTTATATCATTTGATATAGAAAAAAAAAATCATTAATTGCAGATTTAAGTCATGGTTTATTCATTGAGAATATATATCTACTTGATATGCTATAAAAAAAAAGTTCTTTGCTATATTACTAAACTTCTTTCTGCGGGCTGAGGAGTAGATGAAGGCCCCGTCCTCAGTTTCATGAGGACAGCCCCTCAGGCTGCACCACCCTCATGTACTTAGTGTCAGGGGTTAATCTCTGATGCCTGATGTGCTTTTAAAAAGGAAATCCTGAAGAAATTGGCCAATTTTTATCACAGATTCCATGTATATATTTGGTGTTGCATGATTAAAAAAAAAGCCTTATATCACATCCAACTACCATTAGATGGTACATAAATATTCTCTTTTAATTTAATTCAGGGCAAAAAAAAAAAAATCAAGAAAATGTTACTGGTAGTTAGATATTAGTTGTGATAAGAACATCTTCATCTTGGCCTTGTTATTATTTACTGTGGCAGGGGATTTTTTTTACCCTATCTCATAGAATCATAGATGAATTTATGATTAGTCAGAAAAATCATGACAGCAGTCATTTTTTTAAAAGTGTTGTATATATCTATCTAACATTTCAACTACAAGCAAAATGTGACCCTAGGTCAATTTCTAAGGAGAGTACAACTGATTTGAATTCAGAGTTTTCCTTCTCCTAAACGGGTTGTCATACCAAGATTAAAAAGTCCAGTCTGTTCTATTATTTACCCAAAGTTGAAGGGGGAATAGTTGGATTCATACCTTTCCTAAGGTTATTATCATGATGTGAAATGGAAACAGCCTTATAAAGAGTTTGAACTCTGGTCACTGAGTACATTTCCTGTAATGATAACTGTTGCACTATAAATGCCTGTGTCCAGAATCAGTTGTGTAAACATAAACAAATATCAAATTAAGCTGTTTGGAAAATAATGTGTAATCTTATATTTAACTGTTTAATAAAACCATCCTTTATTTTCCAAACAAACTTATATATATAATTTTTTTCTTGGTCCATTACAATACTTGGGGAGTAATAGGCCTTATTTTGCTGTGCTGGCCCATTATATATCAGCAAGAGATTTGAATTTAGATTTTTTCTTCTTTCTGACCAGTTGTCCTACCAAGAGTAGAGAATGTAGTCTACCTTACTATTTTAATTTATAGAAATGATGAATCCAGAAATTTACCAAAGGGTAAAGCTCTGACTCTTTGGGTAGAATTTGAACTCAATTTGTTAATTCCATTTTCAGGGCTGAAAACTTATATTATGCATCCTCATCCATATATATATATATATATATATATATAAGAAAAATGGTGTTGGATGAAATTCATCATCTTGAGGAAGTTAGGCGTTTTGCTACAGCTGTAGGACAAAGGAAACAGGAGGCATGGACCAAATGGAAGAGTGCAAAAGACAGAGCCGTCACATGGAGCGACCTCAAGCACATGGAACCAAAGTAATTAAGTTTCCTCATAAAAGCAGTCTACGACGTCTTACCAACACTAGTCAACCTTCATACTTGGGGGTTAACTACATCCGACCGATGCAGAGCATGTGGAAAAACTGCGAGCCTCAAACATATTCTCACTGGATGTGAGTACGCTCTAAGAAGCTATACTCAGAGACATAATGAAGTCCTGGAGATTTTTGTTGAGGTTTCGAAAACATGTTGCCAATAAAGCTCTAAATATTTTCAACAACAGAGCAATTCAGTTCTTTAAAAAAGAAAATATTTTGAAACTTGCACATAAAAATATGCTTAAACCATCATTGCTTGAGGGCTGCACAGACTGGCACATTGCAACCAATTTAAAACATAACTTCACATTTCCAACTGAAATAGCATTAGTGACAAAGTGTCCAGATATTGTTATTTGGTCTGTTAAAGCAAAAAAGTTTTCGTTATTAACAGTCCCTTTTGAAAAAAAATTTTGACTGGGCACATCAGCGTAAGTTGGAAAAATATGAGGATCTGCGAGAACAATGTGTCAGAAATGGCTGGATAACAAATGTATTTCCTATCGAAGTCAGATGCAGAGGCTTCATTGCCAACTCAATCTCCGTTTTTTTAACTAATCTTAGACTTTCTCCATAAGATAGGAGGAAATACATGGAAAAGATCCAAGATAAGGCTCTAACTGCATCAGTGTGGATATGGCAGTCCCATAGAGTGACAACAATCTGACAAAGTCTGGTGGTGTCGTGAGATACTGCTGGGGTGCTCTGGGCTAGTGGTAATGATGCTTCGACCCTGAAACCATGCCTGAACCCAGAGTCATCATCTGATGAAGGCTTTGTTAGAATAACTGATGTTTGTACAACAGCAGTGCTGCTGTTGTACAAACATCAATCCTTCTATGATACCTAGATGAACAAAAATAAGTATACTATGTTATTTATTTTTTATTGTTTTTAATGACTTTTGATTTTTGGTCATTGTCTTAAAAATAGGATTTGGGGAAAGGTTTTGTAGAACGAAAAGGTTTTGTGGAAAAAATTTTTTTTTCAAAAGCTTTAAAAAATGTTTTAAAAGGAGTTGATATGTTATAAGAGAAGTGATGAAAAATGAAATGTTAACATAGCATATTCATTTGTTGAAGGAAAATTATTTTCTGGTATCAAAGTGGTCAACAAACTTTGATAATTCGATATTCAAAGACTCTTTTAGGGCATTACTTCTGAATATGGTTTGATTATATCTCAGTCAGATTACCAGAAAAGCCCAGAATATGATTCTATGTTTAACAAATGATTGGTCAAGAGTGAAATTTTCTTTTTTTTCTAGTTTTTATCATCTCCAAGAGCCACACCTGTAAATTCAGAAATATTTAGTACTTTATCAATAAGTGAGTTAATTTTATGTAATCTAAACACCGTGGTCATAAAGTACACTGTACAAACTCTTCTGAGAAACTATTTTAATAATATATTAACGCCCTGAAAGTGACACCAAGCCACAGGGCAAGAAAGATGATATAACTTTAAGGAATTCCAGTTCACAGTACAAGGGCAAGAGATATAAAAAAATCAGAATTATTCACTTATTTATAAAAAACGTTGCGACTTATATATATATATATATATATATAATGGCATTCTATATGCCATGCTATGTGTACATACACAATGGGTGTTAAAAGTATTGAAAACTGAAGCTGTATTTACCAAGACAGAAATGAATGATAAATAAAAAATATTTCCAAAATATTCCCTTTGGCATTCAGCACACTTATTCCAGTGAGTTTTCCATTGGTCAATGCTCCTCTTTTGGTATGATGTATAATTTTGCCATTGTATTTTTTTAATATCCTCTACATCCTTAAATCTTAGTTTTGTGAATAATTTTCAGTTTAAGACTTGTCTTCTTGTGAAAATTTTGGAAAATTCCATCCATGCTGTCATTTTTCTGTTCTCTTGCAGAAATTTAATGCACTTATTGGGTCTTACTCTAGATCTTAAGATTAATCTAGAAATGATTTTTGATATATTGCAATTTATCATCATCTTCTCCCTACTTCCTCTTATGAAATGCAGCCATTTATTTCAGCCAAGGAATATTCAGAATTTATTTATTCTTCTTGGTTCATTTTACTCACATTTAATCATAATATTTTTTCAAATACATTAATTTATTTTAGCTTTTATCCTGCTCTACTGGCTAGTGTTTGAGCACTTTTCTCGATATAAGAAAATGTCTTTAAAATGATTGGTCAGTTGGTTTGTTGGGTTTTATGGCATATCAACACATCAACCTTGGTAATGTCAAATCCTGTTTAAATGAATATAAATACACATGATTTATAAACAAGAAAATTGGTTTGGTTTGGCTTCCGTTTTGTTGATAACATTTTTAAATGAGCTTGAGTTCATTTTTTTTGCACACAGTTTAATGGTTTCAAGTATTTCCATCTAACACAAATTATTTTATTTACTATTAATTTTTGTTTGCACACAAATTTCAAGTATTGCTATGTAACAGTAACAATTTAACATCAGTTATTCATTTGCACACATTTAAATGGATGTACATATGATTTGTAAGTGAATAGTTTGTTGGTTATTTCATTTCAAATGAGAATTAATTTGAGTGCATACTTGTATTGCAATAGTTTCAACATGGTTAAATGGTTTCAATTATTCCTATCAAACACTAATAATTCTATTCAATTTTAATCTTGTTTGCAAATGGGGAAGTGGTTACAAGTACTGCTATTCGACACTAATTATTCTATCTATTCATTTGCACACAGTTAATAGTTCCAAATATTACTCTGTAATACCAATAATTCAATTTAGGCACCCAGTTAAAGAGTTTCAAGTTTTGCTGTTTAACACTAATTTTTTTATACAACATTACTTATTTGTTTGCGCTCAGTTAAATGGTTCCACGTATTGCTATGTATCACTAACAATTCAATTAAACATAAGTCATTTGTTTACACACAGTTAAAAGATAAAACAGTTCTATTTCAAACAATTCAATTTAGCATGTCATTTGTTTGCATACAGTTTAAATGTCAATCAGTTCTATTTAACCCATTGTTAGGACCCTATCAGATGATACCACTCTAGGCCAGAGTGAACTTGGGAGCAATGGCAATAAAAGGGAACTCTGTGTTCAAATCTCCAAGGCTGGAACCTCACCATCGGATAGTTTACAGTCATATTCAGGACACACTCATTAGGGAGAGGTTTTAACCCCTCTGCAGCCCAATTTTTAAAATGATTTTTTCATTCACCAATCTATCTATCTATCTATCTATCTATCTATCTATCTATAATCAGTTGTACAACCTTGTTTCACACCTGAATAGTAAGAAATTCTATTGTTATGGTAAAATGAAGCATTTCCCAACCTATAGCAAATGTATGTAAATATGTTATTTAGTTTTTTTAAAATATATCACTAATTTTTGTCACAAGTGAAGACGAGGTAGACTACATTACTTAATCTTCATCTCATTTTTATTTTATCAATTTTTTCTCCCGTCTCTCAAAATAACTTTTTATATTTACATTTTACCTGTATCCCTTTGCTTCTTTTTCAATTCATTTTTCCTTCAATCTTATTCATTGTTTGTTTTTAGCAATTTGAAAAGATTTCTGTCTATCACCATTCTATAAACAGGCTAATAATAATTTTTATGCAGGGGTTCCTTGTGACATGAAAACCATTTAATAACAGCTGGCACCATGAGTGTACCAGATTAAGCAAAGATTAGTAAATAACAACACAAAGACAATTAACTATATATATATATATATATATATATATATATATATATATATATATATATATATATATATATATATATATATGAGGATCATTAAATAAGTTTCCAGACTTTTTTTGTATGGGCACTTTTATTGATAGTACACACATGAAACTTTAGTCCCCTTCAAAGTAATCTCCTAAGGCTGCAATGCACTTCTTGTACCGTTTCAACAACTTCTGGAAGACTCCATGGAAGTCCTCTTGTGTGAGCGTGTCAATGACCTTCATCACAGCCTCTTTCATCTCCTCAATTGTCTCATAACGACAGCCTCTGAGCTTAGGGAATAACCAAAAGTCACAGGGAGTAAGGTCTGGACTATAGGGAGGGTGAGGAACTGTCAAATAGTCTGTGACAAGGATGGAGTTGTGGACTCGTGCATTGTCCTGGTGGAAATGCCTCTGACTCGATTTGAAGAGTGCTGGCCTCTTCCCAAGGAATCTCTTCCTGAACTCCCTTAAAACCTCAACATAGTAACCCTAACCCTTTGGCCAATCAACTCTGGTGTATTGACTTCCTTACTCCTCCCACACCTCTCATCATCCCTCACAGACTACATGCCGTCCTTGAATCTCTTATGCCACTCAAAAACTGATGCTCGATTCATGCAAGATGGTTCAAAAGCAGTCTGAAGCATTCCATACGTTTCTCTGGCATTTTTTCCCAGTTTAAAACATAATTTCATTGCATATCGTTCTTCTAAAGTGTCCTCACGTCCAGATTGCATTTTTGGAATTCACCAGCTGTGACAATCAGGCTTTAGTAGGGTGTATTCTAATTCCTGCTGTAGCTGTTCATTTGAACCTAAAATCCTAAAAATTGGTCAGTCATCTCATAAGATGTATAGCAATAACATAGTGAATTTTCAA